>OZ038387.1:47799069-48313251 GCA_964036045.1 Eutreptiella sp. 'Long Island Sound 2002' | reverse complement strand
GGGGGGGGGCAGTTGGGGGGGGTGAACCCACTGGCGGGGGTAGCCCGAACTACGAGTGACCCAACCAGCGGTAGCGGAGAGGATGCAGCGCGACGGTCTAAGCACAAGCAAAGGCATCGCAGGAAAAGGGGATAAGAGCAGTCAGTCGAGACAACGAGGGAGGCGTGATGAAGGTGCCAATACTCGTGATGAGGGGAATGCAGAAGACACCGAAGGTGACAATGTCGAAGTGTGGAGGAGTGAGGGGGGGGCAGAGCTCGAATGAATGACTTGCTGGACAGTCGCGGACGACTATTGTTGACTCTTGGTGGCGTCCGAAGAGGAGAGGGTCGGTCGTGTACGGGGGGGAAAACGCAACTGACGCCCCTTTTCTTTGCTGCAAAGTGCGCACACAACGCACGACCTGACGCTCACCGCCGCGTGTCAACTCTCGTTCGCCATCCGCGACCCTCCACAGCCGCCTACCACCAACGGCCCGGCCACACGCCACGCAAACCCGCCTCCCCTGCCCCCACGCACCCCATTTCAGGGGCAGCCAGACACACCTCTCCGCCCTCCAGCAGCCACACGATAAGTCGGGCCGCACGCTTCACCGCTTGCGAAGTCTGCGACAGCGGGCGGTGACCAGCGGCGGGGCGGCGGCGGGGGCGTGGCGGGCGCCGGTGGTGCCGGGCGGCGGCGCGCGGGTACCGACACCACACGGCCCCTCCGACCCAGGCCCATCGCAGCGGCTCGTGAGGACACCCTCAATGCAAAGGGGAGTTGGACAAATCGCCCGCGGACACCGCAGATCGGCCTAATTGCGCCGGGAATCCCAAAGCTCGGATCGCTCGGGACGCCCGCCCAAAAAGTCGCCCGGGAATCTTCCGCCATCCAAATGGACGGCGGGACTGTCGTGGCGCAAGATCCCCCCTCCCCGTCCGATGCTTTCCTCCCGCCTGGGCGCATCATCACCGATGATGAACGACAGCGGTACTGCAGGCCCCGTGCGCGCCCGCGGCAACCGCAACAGTGTGCACTCCGGGCCGCAAATTGCGTAGCTGGACGCCACGGAGGTCAGGACGTGCCCACAACTCTCAGGTGCGCGCGCGTCCCGCACCCGATGAGCCACGTGCCGGACGGGTCAGGGGGGGGGAATGGTTCGCGCGGGGGAGGGGCTGTTCGAGCCCCGTTTCCAGACCCCCCACCCCCCTCCCTTGAGGGCTCAAACGTCAGGCAGCCCAAAAGGGCCTGGGGGGGGCTGGGGACGGAGGTCTGGGGGTAACCCCCACGTACATGACCTCAGCACAACCCCCACAACGCGCTGCGCATTTTGAGGTCTGTCTCGTGGGGAAGAGAATGTTCAGAACATTTTCTGTCTGAGCCGCTTTGCGTTTTCCGAGCCAATGGGCTCTCCTTATGTAAGGGCTCTGACGGCTGAGCCCCTGTTCCAGGACCCCCCCCCTCCCTCCTTCGGGGGGTTCAAACGACCCCCCCCCCACACACACACAACAACAGCCCCGTCTCCGGGACGGCCGACCCCCGGAGTAGTCAAACAGGACAAGTCATCCGTTCACACAACCGAAACACGTTCGGGCCCATAGAGGGTCAGAATGGGCAGTGGCGAGAGGCCAATAGGCGCCGCCAAAGGTACACAACCTGATACCGAGGCCTTGTGCCAACCCCCCCTGTGTGACATTCCGTCTGGTTGTTGCTCCTTTACGGGGCCCTGGACGGTCACCCGGTCTTCCCTTCGCATGTTGCGTTGGGTCGCTGCTTTCTGTCGGCCGCTGTGGCCGGTGCTCTTGCTGGTGTCGTTTCGCGTTCGCGGAGCCCATGAAGTTGGTGTGCTGGGACTGTGCTGAATGTGGCATGGTGTGCCGTTTGCGTGTCAGCGGCACCCAATAATTGCCCCCCCCCCCCCCCCCTCCTGTGCCACGGCCCCTTCGCGGACCCCCCCCCCCCCAAAATGGACTCGGAGTGTGCGTCTGGATGCCCCTGGTCAACGGCACGGGGCAACAGCCCCGTCTCTGGGACGGTCAACCCCCGGAGTAGTCAAACAGGACAAATCATCCGGGGGCTCTGTTGACACAACCAAAACACGTTTGGACCCACAGAGGGTGTGGTTGGACATCAAACGTGAGCATGTGGGAGAGCTCAACAACCGGAAGCGAATGATACAACATGCAAACATATCATGATCAGGGACCAAGTTACTTTTGTCACTCATGCCAGGCTCGAAAGATCCCTAAAGTTCAATAAAAAGGCTTTTGGACCGAATTAAGGAAGACGCCGGATGCCAAAATTGTGGGTACAAAAGTGGAGGTGCCCGTTCATCTTACCTGCTCTCAAATGGATCTACTTAGTTGCATCCACTTCCAAATCAGTTAAGATGTTGGCTGCGCCCTAGCTGGAGAAGACTGTGCACGTGAATGATGTGATCGAAGAGAAGCAGAGGATTGATGAAGGCTCTTTGCGTGCACAATTTTCCTCCCCACTTCGTAATGTCCTGCCGTTTTCTACACCGCCTTTGCTTGTGGGACCCGAGGAGTCGCACGAGGTGAGCGGCATCTAGGAGCAAAGTCCCCACGACGGAAGGAGTGCTTCACTGCCGTCACTCCTCCTCACCCTACTATCAACAGCCAACAACCATCCTGCCCAAACCTCACAAAACCAAATGTGTGGGCAACCACTCACAAGACACAAGAGCATGAAGTTGTCTTAAGACGCTACATTTGGTACCAAATTATATCAGGTGCCCAAACAAACATGGTCCCTACGCCCCGTTGCCTACACAAAGGGGGGGGGGGGGGCTACGACAAGCGCACGGCCGCTGTATCAAGGACTACTGGCACGGCCACATCCCGAACCTATCAGTATCTTGTCACGCCAAGGATGCCGTGGCAAACTCAGTCAAGCTTGTAGTACCACGTTGTACTGGTGCAAAATTGGGCTTCTTCGCAGTGTTTGAGGACAATTCATGGGACCGATTGAAGGTGGAAGAGCTTAGAGCATAGGGCTTCATGATTGATGGAGCGCAGCATTTGCAGGTGCCAACATATGATGCCAATGATGAGGACATCGATTTTTCTCGCCAAAATTGAGGACAAATCATGAAGCCCATTGACGGTGGCGGAGCTCAGAATGCAAAGCAGTAAGATTCATGAAGTGCAGTAATTGGATATGCCAACATATGATGGTGATGCAAACCTCTCATCTGCGGCTCAAGCTTGGGAATATAGCCCCAATTCTACCCGAAAAAGGCTCAAGGGACAGGTTGCAGCATGCCGGAACTCTTCAAGCGCACCCCTGTGGTCACCACAATCATTTACACCACCGGCAGGTCCACTGATACAAAGGTGCCGCACGAGTCCGGATAAGCAGATGTTCACCTAGTTGGACATCAAATGTGAGCATGTGGGAGAGCTCAACAACCGGAAGCGAATGATACAACATGCAAACATATCATGATCAGGGACCAAGTTACTTTTGTCACTCATGCCAGGCTCGAAAGATCCCTAAAGTTCAATAAAAAGGCTTTTGGACCGAATTAAGGAAGACGCCGGATGCCAAAATTGTGGGTACAAAAGTGGAGGTGCCCGTTCATCTTACCTGCTCTCAAATGGATCTACTTAGTTGCATCCACTTCCAAATCAGTTAAGATGTTGGCTGCGCCCTAGCTGGAGAAGACTGTGCACGTGAATGATGTGATCGAAGAGAAGCAGAGGATTGATGAAGGCTCTTTGCGTGCACAATTTTCCTCCCCACTTCGTAATGTCCTGCCGTTTTCTACACCGCCTTTGCTTGTGGGACCCGAGGAGTCGCACGAGGTGAGCGGCATCTAGGAGCAAAGTCCCCACGACGGAAGGAGTGCTTCACTGCCGTCACTCCTCCTCACCCTACTATCAACAGCCAACAACCATCCTGCCCAAACCTCACAAAACCAAATGTGTGGGCAAGATGTTAAGATGTTGACTGCGCCCTGGCTGGAGAAGACTGTGTACGTGAATGATCTGAAGCACAGGATTGATGAAGGCGATGAAGGTGAGGAGGAGGATGAGGTATGGTATGTGCTCCTTTCACGTGTAGACCACCGCTACTCTGCTTGTGGCACGTTCTTGTGCACCTTCGGCACCAACCAAAATGGGCATGCTCCCCTTCGCATGCGGCTGGGCAGAGTAAATCACACCTCCCCCCTAGGACGCCAACTACCCCTCCCCCCCCCCCCTAGGCGCCTTCGGCCAACAGTTAGTTGCCAAAGGTGTTGTCCTCAGGCATCCATGGGCACCTAAGGCGCCCGATGCTCCATGAACACCACAGGTGCCCTAAGGCAAATTTTATCCAATTTGCACCCCAACACTATCCTTAAACCCAACCTTGACTCTAACACCCACCCCCAACCCTCAGCCTACTCCTATCCCTACACCTAACCCTAATCAAGACTGAATATTGGGACCGAGCTGGTGGGGGAGGGAACATCAGCTATGAATGGTGAGGGACACCAATGAGTCACACGTTGAAGCCCGTTAACAGAGTGGAATCACCTTGTGAGTGCATCCCCTTCACCACAAGGCCCACTTTCAAGGCTTTTGTCGGACTTGTGAGGGGCCAAAATGCCCCCAAAATGGGCTCAAAATGGGCTCATTTCACCCATTGGGACACCCCAAATGGTCTAGGATGATTTTTGGAAAAATGCATTTTTGACCCATTTTTGACCCATTTTTGGTCCCAAAACAGCCCATTTTCAAGGCATTTTGGGATTTTCGGAGGACCAAAATGGGCCACCACAAGCTCAAAACAGTCCAAAAACACTTGTTTTAGCATCACACGTGGTCTAGGATCATTTTTGACAAAAAGTCATTTTTTTGCCCCTATTGGACCCTGTTGACCCATTTGGGCACCCACCTGTTTCGGTTTGAGCTTGCAGCTTGCCGCAGCCTACCGGGCCTAGGTACGGGGGTCTAGGCGTCCGTTTGGGCAATTCTGAGGGGTGGAACCCACAAAACGAGGGGGATTGTGGGTGGATTAGGTGCCCTCGGAATCGCGTTTTGAGCCATGTAGCCAAAGATATGGCCTGTTCTTGGTTTGTGGCTGTTGCCAGCCAGTCTACACAAAATTTGGGGCTTCTGGGGGGCCTTTTTGGGCCATTTCCGGGACATATGGTGGAGTTAGAGGGCCGCAAAGAGCTCGTTGACACGGGGAAGTCAAGCCGCACGTGAAGTGTACCCACCGTTTCCCTTTGTTTGGCCGTTTTGAATGTGTTCTAGGGCTTCTTTGGCCCAAAAATGGCTGTTTTTCGCCCTAAACTGCAGTTTTTGAAACCGGGGTCCGCCACCTGCGACAGCTGTTCCCGGCCGCCACCGTTGAGTTCTTGCTCACACTTTGTGTGGTTGTCCCTCACACGCATAGGTATTATCCACCAAAATTTCAACCAAATCCAAAGCACCATGACGGAGTTCTGATTTTTTCCCATTTCGCGCGTGCTGCTGCTTGCTTACTGCTTGCTTGCTGCTTGCTACTGCTGCTGCTGCTAAACCTGGTAGGTCCACCCTAGACACTAAAAAGGGTTATAAAACCAAGACTGGTTCCACCAGCTCGGTGACCCTAACAAGGCTGAATATTGGGACCGAGCTGGTGGGGGAGGGAACATCAGCTATGACTGGTGAGGGACATCAAGAAGGCCCACTTTCAAGGCTCTTTGGACTTCTGAGGGGCCAAAATGCCCCAAAATGGGCTCGAAATGGGCTCATTTCACCCGTTTGTGCACCCCAAATGGTGTAGGATGAGGTTTGGAAAAATGCGTTTTTGACCCATTTTTGACCCATTTTTGGTCCCAAAACAGCCCATTTTCAAGGCATTTTGGGATTTTCGGAGGACCAAAATGGGCCACCACAAGCTCAAAACAGTCCAAAATCACTTGTTTTAGCGTCGCACATGGTCTAGGATCATTTCTGAGAAAAGTCATCTTTTTGCCCCTACTGGACCCTGTTGACCCATTTGGGCACCCACGTGTTTGGGCTTGAGCTTGCAGCTTGCCGCAGCCTAGTGGGCCTAGGTATTGGGGTCTAGGCGTCCATTCGGGCAATTTTGAGGGGTGGAAACCACAAAAAGTGGGGGGTTGTGGGTGGAGTAGGTGCCCTCGGAATCGCATTTTGACCCATGTACCCAAAGATATGGCCTATTCTTGGTTTGTGGCTGTCGGCATTTGGAGCTTCTGGGGCCTTTTTGGGCCGTTTCCGGGACATATGGTGGAGTTAGAGGGCCACAAAAAGCTCGTTGACACGGGGAAGTCAAGCCGCACTTGGGGTGTACCCACCGTTTCCCTTCGTTTGGCCGTTTTGAATGTATTCCGGGGCTTTTTTGCCCCAAAAATGGCTGTGTTTGGCCGTAAACTGCAGTTTTTGAAACTGAGGTTCGCCACTTGCGAATCCCGTTCCGGGCCGCCACCGTTGAATTTCTCGCTCAAACTTTCTCTGATTGTACTTCACACCCATAGGTATCATCCGCCAAAATTTCATCCGAATGTGAAGCACCACGACAGAGTTCGGATTTTTCCCCATTTCGCGCGTGCTGCTGCTTGCTGCTGCTGCTTGCTGATTGCTGCTGCTGCTGCTGCTAAACCTGGTAGGTCCACCCTAGACACTAAAAGGGGTTATAAAACCAAGACTGGTTCCACCAGCTCGGTGACCCTAGCCCTAACCCTAGCCCTGGCTCTCACCCCAGGCTAGGGTCAAAGTGAGTGTTGGGGTCTAAAATGGAGAGCAATGATGTGGCAAAAGCAGCCATGAACTAAATTTGGGGCATCTTGTTCAGCCCAATCAACATGGCCCGCATGGCCATACTAGCTCGCCGCAAAGGTTAGGGTTAGGTTTATGGTGATGGTATGGTTAGAGGGAGGGCAAGGGGAAGTAAGGGGAGCCTGTCCCCCCCCCCCACACCCCAAATTGCCCCACCTAGATCCCCCCCCCAATTCGCCCCACCTGCACCCCCCCCCCAAGCCCCTCCTAGCCCCCCCCCCCCCCCCCCCCCCCAATTCGCCCCTCCTTGACACCCCCCTCCCATCCCCCCCCCCCCCCCCCCCCCCCCCCCCCCAAGAGGCCCCCGGCCAACAATTAGTTGGGGGGGTAGTTGGCGTCCACAACCGAGGGGTCGCCCCCCCGGGACCCCCTCCGATTCTAGGCACCCTCCAGCCTCTTTGGACCCTGTATCTGTGCACATGCATGCTCCGCAGTGTGTCCATGCTTGCCCACAGCCTGCGAGAGGACCATTCAGACATGCAATAGTGTTTGTGACATGTTACCGAGCGCCCGTTTATCTTGGGCACAGCCGGTCAGGCTTGCTGCTGTCTTCCAGCCGATATCATTCCGCGCGTGTTCAGTTTTGTTGGGAGTCGTCAGGGGGGCTGGGCTCATGGAATGCATGACGTCCCGTTGGGACATCCAGTTTTTGTTTGTGCCAATGGTGCATTTGCGCAAGTGAGTGTTGAGCTGCCGGGGGCTGTGGTTTGTTAATGGCTCCTGAGGGCCCTCAAGGGTTGTTGATGGCTTTGAAGGGTTGTTTAAGGTCGTCTAGTGCTCAAGTTTGTTTGAGCATTGTTGTGTTTGCTCGGAATTTAGGGGCTGTTGGGTGTTGCTGAAGGTTGTTGGAGTTTGTTGAAGATTACTCAGAACCGTTTTGGGGGGTTCCCCGTGAACTCAGATGGCCTGAAAAACATCCATGGCGGCCACCAAAATGAGAAACTTTGCAAAGGTTGTGCCGGCATTCTTGAAGAACCCTAAAGTGGTGCATAGCAGTCGCTGCAGGATCCATTGTTGCCCAAAGCAGCGGATCAGGGGTTGGTTGAGTCTACGGTACCATCCTACAACCAGGGGAGTGGTTCTGGGCCCAAGTCGGGGCAGCCATGGACAGATTCCCATGCACCCTCTCCCGTCCTACATCCCGAGAGGGCGCCAACCCCACGCGTTTTGCAACCGCCTGCTGCATCGCACAGCCTGCCACTCAGAGGGTGCTTCTTTGCAATTACTCTAACAGTATCTGAATTTCCTGCTCCGTGAGGACTGAGCGGAGCAATGCTGATTGCCATGACGCCACCGGGCACCATCTCACTGCTGCTCCTGCGGGGCCCTGGGCGTCTGCGTGCCCTGCGAACCGATGCGGTTTGCATGGGCGGACTCGATGTGGCCGTGGACAATGTGACGTCACAGAAGCCGCAGACCATAGAAGGCTGTACAGGCCACATGAGTGCTCCCCCTCAGCCCGGGCTCCGCCGCTCCGTCACTGTGGCACGTGACTTGTGTTGAGACCCGCAATCATGGCCAAGCCAACACGCACAAATGGGCTTTTGGCCCAATTTGACCCACTGCCGATTCCAAAATGGCGTACTTTCTGGGCTTTACCTGTGTTTAAGTGGGATGAAGTAAGAAGGGGCTCAAGACGGCTCAGAAACATCCCTTTGAGCAGTCCAAGGGGTCTGGCAGGAGCACATTGATGGTTGAGAGGAGAATTGATGGCCAAGCCTCACGCCCCAGCAAGGGGTGCCCTCCGCCTCGACTAACATCGGGCCCTACACCGTCCACTTTGGAGTGTCCCGGTGGGTTCAAATCCGGTCATTCGGTCCGTAGCAAAGGGGGAACAAAACTGCTGGTGCACCTCAACAAAAATGTCAGACAGCACAGTTGCCAACCGACAGTACCACGGCAATCAAGCGCGCCAAATTGGCCAGTACCCGACACGACAACCCATGGGCCCGTCTAGGAGGGGGATGGGGCAGGTTCGAGGGGTATACATGAGCCAAACGACCTGCTCGGCGCGCTGTTCATTTCAAGGTATGTTTCATGGAGCATATTTTGAAAAACATTCCGGGATTTCAAGCAGGTTTTCTGAGTTAACACATGCCCTCGGCCCCCGAAGCCTCCTTCCCAACCGCCCACTTGCAAGGCTTGAACCCCCCCCCTCCCCCCGTGCGAAGTATAACCCCCGCCCACCCGCCCACAGGAAATTTGTAACAACAGGTTGGTGTTGTCTGATCCCATTGAACATGGGGTGAAAAGAGAAGAGAGCTTGCCCTCAATGAGCGTCTGCCGGTGTCGGTGCAAGTGCCTTTGTACATGTCCCTGGTGGTGTCTATCTCTGTCTGGGCCTGGGCTTGGGCTGCAAGCCCTGTTCCGCGCGACATTGGGTGTACATGCTCTTTCCACCAGCACACTGCATGTCCGTCCCCCGCATGCCCCATGCCGCGTGTGCATGCCCCTTGGCGCACTGCAAGGCGCGCACATGGCCCATGCCCCAAGGGGAGGGGGGGAGGCGGGGCGGACCATCTCCGCAGACGGCTGCTCAGCAGGACCAATTGGGGTCAAATCACGTCCAGAGGCAGGTCCCTCTTGCACACTGGCACGACTGGTGGGTCACTCAGAATTGTATCGATACCCGCGCGTTAAACCAAAAGTTGTCTAAGGCAATTTAAGTTACCAAAATGACGGAGAAGTTTGGGCGACAAGGGCCCCTTTTTTCAGACCCCCCCCCACACACACACTCCCAGCACAGGGACACTTTGGAGCGGGGGCGGGGGGGCTGATCCTATCGTATGTGAGCTCAGCAAATAGTCGGCAACAACAGGTCCAGTGGTTTCTGTTTCAGCTTGGCAGCGCACATCGCGTTGCAATCCATTGCTATGTGTGTTCGTGGCCTGTCCACTGGCATCTCCATGTCCCAATTTTTTGACAGAAAAGTACCAAGCAACACAAATAGTATAAAACCCGCCTGCGCGCCCACTCGCTCTCCACCTCATATTTGTGGAAGCGACAGCGACAAGGCGTAGGCATGGTGAGATACTCCGTTCCCAAGGCATTCATGGGAGAGCCCCCCTTCTCACCCCGTTATAGCCAATTTATTTTGTGGTGTTTGCCTTGCAGATGTCACACTAAATGGGGTGGCACACACACAGGAACGGTTGGGCCCATGTTGAATCATTCACCAAATGTCCCTTCTGTTGAGTCTGCTGGGATCCGCTAGTTGCGCCCCAACATACTTCTAGTCACCCTTCCCTCTCCCCTTTTTTTCATACAGTCTGTGTCCTTGAACCCAGCACTTAGTGTGAGTCATGACGTGTCCACAGATGTGCCTCCTTTGGTTTTGAAATTTGATTTTGACATGCATCCGCAGTGAGATGCACCGATCGAGCGTCTGTGGAGGCCCAAGTGATCCTCCGGCATCAACCCATGGCCCGGTGGTACTGTCCATCAGGGTTCAGCTTGAATCACAACTTGTCCCCGTGCAACCTAGGTTACCCAAGTCCCCACCTCCCCTTTGAAATCCCCCTCGGGGGGGGGGGGGGGGATCACTTTGACGCTTCTCCTCACAAAAAGCACAGGAAATACGATGCGCCAAAGGTGACGAAAAATTTTCTTTGGATTGTACTACAACAGGTGCAGTTTTAGTGTATTGTTGTGTGATGCAACCCCCCCCACGAGGGGGGCATCACTTCGTGACCGCCCCCCCCCCCCCCTTTGGGGGGGAACCGGCCTGACAAAAGGGGGCGATTTCAAGGGAGGGGGTAGTTTTATTGTTTCCATAGGGTGGGAACAGGAATTGTAAATACAGCGACAGAACTATTGCCCCCCCCCCCCCCCCCCCGCAAATCACAGTCTTATGAATTTGTGGCCATGGTTCTTTAATTCGAGCCCGCCTAGGGCAACCAGTTTCAATGTGAGCATAAAAGGCTCTCAGCTGCAAGGACTAGCAGACTATATCATGCTCACCAGTTGGGCCCCCACGTACTTTCTAGTTAGCCGTGCTTACCGCATTTTTTCGGCATATGGTGTTTGCATTCTGTATTGTTCTGCGTTGCTGAGTTAGGAGCTAGGTGGGGACAAACAGACGAGTGACTAGACACGCGTGAGACAGGAAACCATTGAATTCAGTTGAATGCTTGCTGTGCATGTTGCCAGGAGGACGCAGCGACCCACCTGCAACGCAAAACTGCCAGACTTTTGTATCCCGTGGCAAGCGGCTGGACAACAGATACATTCAAATGTTTTGCTCATGAAATCGTGATGTAGACGTGGCTCAAAGTTAGGGTCGGTCGGTGTATGCAAAACAAACAATCAAATTCCTATGGCCCTGCCGGCGGGTACTGGCCCATTGTTGCGGCTAGGTTCAGGGACATGGGGTGCTGCATGGCCAATCTGTAGGGTGCTTTCCCACCCAAGAAGGTTGTGTGATATGTTTCATAATTTGGTAGATTGCCCCGTGTTCAAACTGCATGACATTTCTGGAGCCCAGGAGGGGTGGTAGGCACTTGAGTGGTGGGAGGGCCAGCCCTGCATTTGAACCAGTTTGGTGCAATGTGGGGGAGATGCAATTCTTAACTTGCTGCATGCTAACTACAACTGCAAAATGGTTGGTTCTCTGGACCCAAACTGGGCAAAAGCGACCCACAGCTGCTAAATAAAGATTCTATTTGTCCTCTGACCATTTGGTCCACAATAACCCCCAATGTGTCCCAATGAAGAGCGTACAGAACGCGGTGGGCCAGCTTACACTGCAACCTGCAAAGCAACCGCCAACGGAGCCGGCACCGCTGGGCCCAATGGATGCGACCACAATACGTTTAAAGGCTCCATGTCACCGGGCTTGAGAAAAACATTGGGCGGTATTTGTTCAACCATTAAAAATCAATGTGACCTTTTTGGTTGCCCATGACATCTTTTTCTAACACTTTCATGAAGTGGTACAACGCTTGTGAGCACATGGAACGCCTGTGGTCGTGGGTATAAAACCACCCCAAAATGGGGCATAAAACCACTCCTAACCCTCTTTTTGGCCATTTCTAACCACTGGGGTGGTTTTATCCCCCTTTGGGGGGGGTTTATCGCCTCATAGGGGTGGTTTTATCCCCGCAAAGGCGTGGATTTCCCCCCCAAAAGGGGTGGTTTTATCACCCCATTGGGTCTTTTTGGGGGGGAGTATCACCCCTTTTGGGGTGGTTTTATCCCCCCTTTTCGGTGATTTTATCCCCCCCCATTGGGCGGGGCGGGGGGGCGAGGGGTTCTCACCCTTTTAGGGGTATGGCCCATCTTTATTTTAACCTAGAACCAACAGCACTGGAAGGCAAGTTGCCATCTTGCGCTTGCCCCGTGCTCGGGTTGTCTTGTGCATCTTGCACTTGACCATGGCCCTTGGCCGCTTGCTAGGGGACTTTGTTGACCGCGAGGCGAAAAGAATTGAACCGTTGGCCCGCCGAAACCTACATGTCTTCCTGGTCCTCCTACTTGAGAGGAGGACTAGGTGGAGCCTTTATGGGGTTCCTTCTCCGGATGGTGAAGGGATGGCCAACTTTTTTCAGGCATGGCCGGAAATTGCTGGGAGCTTTGGCATTGGGCCACGGCAGAGTACAAAGCCGTCGCGAACATGCGGAGCCTCCTAGAGGCCTTCTATTGTACATCCCTCTTGTTGGAGTTCCATATCCCCTCATTGAACATGGAGCCCACATGAGGGCATTTGGACACCCCGATGACCCTTCCCCCTTCAGGATCACCTTGGCCTCCTCCATGTTGGTCCCCCATCGGACCCGGAGCGTGTCCATGATCTCTTGAATCACCTTCGCAACAGGTGACACGTTTCTAGTGTGGTTCTACTTTAGACGTTCTAGTGTCGTTCTAGCCAATGTCGGCCGGCAGTAGCTAGAACAATACTAGAACGAAAGTTTCGGAACTTGGAAGGAAATCCTTCCACGTGTCTTTCTGTAGGGTCTTGAGGGTCTCCATGGCCTTGTCGTCACATTTGCCCATGCTCAACACCCAAAGCCCCACCGGGGAGCGGGCCAAACAGCCGAGGTTGGCCAATGAAATGGTGAGCTAGGTCCAACGGGCCCCGGTAGGCATAGCCGCGGACGATGAACATCATCGGGAAGGAGAGGTCTATCCCCTGCACCAATCTCCGGCAGTAGAGCATGTACTTGACCTAGGAGGCAAAGGGCCACAAGATCCCCATGGCATTTGGCAACGGGGTCGTCCAATTCCATGGGGCCGATAACTCCTTCCACCTGGCTTGAAAGTCCCGCTCAGTGCAAAGAGGACGGGTGCAGGGGCCATCGGGAACGGTGCAGTGTTACTCCATCTCGTGGAGCATGTATAGCTCTAAGAGGGTCCTCTACGAGCGCGCAAGTTGAGCACGAGCTGACACTTTGCTCCGGAGGGGAGCAAGGAGGTGGCGTACACCGTGGCAGTGGCGTTGCATGCCTGCCTGGTATCCGGGAAGGAGGTATCGGCCTCGAGGTCCTTGGCAGTGATGTAGAAATGCCGCTATGCTCGTGGGCACGATAGGGACTGCATGTTAGTGGCCCATGTGATCATCGCGTAGGCTACGAGCCCGGCTCAACACCGGGAGGCCCTTGGATAATAGGGAGGGATCCTCCATGATTGAGGATGGTGCAAGGGGGGTCGTGCTGGTGCGTTTCATGAGTGGAAAACAACAATCAACCTGAGTACGATGATCTACATGAGCAACAATACACGACAAGCACTAACAAGCATGCATTGCAATGTGATCAATGGTATGACATCGTCGTGACTTGATTTTCTGTTTTAGTATTGTTCTAGTCTAGCCTAGAACGTTCTAGCCTCGAAGTTCTAGGCCAGAATGATATGGAGTGCTCTAATGTGTACCTAGGGTTGAGGACCGTCCTGTAGTTGCTAATGTACAAAAATTGTGCATTGTGTGTGCAATATAGGCACATCATTCCCCATGAGAGAGACAGCAAGCTGCAGTGGCAAGAACAACAACAAGGCCGTTTTTAGTTTCACTTTGAGGGGGGGGGGGGTACCCCACCCTACCCCAAACCTCACCACTCCTCTAAGCCCCACCCGCCCTTGTAACGGGGTGGGGTGGGTCCCCATCCCTTGATTGGCGAAACTAAAAACGGAAGCTCATAGCATCGTTTATTCATATGCATGCAGAGTGCACTCACAAATGCCCATCCATTGGCAACTATGATTGTTGCCACATACAAAGCATACATGGCGATGACGGGCTCGTCGAACTATTGCTGTGGAGTTGGCCCGGCGGAAGCCACGGAGCCACCACCCCACTTCCAGGGTGGTCCTTGGGCAGCGAGCCAGGTTCTAGCCCAAGTGCATAACGCACTGGTCGAGGGGCAACACAGGGACGCAACACCCCTGGCCTGCACCGTGGGCCTGCTATGATGGGGAAGCGACCCGACCCGAGGACGCCAGTGTGGCCATACGGGTCCAACCAGGAAGACCTGGTAAAAATGCTACACCCCACATAGAAAGCATACACACACATGCCCTCAACGCCCCTTCTTTGCTTTTCTAGTGGTAACAATTCCACAGCAAATGAACCGCGGACATGTCACAGTTGCAGAACCATGAGGTGGAGCATGTGTGCTGGATACATTCCAACAAAGGGTGGCTGATTCACCAAAGAGTAAAGTGTATATGTTCATGCTTGTTTGTTATGAGGAATGAAACTGTGGGCGGGCCACCGCAAACAATTGCCCACCAAAAGATCGGTGAGCACGGTCTGTTGCCCTGGTGAGGGGTCTTGCCTCCACAGGCACCTAGAACATGCGTGAGGTGCACTTTTCCAACAACTTGGGGTCTACACTTGAGGAAATTTGACCCTCATCACATATTGCCAAGGGGTGTGCACCCTCCCCTCAACCAGGTTCATGCCAATGGCTATGCTTTGCAAATGCTGCGTACAAGAAAATCACAAATAATGAGGAATGCAATTCACGAATAGTCATGAATAATCATGAGGAACCACAAATTGGATTGGTTGTCCACTAGCACGAACCGACAAAAATGCCTGGCGGCACGTACATTGGTGATGGTGGCCGGACGGTGGCCACCGACTAAGAAACATTCGGGCGGCGGAAATTCCAAATTCAAATGTGGTTCAAAATTGAATTTGGTTGAATCATTTGCACTTGTTGATGTTGCTTTTGCGGGGCTTTGGATCAGGCTGGGAACCGATGGCCGAAGAAAACTCCCATCCGTGGCTTTTTCACAGCATAGGCATAATGGAACACTTTTTTTTTTGCTCAGAAACCCTGCCTATTCCCCAAGCTGCTGGGTCTCTTAGGTGGAAAATGAGTTTTATTCTATTAAAGGCATGCATGTGATAGGAATTTGTGTGGAACGGAGCTATAGAAAGGGTTTCTTTGATGGTTGTTGAGGGCTTTGGTGGTGTTTCATCCATCTCTCCCCATCAGGCAATTTTTGGGGCAAGCTAATCGATCATGCCACTCCAATCGGGTGAGGTGGACAGAGACAACTCCATGATGCAGACCTGTGGTTAAGATGTGTACGAGCTTAGCACGGCAGGTAGAGCAGTGACAAGATTGAGGAGGTGACACGCGGCTGCTGTTCAACCAATATCATATCCAAGGAACAAACCAACAATTGTAAGCAAGGTGCACCGCTACAACATGAACACAACGTTGGTCACAACGAGTCTTAGCTCACGAGTAGAAGATGAGAAGAATAACCATTGGTTTTGTTGCGCTGCCCTGTGATACATGTTGTACAGAGGTGGTGGTTTTGGAGCGTTTGATATGAAATGAGTATCAAATACTCATTTGATATCACACACGGTGCAACAAAATTCCCATGGCTCCACATGTTGATAATAATCATCTAAAAGCCATCAAGAATAAGTAGCCTCAGGGCTCCACAAATTAGGAGCAAGCATGCAAGTGGACACCTCTGCTCAAATTGTGCAGCATACTGCTGATGTTGGAAGAACAACAAACCATTGCACCCCAACCTTGCGACTGTGTGTACCAAACCCTTTCAAGGCCTTCTGACACCCCCCTTGCATGTGATGCGTGTTGGTATGGCGCGCTTTGCGGCACAGCGCTCTTTGGGCCACGGTACGCTTTGAAGCATGGTGACCATTGCACGGGGCCCAGCTCTCCCTGGAGCATGGCACGTGCACCCTTTGTGGCAATTATTCCCCACCCCTGGCCCTGTACCATGCACACATAGAGATAGGCCGCACGTTTCATGCAGCTATTGTTAGTTCAATGTCTGTACGAGCCTTTCTACAAGATTTAGAAATTCATCCTGTGCTCCCGGGTGATGGCAATCCACCTCTGCCCCAGTTTAACACTGTGCTGCAGATCCTCACGCATACCAAGAAGAATTTTCTCGCACAACACAATTTTGGGCTCACACTCGGTATGTAAGCCTATCTGACAGGGTCTGGTGGTCTTTTGTTTCTCTGGCCTATGCACCCCAGTGGTTGTCACTTCACAATTCAATTCTGTAAACGTGCCACAGGGCGCCGGCCCTTGTCCTTGATGGTAACCCGCACCCCCCCATCCCCATCCTTTGCGAAAGTTAGTCCTGCGCCCCGGCTGCAGGTAATGAAAGGATACCGGAGCCAAGGGCACCAGACGAGAAAGTTTAGCCAACAGTCTTCTTCACAATTTTTTTACCCAACTTATGTCTCGCAAAAATGAACAGTGCGACGGATCATTTTGAGGTATTTTGAGGGATATGTTTGGGGTCCCCCCCCCCACCCCCCAGCCCCTTTCAGGGGTCTCCTCTTCAGGGGACAGCCTCTTCAGGGGCACCCAAAGGGATAAGGCCCATGGGATGGGAGTATGCCGGCAAACAAAACCCATCTATTGGAAAATGTACTTTTTCTCAATAGCTTGGGACAAGCAATGTAGACAATTTACTCTTGAAAAGTCAAATAATTGCCTACACCCGAAAGCATCAACCGGCCTACTCATTCAGCCTTTATGCCCTCCCGCCTCCGCCCCTCCAAGCAGCGGCCCTACCCCAGGGATTTCGTGAGTTATTGGTGGTGGGGGCTGGGGGGAGGTCGTTGTGGTGGGATCCATTTCTCGCCACCCAACCCAACCCCCCCGTGGCATGCGCCCATTATATCTCTCTTAGGGGTGTGCTGGATGTATTAAGGAGAACGGTCTTGCGATGATAATAGTAAGTGCACGCCACCAATGCACCCATACACCATCATCCCAGACCACAAGGCTTGAGGTCTACCTACACCCATGACCGTTCCTTTGGCCCGTGGGTCCCATGCTGACACAATGTACTACACAGACCTGCGACAGGTTTCTTACACATTTCTTGCTATCGGTATTCAACTTTCCGAAGTAGCATGATGGGGAAGTGAACAGGGTTGTCCTTAAGAAAAAGGATTTTCTGGTAACAGGTCATTTTTTAGCGGACAAGTTTTTTTTGTTAAAAAACGTGGTTTTGGCCTAGTAGCACTTTGTCTCCCATCGCCGTCGGTTACCCTCCAACCGTCATTGGTTGCACTCCAACCTCCGTTGGTTACCCCTTAAGTGCCATCGGTTGGAGCTGTGCAGATGTGGCTCACCACCGGACACTCCGGCTTTTTTTTCTCATCAAAGAACAGCAAGTAAATGTTTCAAGGATAAAATGCTGGGGGTTGGGGTGGAGTCCAGCTTCCCTTGTGGACCACTGTGCACGGGCTAGGCTGCATGACCTGACCAGGGGGTAAAGCTGGTCACCGGAGGAGCTGTCGATCTCAAACCTCCAAAGGCGGAGCAAATCTCAAAGCGGTGTCAAAGTGTAGCCAGGTTCACCACCTGCAGGACCTTAACGGCCTACCCTCGAGGGGAAGCAAACCGTCCCTGCTTGCGGAAAGGGCGGAAACCCTGCATGGATGGCCCCCCCGCACCCGTATCCGGGCTCAGGCTTCCCTTGTCCTTCGGGGTTAGGGCTTCCAAACTGTGCACAATTGCTCATCGTAGGGCTTTCTTGCCCCCTCAGTAAAGGGCTGGTCTTCAAAACACCCTCCATTTTTTGCGGATGCAAATGCTGCTGTTGTTTCGCAGATTTCGTTGGCGGATATGGACATTTCCGGTCCAACCAAGGAGGCAGTGGACACTGCACAAGCAGCCATACGGTAGACTATGTCCACACCTGTTTGGGTGTCCGCCAAAGATGAAGATGCATGGCTGCTGGAGCTTCTGCGGGTTGAGCTCTCCTTGCTAGGCTATGTGCGTGTGCTACTCGTGTATTTCTTTGTTTTTCGTTCTCAATCTCTTTTTGTTTGCGCATAAGTAGTAAGCATGTTTTTTTGCTACAAGTCCATATATTTTGCAAAGTAAGCAATTATGGGATTACATTGTTTGTGGGGTGCAAAATTTAAGCATGGGATCTGTCTGAATACTGTGGCGTGAAAAGTCTTCTGGGCATTGAAAGTCTTCTGCAAACACGTTTGCTCTTTGAACGCCGACAAGAGCGGGCTCATCAAATCGACGGGCTGTTGGATTGCCAATGTGGCGGGAGGCGTGCAGATTTTTGGCTTTGACGTAAACGTGTGTCTCGATTTCATCGACTCTCGACGAAAGGTTGTGGTATGACCCTACGCCAAGTGTAGGGCAACATTGTTTGACATATAACTGACAGCCCCCAAATTCAAAAGCCTATTGAAAACGTACATGGTGCTCTACCAGAAGGGCCTTGTGGATGTATGCAGGTGCATGTATTTGTGCCTTCGCTGCACCCGAACTGCACGTGTGTGTCCAAGTGTGGTGACCCACGCATGCATGGCGCCCTCCAAAGGGGCTACCATTTTTCAAGTCGCGCTACCAAAGTAAGGTGCCATTTTGGTACCTGCGGTGCCAAAGGGGGATCGCATTTTGGGCGTTATGGTGCTAAAGGGGGATGCCATTTAGGCATTTCTGGTGTGAAAGGCGGAGGGGGGATTTCAGCACTTGTGATACCCAAGGGGGGTGCCATTTTGGCAGTGTGGAGCTAAAGGGGGATACCATTGGTATTTATATAGTGCAACGGGGTAGTCATTTTTTTCTTTGTGGTGCTAAAGGGGGATGCCATGTTAGCGCTTGTGGCGCCAACGGGGGCTGCCCTTGCGGCACTTGTGGTGCCGAAGGCCAAAGGGGGGTGTCGTTTCGGCATTTGTGGTGCCAAAGGGGGGGTGCCATCACGGCTCTTATGGTGCCAAAGGGGGGAAGACAGATTTGCATTGTTGGTGCCAAAGTGGCGTGCTATTTTGGCATGCTTATGGAGCCAAAGCTTATGGAGCCATTTTGCCACTGATGCTGTGTCCAACACATCACTTCAAAGGATGTCTCCAAAGCACGTCTAAGTGGGGGTGGTCGGCAGTGGGGGGGGGGGGTGCTGGGGACACCACCACCCCTTGCTTATAGACATCACTTATGTGCATGCGTGGTGATCATTTCGAGATAAATAGGCTATGTTACCATCGAACCCCATCGACCACCTGCCTTCAGTTACTTAGCCCTGAAGCCTTGAACTCGGTCTGAATGAGGGATTCAGGTGACACCCTAGTGCATAAACCAATCATCCCCCAGTCTCTACCCATTTTTGGATCTCTCGAATTGCTATTAGGAGAAGTCCAGGGATCCTTCCCTTTTGTTACACAAGGCACACGAGGCGAACGTACAGAATACCCTGGGCTCATAATCCAAATGGCATCCATTTGCTGCACTTGCAGCCTGTTGTCTTGGATCCGGGGCCATCCAGCTCCCGTGTTGCTCTCCAATGCAGGCTGTCATTAGCATATGCCATTTCGTGGAGCAGAGACCTCTGGCGGGGAGTGGCGGTTGAAAAGGACGTCCAAGATGTCGCTCAAAGTTCCGAAAAGGACGTCCAAGATGTTGCTCAAAGTACCAAAAAGGACGGCCAAGATGACGTTCACAATGCCATAATGGACATCCAAGATGTCGCTCAAAGTGCCGAAAAGGACGTCCAAGATGTCGCTCAAAGTGCCGAAAAGGACAGCCAAGATGTCGCTCAAAGTGCCAAAAAGGATGGCCAAGATGTCGCTCGAAGTGCCGAAAAGGACGTCCAAGATGTCGCTCAAATTTCCGAAAAGGACGTCCAAGATGTCGCTCAAAGTGCCGAAAAAGGACGTCCAAGATGTCGCTCAAAGTGCCGAAAAGGACGTGCAAGATGTCACTCAAAGTGCCGAAAAGGACGGCCAAGATGTCGCTCAAAGTGCCGAAAAGGACGTCCAAGACGTCGCTCAAAGTTCCGAAAAGGACGGCCAAGATGTCACTCGAAGTGCCGAAAAGAGCGTCCAAGATGTCACTCGAAGTGCCGAAAAGGACGGCCAAGATGTCGCTCAAAGTTCCGAAAAGGATGGCCAAGATGTCGCTCAAAGTTCCGAAAAGGACGTGCAAGATGTCACTCAAAGTGCCGAAAAGGACGGCCAAGATGTCGCTCAAAGTGCCGAAAAGGACGTGCAAGATGTCACTCAAAGTGCCGAAAAGGACGGCCAAGATGTCGCTCAAAGTGCCGAAAAGGACGGCCAAGATGTCGCTCAAAGTGCCGAAAAGGACGTCCAAGATGTCGCTCAAAGTGCCGAAAAAGGCGTCCAAGATGTCACTCGAAGTGCCGAAAAAGGACGTCCAAGATGTCGCTCAAAGTTCCGAAAAGGATGGCCAAGATGTCGCTCGAAGTTCCGAAAAGGACGGCCAAGACGTCGCTCAAAGTTCCGAAAAGGACGGCCAAGACGTCGCTCAAAGTGCCGAAAGCGAACCCAAGGAAGGCGAACTTCGGTGTAACACGGTCATTGTCTGCGTCACTACATCATTTCTCGGATGAACTCCCTCCCCAAGGGGTTGCTTTAAGGGACAGGAGTGCTTTTAGTGGAGGAGTCTCATACCTGAGGCCACCACTTAGCCGCCGTAGTGCCCCCTCAGCTAGTTTCCCCTTTTGCACAGGTGTCTACACTCTATGAGCGGCTCGGCGCCTTGCAGTCAGCGCTGGAACACAAACCGCCCGAGGACTCCTCCTCCTCCCAACCGCTTGAGCAGGTGTGACCCGACGCTATTACATGCAAGCAGGGCGGTCCTGAAGGAAACCCTTTGATCTGCTCAGGATCACCCGCAGGGACCACCAACCGCCAACCGCCACCAACCGCCAACCGCTGCCAACCGCCACCCGCCGAGAACCGCCAAACGCCAACCACCAACCCACACCAACCACCAATCGCCAACCCCCAACCGCCGCCAACGGCCACCAACCGCCAACTGCCAATCGCCGCAACGCTAACTGCCAAACGCCAACATGTATTACCCCCAGCTTTTGCGGGAAAGCTGTGTGACGGAAATTTTTTTCCGTTAAGGACCGCCTTGCGTGCAAGTCACGAAGCCACGCTCTGATATGGACTGGTGTATGTTTGGGGGGGGGGGGGGGGTTGCGAAAACTTTGCATGCTCATATTTGTATTCCCCGTGAAATTCTGAGCATTTTGTCTGACATAAGTGCAGGACATTTTGGAAAATTGCCAAAAGTGTCAAATGATTTTTGAAATTTTTCGCCAATTTTCCCGTTCCAACGGTAAATTTTGTTATTTCCCATCGGTTTGCGAGAAGAGCTGAGAAAGTATGCTGGTTGGTATTTCTGCAAATATGATGTTTCAGGGGGGAATATCTACATAGCTCACTCCAACAGCTGAGCTGAAGCGTACAGCGGGAGCCATGGCAGCACACTGCCACCTCACGTGGACACTAGGGATAGACCTTTCCATGCCGTGGTACCATCAGTGCGCTTACCAACCATTACAGCCTCTGGCATCGCTGGGGGGTGACCTAGTCATCGGTGAGCCCTTGGATGAGGCAGACGAGCACTCTCAATTGGGAAGTTGCGCCCCTAAGAGGTCTACGCAATGGCCAATCCGTACTTGTGCTCCAAAACCCCCCACCCCTCCCCAATACACCCCCCCAAAGCAGAGATTCAAAGCAGAGATTTGTTACGGGATACTGCACTTTCAAAATGTATTTTGTTATGTGGTTTGCATAGATCGGATACACCAACTAGAACGTTGCAGAATATCAAGATTCCACAAGCCCCAAGCATACAGGTGGGCCCTGACGAGAAGCATCCTGGCCAGTTGGGGAAGTTCGAAGGCGTGCCTCAGATTGCAATGGGAGGCGTCCGTTGCTCATTATTTGTAGTTGGTGTGCCTGCAGGGCCCCAATGTGTGTTTCATAAAGGGAGCGCATTCTTGCTTACATCATGTCCTTAGTCAGGGTGGATTTTCGGCGTTGTCAGCTTTGCTGTTGCTGTTTGCCTCCTAATGGGCACAATTTTTTTTGTGTGCCATTCACACCTTTGTGCTGTGAGGCACATGTTTGCCCTAAGGTGCTATCAGTTGCCCTGACTCCCTAACACATCCATCCCCTGCACTTTTGGTGCAGTGGCACGTTTCCATCATCAACATTGTCCAGTACTAGCCACCTACAGACCCCACTATTGCTTTCTACTGGTTAGCACGCGTGACGACGATTCTTTCAATGGACCGCATATTGTCAGACAAGGAGTGTGGATGTTAAATTAGGGGCACACGGGGCGGGAAGAAGATGGGAATCCCAGACCTCAGGAAAGGGGCTTGAATTTAGGAGTCGGTGCACAATGACACTGAGAATGTGAAATGGTTGGAGAGGTTGAAGCATGTATTTCCCAGCAACTGAAATGATGTTGTTTTTGCAGGCCATTCAAATTTTGTCACACACGAGTCTCTGGAACTGCTGTTTGCTGCTTGTTGTCCGTTTCTTTCGGTCTGACAGAAGCCCAATACATGGTAGGAAATCATTTTTTGTGTGGATAAACACAGGGTCTGCTGCCACATTAGGTCATGGCACTGTACTTCAGAGTGTTTTATCCTGGACGATCAATGAACATCTTTGCAGTAGAACAGTAAGTACTACACAGGTAGGTTCGGTGGATAGTCAGCATGGTGTGCTGCATTTACTGGGGGCCGGGTCCGCTCCTCCACAACAACGATTTGGCTCCATGTCTATGATTTCTTTTTTCAAGGCGCACTTCAATGTTCAGGTTGGAGCTCTGTTTTCTTTTGTGACCGGCTCAATAATCACAGCTCAATGCCAAATTCTAATGCAGGCTCAACATTACCACATTGCTTTTTCAACCAGTGAGGGAATAACTCCGTGTACATGCAGGCAAACATGAGTGTGTGGTTCCAGCACTCTTCACAGGTGAACACACAGGCGCTTCCTCTACTAGGGGAAGTTGGGTTTTCACCCGCAGAGGGTTGCCTCCCCAAGGTAGGGTTGCGGCATGTTGGGATGTGTTGGATCGCAATTGCAAGTCTGCTGACCCTTGTATCGCAGTATATCCTCGTGCTTGAAAGTAATGCCGTATGCAATATGCGTCAGAAAACTAGATTTTTCACACATTGTTGTGGACAGGAAACATCCGTTTCAAAAATGAATTGTGTTCGGTGGCCTCCAGAGAATGGGAACGTCAGGTAAAATAGTGCAAGATGTACAGCTAAAGACGCCACATGCCTGACCAAAAGCATATTGACCAGTTGTGATGTGAAATTTGAAAGCTCGGATGCCTATTTCAAATTCCAATGGGGGGCGTCCGTTGCTCATTATTTGTAGTTTGTGTGCCTGCAAGGCCCCAATGTGTGTTCCGTAAAGGGAACCGCATTCCTGCTTATCTCATGTCCTTAGTCAGGGTGGATTTTCGGCGTTGTCAGCCTTGTTGTTGGTGTCTGCCTCCTTATGGGCACAGTTTTCTTTGTGTGCCATTCACACCTTTGTGTGTTTGTGCTGTCGGGCTGAGACACATGTTTGCCCTAAGGTGCTATCAGTTGCCCTGCCTCCCAGACACATCCGTCCCCCCCACTTTTGGTCCAGTGGCACGTTTCCATCATCAACATTGTCCAGTACTGGCTACCTATAGGCCCCACTGCTTCTTTCTACTAGTTAGCACGCCTGACAACCATTCTTTCAATGGACTGCATATTGTCAGACAAGGAGTGTGGGTGTTAAATTAGGGGCACACGGGGCGGGAAGAAGATGGGAATCCCAGACCTCAGGAAAGGGGCTTGAATTTAGGAGTCGGTGCACAATGACACTGAGAATGTGAAATGGTTGGAGAGGTTGAAGCATGTATTTCCCAGCAACTGAAATGATTTTGATTTTGCAGGCCATTCAAATTCTGTCACACACGAGTCTTTGAAACTGCTGCTTGCTACTTGTTGTCCGTTTCTTTCGGTCTGACAGAAGCCCAATACATGGTTGGAAATCATTTTTTCTGTGGATAAACACAGAGTCTGCTGCCACATTAGGTCATGGCAGTGTACTTCAAAGTGTTTTGTTTTGTCCTGGACGATCAATGAACATCTTTGCAGTAGAACAGTAAGTACTACACAGGTAGGTTCGGTGGATAGTCAGCATGGTGTGCTGCATTTACTGGGGGCCGGGTCCGCTCCTCCCCAACGGCGATTTAGCACCATGTCTATGATTTCTTTTTTCAAGGCGCACTTCAATGTTCAGGTTGGAGCTCTGTTTTCTTCTGTGACCGCCGCAATAATCACAGCTGAATGCCAAATTCTAATGCAGGCTCAACATTACCACATTGCTTTTTCAACCAGTGAGGTAATAACTCCGTGTACATGCAGGCAAACATGAGTGTGTGGTTCTAGCACTCTTCACAGGTGAACGCACAGGCGCTTCCTCTACCAGGGGAAGTTGGGTTTTCACCCGCAGAGGGTTGCCTCCCCAAGGTAGGGTTGCGGCATGTGGGGATGTGTTTGACCGCAATTGCAAGTCTGCTAACCCTTGTATCGCAGTATATCCTCGTGCTTGAAACTAACGACGTATGCAATATGTGTCACAAAACTAGATTTTTCACACATTGTTGTGGACAGGAAACATCCGTTTCAAAAATGAACTGTGTTCTGTGGCCTCCAGAGATTGGGAACGTCAGGTACAGCAGTGCAAGATGTGCAGCCAAAGACGCCATATGCCTGACCAGAAGCATATTGACCAGTTGTGATGTGAAATTTGAATGCTCGGATGCCTATTTCAAATTCCAATGGGGGGCGTCCGTTGCTCATTATTTGTAGTTTGTGTGCCTGCAAGGCCCCAATGTGTGTTCCAGAAAGGGAACCGCATTCCTGCTTATATCATGTCCTTAGTTAGGGTGGCTTTTTGGTGTTGTCAGCCTTGTTGTTGGTCTCTACCTCCTGATGCACACAGTTCTCTTTGCTTTCGGTCTATATGTTCATGTCATGGACACTTAGAAAGTGTAGCAGTTCTCATTCTGCCAAATTATGAAATCTAGTCATATCATGGACACTCAGAAAGTGTAGTTGCTTTCATTCTGCCAAATTGTGAAATCTAGATATGTCATGGAGCCTCAGAAAGTGTAGCGGTTGTCATTCTGCCAAATTGTGAAATCGAGTCATTCATGGGCACCAAGAAAGTGTAGCAGTGTCCATTTTGCCAAATTGTGAAATCCAGTCATTCATGGTGTGGAACCAAACCTTACCAAACCTTTGTCGCCAAATTGTGAAATCTAGTCCTGGACATGTAGCAGCTTGAATCTTGCCAAATTGTCAAGTCTAGTCATTCATGCACACCCAGAAAGTGTAGCAGAGAGTGTAGCACTTTTCACCTTGCCAAATTGTTAAAAAAGTATGCGCGTTTGTACAAAATACAAACACAATGGGTAACAATATTTCTCATGAACAGGATGATGGCCAATGCGCAGACAAAGGGCGGAGATTCAAGCCCGCTTATAGACTACCAGCTGAGGTGGCTGAGTATGTCACCAGGTACAATGATGTCAATGACTTGGCAACTCTACAGCAAACATCCAAAAAACTAGGCCGCATCGCGTCACGGGCTGCACAGAAAGAGAATAGATGCACCACAGCGTTATGCTTGTCTGAACAGAAGCCTCCCTATGTGCGAGGCGGTATTGACTGCATGTCTAGACGATTGGCTGACACAGTATACCAACAATTTGCGGGTGTGGTATCAGAATGTCGACCCCCAACAACCTCTGTATGGAGGGCCCTTAATATGTGTATGTCCCAAGATATCTGATCCCGAAATGGTGATGGACATGATAACCAAGCCCGTCCCTTGCTTGACTTATACACTGAGCCGGCGCCAAATGTTAGTGCCAACAGTTGTGACACTCCTCCAAAAACATAGGGATGCAACACGAGGATGGGAAGATATATGGTCATTGATGCAAATGGAGGGGATATCCTACGATAGTGCATGCCATAGGATGGTGGCAAACTTTATGGACTACCTACAGTTCGGTTGGTATCAGAAGAAGGCGATCCAGATTGTGACAATATGTCGTATTGATGACAGGGATACGTTCGACAGTGCAGGCAGTGCAAACAATGCCTACACAACCTATGCTGCTTGGTGTCCTTACCAAGCATGGGGGAACAAATGCATTTTGCTTGGTGTCCTTACCAAGAAAGGGGGAACCAATGCATTTTGCTTGGTGTCCTTACCAATAATGGGGGAACAAATGCATTTTGCTTGGTGTCCTCATCTAGAATGGGGGAACAAATGCATTTTGCTTGGTGTCCTCACCAAGAATGGGGGAACAAATGCATTTTGCTTGGTGGGGTGGTGGATCCGCAACAGAAAACCATCTTCTTTCTCGAACTAGCAAAGTGGCCTGCATGTATTTTGTCAATCACCCTTGAACGTGCACGGACCACATGCACATGCAATTTGTGAACTGGTCGGCTGAGCAAGGTAAGTGGTCCAAGCACCACCTCCTCTGCCATGGGTGTCCACCTATTCAAATGCCCCCTGCCAACCGCAGTGGTGTCCCCTACCTCGACTAAGGGTTGCCTTTTTGGTTGACACCAACTTTATGTTCCCGGTTTGTTTGGCACAATCTCCCCATTGGTTAGCCCACACACCGCTCGGTTGGGTCACAAGTACACCTCGAACCAAAGCAATTTCATGTATTTAGGTGCAAAGGGCCCGCCCGGCAATTGGCGTATCCATGCGTCCTAACCACAAGAATCGTGGTGCGCAGCGGCAAGGGCGTGTTCATTGATAATGCGCCGTGGCTACTGTTGAGGGGACTGGACCAGTACAGGCCCTAGAGCCCCGCTTCGGACTCGCCCCCGCGCCGTGCGCGCGCACTCGGGGCCATGTGTGCACACCGAGGCCATGGGGGCAGTCCCGGGCCTTGGGCACGCCGCCAGATCTTGCGCACCACCCCTTGCCATGTGCACACGGTGATGTCAAGGTGACCAAATTTCGGCAACAATTCTTTCTTTTGTTTTGCAACCATCCACACATTTTCGAGATTGTTCAACATGGATACCGCGCCTTGCTACCTACCCCCCATCCTCACATAGAGGGGGCCTAACACTGTGGGTTAGCTCGGTGGTGCATCATGTGCACTCTCCATGGGCCACTCCTGCCTTAGGGCTAGAAAGGCGGTCTGCATGTCATGAAAGGAAGCCATGTGCAAAGATCGCAAGGTGGTGCAAGTGCCTCCGCGAGAACCATCCAATATGGTGCAATCCTCTTTCATGTTATGGGGTGCCGGAGCACATGATGCTGCCGCTGCATGGTAGCCATGTAGAAGAGCCGAGGGCGCCTCCACAATTCCGCTGTTGTATCGTTCTCACCGGTTCAATGGATCACTAACCGCCCCACAATCACCACGATCATGTCTTTCATGCACCGCCCACCCTGATGCTTTAGATCACACTGCTGCCCACCCAACTTTCATGTCACAGCCTACCTGAGCAGGTGATCTTAGACGGCATCTTTCGACTTCTTGGCTTCATAGCTCCAGGCTCTTTTTTGAGTCCCCAATGTGGGTACGAAACTAAAATGCCCACCTACATGGCTTGCACCATCTTGGTGGCCCTAGTGTGGTCGAAGTGGCAAAGTGCCTACTTCACCCTTGCCGTCTTGGTTCTCCCAAAGGCGGCAATGAAATCAAATTGAGGATAAAGGGAAAAAGATGACGCAATGCATGGCATGGCATGGCATTCTAGGGCCCCAAATGTGGGCAAAGTGGCGACATAATTGGGCAATGCTCGGTGGCCACCAACGCATGAAAAAAGCCAAGTGGCTACCAAGCCCATGCCATCTATTGAGTGCCCAACACGCACACAACGTCAAAGTGCCTTCTTGTCCCAAGCAAAGGGCCAAAGTGGCTAAATAGCCCCGGCCATGTCGGGGTTCACAAAGTGGGAACAAAAGCAAAGTGGCTACATCACATAGAGGGAATGATTGCCCGGCGCGCACTTGGCACGCTACTTTTCTATTAACTATCCCAACGTCAGCCCCAAATTTACCCTCTGACCATTGCACACCTTCCCTACAAAGCACGTTGCATAATAAAGCAATAGCCGTGAATTCAACGACTCCAAATGTCATTTGTATTGTACTCAACAAACAACATTGGCCCCACAAGTGTGGGTGTTAATACACTCAGTACAATAGAACTCCTTACACCCATCACCAATTGCAACGGTGGAGCGCTTTTGGCAACACAACACACATATTTCTGCCTCATCCTCTGCCTCATCTTGCGTGCAGGCCGAGTTGCTTTGGTCAGTCCAATTATGAGGCGGGACATGCTTCCATGGTCCGTAGGGGGGATGACGGACTTGCCTCCGGATGCAAAATTGTGCAAACTGCAAAAAAATACGGACTAGCTGGTGCAACTCATTGGAGCCGCCACGCCACATGCTCCCAACCAAACCCCAACGCCAAAACCGGGCAAACCGCTGCTCCATGCGTGCCCTTTACCACCCGTGCACGTAATAGTAACAGTGTTGGCGGGCTGTCAAGTTGCCGTTCTTCCCTCCAATGAATGGCACAATGACCTGAATCCGGCCTTCATAAGCACCATCATGGCCCCCAACTTCGAAATCAAAGAAATCACCTTGGGTACGAGAAGATCCATACCCATCCCTAATCAAAACATCTGCTCATGTCCCAAGGGCAAGGGGCAAATCAATGTATTGTTGCCCAACATATCAAAGGCAACAGTCACCTTCTCAACATGTGACGCATACTTAGGATTCCATAGGTCAACACTCCATATTCCGCCAATGGAACTGATGGGCAATCCGTCTGTGAAATGTGTCATAAAGAATGGAAAATGGGAACAATGGTTGGAAGGATTCAACCTGTGAGCCCATCGAATATCGTGAACAAGATGGTTAAGGTATTTGCGAACACGGGCAACACCCTGCTGCCAGGCAACCTCGGAACACCCTTGGGTGCGAGACATGAAAGCACCGATCTGTAACCCCAACTCAAGGAGCCACGCAACAAAGCGTGGATTGCGAGTCCCTAACCCCAACTCAAGGGGCCATGCAAGAAGGCGTGGATTCAAATATTGTCCCAGTTTCCGCAATAGCACTCAAGGTTGGGGCCCAAAAGAGGGCGGAAATGCTACGTCACCCCTGCATTCTCGGGGGTCCCCATCGACGGGGACAAAATCAGAAGTCAAAACCTACGCTAGGGGTCATAATGATGCCCCGAGTATCTCAAAGTATGGGTCTCTAGTATAGCAAGACACCCAAAAATCTGCAAAGCGCTAAGTGCGCCCCCTTAGTGCACCCCCTAAAAGGCCACCGTCGGGGCACGGGTCAAAAAAATGCCTGGCGCGCCCCCAGCGCACTAATGTTCCCCCCGATGCCACATTGGGGGTGCCCTGGGCTGAGAGGAAATTAAAACACCTGCATGATCCGTGGCATCTTGTAGCCCATGTGTGGGCAAAACTGCCACAAAACCACTGCCGTCTTGGAGGTCCCAAAAGGGGGGAGGAAATCAAAGCGGCTACAAAAAGGGTGCCATCTTGGGGGCCAATGTGTCAGCAAAGTGGCTAAATCGCACCTACCACCTTGGGGGTCCCAAAAGCAAGGAAATTAAAGTGTCAACATGATCACATGATCCCTATCGTCTTGCGGGCCCATGCGTGGGCAAAGTGGCTAGATAAGACTTGCCACTTAAGGGTCCCAAAAGCGGGGACGAATTCATAGTGTCATTGCTAGGCCCATGTGTAGGAAAAGTGGCTCGATAAGACCTACCACCTTTGGAGTCCCCAAACACAAGACAAGGTGAAAGCGCCCACTTGTGGGCAAACTGCCTTCATAATCTCTAACCTCTCATCGCTCCCCCAAGCAGGAACTAAACAAAAACGGCTACATAATCCAAAGGGGCCCACATGTGGGCAAAGCGGCTACATCACTCTTGCTGTCCTACAAGCCAAAGTGTGGGCAGTGGCTACATAACATCTGCCATCGTGGTGGTAGCCAAAGCAAGGAGAACATGGGGGTGGATTCACAACCTCTGCCCCCCTCTTTTTGGTGTCCCCAACACGGGGACAAAAACAAAGTGCGTACATGGCGGATATGATGGTGACCGTCTTGGTGGTCCCAAAGGCGGCACCAAAATCAAGACAAGGGGAAAAGGAAAAAGACTTTGTAATGCATGCCTTTGTGGGTGCACATCCAGGCAAAGTGGCTACGCAGACGCTGCTATCTTGGGGGCTCACATCTAGGCAATGTGGCTACATAACCTTTGGCGTCTCGGTGATCGCCATCGCATGAAAACAAATCATGTCGCCACAAAACCCATGGCGGCTTGTCCCGTACCAGCATGGGGGGCGAGGTGAGGGCAAAGTGGCAGCAAAGTGGCAAAGCCAAAACGACGTAAAGGTGGCTGCATCACCTATGCCATCTTGGGGGCGCCGAAGGCACGGGGGAAATTAAAATGCCTACACAATCCGTGGGGTCTTGGAACCCATGTCTGGCCTAAATTGCCTAAATAGCACTGCCATCTTGTAAGTCCCAAGGAGGGGGAGGAAATCAAAGTGGCTACAAAAGGAGTGCGATCTTGGCAGCCCACATGTCGGCAAACTGGCTACATGCCACCTACCACCTTGGGGGTTCAAGGAGTGCTATCTTGGCGGCCCACATGTCGGCAAACTGGCTACATGCCACCTACGACCCTGGGGGTTCCCAAATGCAGGGGCAAAATCATACTGTCTCAAGTACAATGATAAGAGGCACCGCCTCAGGGGTCCCCAGTAGGCAAACAAAGGCAAAGGGGCAAGCCCACGTGTGGGCAAACTGGCCCCTGGTCTCTCACGGCTCCTCCAAGTGGAGACGAAAAAGAAGTGCTACATAACGTAAAGGCGCCCACGGCTGGGCACGAGGGCTACATAGCGCTTGCTGCCATGCAGGGCGATGTGTGGGCAAGGTGGCTACGAAAACTCTGCCATCTTGGCACAGCCCAAAGCAAAAAGAAAGTGGCTTCATAACTCCTGCCCTTTTTCAAGTCCCCAAGGAGGGGAGAAAATCAAAATGCCTACATGGCCTGTACCATCTTGGGGACCCTACTGTGGTCGAAGTGGCAAAGCGCCTAAATAACCCTTGCAGTCTTGGTGATCGGAATGGAAGCACAAAAATCAAAGCAAGGAGGAAGTGAAAAAGACGATTTAATGCATGGCATTCCGGAGGCCCAAATGTGGACTAGGTGACTACGTAACCCTTGTTGCCTTGGCGGCTCACCTCATGTCTACGGAGATAACCTTTGCTATCTCATCAGTCGCCAACGCACGAAAAAAACTAAGTGGCTACCAAACACACGCGTTCTATTGAGTGCCCATAACGCAAGCAACATCAAAGTGGCTACTTGTCCCGTACCAACTTGAAAGTGGCAAAATAGCCCCTGCCACGTCGGGGTTCACAAAGCGGAAAGAACGTAAAACTGGCTACATCTCCTATGCCATCTTGGGGGCACCCAACGCTAGGACAAAAGTACAATGTCAACCTAACCCGTCTTGGGGCTTTGGATACTAGGGGGTGTTATGTGCTTGCACCGACATGCGCGGGGTTCTCGGATCCCCTCCTATTAAACCTACGATACCCGATTTCGTTCTCGCCCTGAACCGACTAGAGTGGCTATAACAAAAAAGGTGGGGTTACCCCGACCTGTGCGGGTAAGGTGGTAGGAATGGTGGAGCAAAAACCCTAGGCACTGTACTAGGGGTTGCCAGTGTTATTTTTCATAGTTACGAAATTTTTGACGTGAAGCCGAGGTGAAAAAAGGTTGTTTGAGTGACGTTTTGGGGACCTTCTAGCGAGTTGGCTCGACCGTTTAAGGTTTCTTGGGTGGGCACCAGAGATCCGTAGCAACCGATTGTTCTATTCCCCCCGTTCCCCACCCTTGACCCTTGAAGTCTCATGTTGTGTGTTGTGTTGTGCATATGCCTAAGCCAAACCCTGTGTGTATGTGGAGAGGGGGGGGGGGGGCCACATATGCTTTTGCATGCGTCAAGTGTTTTTATGAGGGTATGTGTGTTCAAGGGACCCAAGAAGCCCTGTGGCCAACGGAACATGTGGAGGGAACCCAAGAACCCCTATTGTTACACTAGCATGTAGGGGAAGATCTTGACCGATGCTTTGGGGCAAGCCGTCAAAGCACAGGTGCGGGCAAAGATTGTGAACGCATGCATGGATAGTCTTGGACAAGGGTTAGCAGGTTGTGCATCCTTCACGCCAAATCCTAGGGTGGTAGGACAAGGCAATGGCGTTTGGTCTTGCATCATCCCTATGCACTTTTGCCCCCCCCCCCCCCAAGGACTTTGCCCCCCCTTCTCCCAGGTTATGGATAAACCCCCCCCATGTTTGCATTGCAACTTGCCTTGTTGGTTTGCTAGCTGTTGGTTTTTGAGGTTCGTTGGTTGGTTGCCGGCTTGTGGGTTGTGGGGCCACCCTACTTGTTGAGCTTAAGCTCAGGGAGGGTATGCATTTCCTTTTTGAAGTGACTCAAATGGAAGAATTGGGTACACATTGAGACCAAGAGGCAAAAGACCCAAGATGAGATATGAACATGCCGTTGTCTTGTTCTTGTTCTCTTTAACTAGCACGACCGGTGGGGCACTCAAAATTGTATCGATACCCGCACGTTAAACCAAAAGTTGTCTGGGGGAATTCAAGTTACCAAAATGACGGAGAAGTGTGGGTGACAAGGGCCCCTTTTTTCAGACCCCCCCCCCACACTCCCAGCACAGGGACGCTTCGGAGCGGGGGTGGGGGGGAGGGGGTTGGGGGGCCGATCCTATCGTATGTGAGCTCAGCAAATAGTCGGCAACAACAGGTCCAGTGGTTTTAGTTTCAACTTGGCAGCGCACATCGTGTTGCAATCCATTGCTGTGTGTGTTCGTGGCTTGTCCACTGGCATCTCCATGTCCCATTTTTTTGACGGAATAGTACCAAGCAACATGACCTTGCCACGGCTGTTGAAGATTTATGTTTTCCCGGGCCGTTAGACCTCTATTCAGAAGAAATTGCAAGAAGTATTGGGTCCGCAGTGACTGGGTCCACTGCTTGGATACCAGCTGGCATAGGTGTGCATGGGGGGCCAACTGCCCAGGAACCAATTCAGATGTGAGCGAGGCGCATCCTACCCACATGTATCCACATGTATTTTGCAAGGGTCACATGATACTCCGGCTTGGCGCAAGGAAACGAGGTTTTTGCGCCGCTTTATGGTATATTGCTAGTGTTGCATTCACTCTTTTTCAATCTTCCTTCGGGAGTCCCACCCTCGCACACAATGGGCAGGCGATTCGACCCGCCCACCGCCCATTGCCACATTTTGTCTATCCTTCTTGACAACCTTTGTTATGGACTCTGAGGACGAGATAACAACATGTCATTCACCACACGGTACTGGTTCGTAGAGTTGCCACCTCAACTAGACGATGGGGAGAGAGGAGTGTGAGATGGTAAAGGGATGATGATGGACCGCCATCTGTACCTACCAAGACTGGGCGTCCGGGAAGAAACAGAGAAAATACGACCATGGGAGTATTTGGTGGGGAACTATGCAAACACAGCACAGAGAAGATGACGAAAAATGAGGTGGTGCAAGACATTGTACCCAGGCCAAAGTGGTTGAGACAAATAATAACTCACACCACCACACCAAGGATTATCATGCCATGGGCACAAAGACAAACTGAGGCCTTTGAATCGCAAGGAAAACCGCTAGAATGGAAAGGTAATCAATATGAGCAACTGGACATACGGGTGAAGCACCTCTTAAGACAGAACGACAACAGAGACTGTGGGTGGTGTTTGAGACAAGGCAAATAGGTTGTGTTGCTAGGTACAATGAGACGCCACGACCATCACAAGGACCAACAAGAAACCGACTACCCAAGTGTCGTACGAGCCCTACGGACGGTGGGTGCGGCAAGAGGCAGACATGTGGTAGCGTATGCACCCGAAGGCGGCAAGACATTTTGCGATGTTGTTGCATGGAAGGGAGCAATGGAGACCATTGACTCACTTGTAGCCGTAACGACTACCAGTATCATGATGATGATAACTAGATTCCGGTGAGATGTGCCGTATCTGCAACGGTAGCCAAAGCGAGCAATGTCTTTTACTGATGGCTCAACGACTAGCATGATTGTAAGACGAGCATAGCCTACCGCAATTCCAAGTTCGCGTGGTCGGGGGCACAACATTTGGGGTCGGTGGCTAACGATGTTGTGGCACACTATGCTTCTAGCATGAGGCACACACCCCAGCATCACTTGCAAATCACATTCCGCTTAAAACGCATGCGCCCCACGTTGCATGCAAAGCGTTCTTCAAAACCGTGGGCGTTGCCTGTGTACTCACAACATTACTTCCTAGCACAGCTTTGTGTTGACTTCACGAAAAAATACTAGTATGTACTTTTGCAAAGACTGGAAGAATAAGTGAGAGTATCCCCAAAGGACAAGGAGGCGGGTTATGTGACTATTTCCGGGGAAGTAGATGGGGTGTATGTGGTGACATAGGCACGAATAGTTTACGGAAAACATACGCCACTAGACATGGAAATGGAGATCTTGTGTGCGACAGCATGGAGGTCCCGCTCATAGGAATCAGGAAGAAAGAAAACCTATTTTGTCTAGACTTATTGCGGGATTAGTAGAACAGTAAGTACTACACAGGCAGGTTCGGTGGATAGTCAGCATGGTGTGCTGCATTTACTGCCGGGTCAGCTCCTCCACAACGGTGATTTAGCACCATGTCTATGATTTCTTTTTTCAAGGCGCACTTCAATGTTCAGGCTGGAGCTCTGTTTTCTTCCGTGACCGCCGCAATAATCACAGCTGAATGCCAAATTCTAATGCAGGCCCAACATTACCACATTGCTTTTTCAACCAGTGAGGTAATAACTCCGCGTACATGCAGGCAAACATGAGTGTGTGGTTCCAGCACTCTTCACAGGTGAACACACAGGCGCTTCCTCTACCAGGGGAAGTTGGGTTTTCACCCGCAGAGGGTTGCCTCCCCAAGGTAGGGTTGCGGCATGTTGGGATGTGTTGGATCGCAATTGCAAGTCTGCTGACCCTTGTATCACAGTATATCCTCGTGCTTGAAAGTAATGCCGTATGCAATATGCGTCACAAAACTAGGTTTTTCACACATTGTTGTGGACAGAAAACATCCGTTTCAAAAATGAACTGTGTTCTGTGGCCTGCAGAGAATGGGAACGTCAGGTACAGCAGTGCAAGATGTACACCTAAAGACGCCATATGCCTGACCAGAAGCATATTGACCAGTTGTGATGTGAAATTTGAAAGCTCGGATGCCTATTTCAAATTGCAATGGGGGGCGTCCGTTGCTCATTATTTGTAGTTTGTGTGCCTGCAAGGCCCCAATGTGTGTTCCAGAAAGGGAACCGCATTCCTGCTTATATCATGTCCTTAGTTAGGGTGGCTTTTTGGTGTTGTCAGCCTTGTTGTTGGTCTCTACCTCCTGATGCACACAGTTCTCTTTGCTTTCGGTCTATATGTTCATGTCATGGACACTTAGAAAGTGTAGCAGTTCTCATTCTGCCAAATTATGAAATCTAGTCATATCATGGACACTCAGAAAGTGTAGCTGCTTTCATTCTGCCAAATTGTGAAATCTAGTTATGTCATGGACCCTCAGAAAGTGTAGCGGTTGTCATTCTGCCAAATTGTGAAATCGAGTCATTCATGGGCACCAAGAAAGTGTAGCAGTGTCCATTTTGCCAAATTGTGAAATCCAGTCATTCATGGTGTGGAACCAAACCTTACCAAACCTTTGTCGCCAAATTGTGAAATCTAGTCCTGGACATGTAGCAGCTTGAATCCTGCCAAATTGTCAAGTCTAGTCATTCATGCACACCCAGAAAGTGTAGCAGAGAGTGTAGCACTTTTCACTTTGCCAAATTGTTAAAAAAGTATGCGCGTTTGTACAAAATACAAACACAATGGGTAACAATATTTCTCATGAACAGGATGATGGCCAATGCGCAGACAAAGGGCGGAGATTCAAGCCCGCTTATAGACTGCCAGCTGAGGTGGCTGAGTATGTCACCAAGTACAATGATGTCAATGACTTGGCAACTCTACAGCAAACGTCCAAAAAACTAGGCCGCATCGCGTCACGAGCTGCACAGAAAGAGAATAGATGCACCACAGCGTTATGCTTCTCTGAACAGAAGCCCCCCTATGTTCGAGACGGTATTGACTGCATGTCTAGCCCGGTGTGGGTGATCAGACCCCGCCCTATGGGCACCCACCGCACCAAAACCTGGTTCACACCCGGAGAGGTGGTCCGCAAGATTGGTGAGGACAACTACCACATCAAGGTGGGTCACGGACAGTTCCGGGAGCGCCACGAGAGTCAGCTCCGTGTGCGGGAACCCGACCTCCGTGGCCAACATGTGTCCCTGGACTATGCCGCACATGAGGCTGATTCGGACGACGACTATACTGAGCAGGACGACTATACCGTCGAGAAGATCCTAGCCCAGCGTCCGAACGCCTCGGCACCCGGAGGCCTGGAGTTCAAGGTTCGTTGGCGAGGCTATGGGCCGTCCCACGACACCTGGGAACCCGTCTCCTCGTTCGTGCCGCGGATTAATATCCCCTTTATGGATTACATCCGCAAGCACAAGACCAAGCTCCATGTTACGGACTTGGCAGCACTCACCCGGGCGATTGCAGCCAGAGGCGCCTGATCACCGCCCTGAGCTCTCCCCTGATGAGCATCACTGGCGTGCTTGGACGGCCATAGCCCCCTGCTGAATTCGTTGGAAACCAGGGCGGATGGCACCCCTTCATTGTTCCAGATTGAGGCCTTAGGGCCCATACGACGTTGCGCAACGGATGCCGCTGTCATCGGCATTGCGAATTTTTGGTGTGTGGTCTGGTCCCATGGCACTTGCGGGATCCAGACCAGTCTAACTGTGTCTGCAGACTATATATGGCCTGAACTCAGGCGTCTTTCTGTCCACCCTCCTGCGTATTCCTTATCCTGACCGGGGCGTGGTTTGGCGCTCTATCCAGAGTGTGTTTACACGCCTATTTACCTGTTTCTTGCTCACTTTTCCGCCCCCCAGGAAATGTGCATCTGTATGTTAAGTTTTGGCAGCCCATCACCGAGATATGGACTATTTGTCCCCCCGAAGGGACACGAACCGGAATGCGAAGGCGCCCTGAGTCGCCGTGTACATGTTCTTACATAAGGTCCAGTCTGGACCAGTACCTAAGTACAGATTTTCATGTTTGAGTGCCCGTGATACCGTGTGCCCTAGTGGCTGTGATGTGTTGAGACCCTGATGGCGCCAGGCGGGAAGCCCAGTTGCCTGACTACACTCCCAGCGGTCCGCCACTGTCAGTCCCAGTGTGAGCCTACCGACTTGCAGACGCACTTGCAGTCGGGTGGTGACCTCCGGTGTCCTGACCTCGGTCAGTCTGCCTGGGAAACTGGTGGTTTGAGGAGTCGACGCCTCCGCCCAGACTGCATGAGGACTCCCTCATGCATGGCCTTCGTGGTAATGGGGCGAGGGAAAAGACGGCCTGGATGCCCGATCCCTTATGGAGGAGTTCGTTCGGCTTTACCACTCTGGACTCGCGTCGTGGATATGGACATGGTGCGCCCGAGGGAAGACCCGTGGGGACTCTCCCCCGGCTTGCGGCCTCGGGAAGCCTGGGGTAGCCTGATGGATCTTTGTGGTCGCTTTCGACCTGTGGGACCACCTCGGTCGTCGTGTGGCGCCTATGTTGGCCGTGTATGCCACTGCCACTGTGGTAGTGACCGTCGCAGCCGGCACCCGGTGCGCCTGGTATGGGTTAACGGGTCCTTTGGATGCCAAACGATCGCCGCCAGGACCCGGGACTTGATACTTGATACTATACATGCACTACAAGCTTTTACAGTGCCATACATGTCTAACCGTGAGTGGCAATGGGCAACCTGACCCACAGCCAGCCTGGAGTGTGAGGTGTGACACCCCCCCCCTTCAGGGGATGGTCCTGGGTACCCGCTGCCGTGCTTGGGTGTTATCGAGCCCCCCCCCAGGGTTTACTCTAAGGAGGGGGGTGAAGCGGTACCCAGAACCTATGGCCCATGGCCCAGAGGCCTGTGAGCCGTCACACCCGTGCGGAAGCCGTTGACACCGGTTGTCAGCGGAACATCCCTGCTCTCTAATCCGCGAGATCTGGAATCCGATCCCTAACCATTAAATCGATGTAGAATTACCATAATTTTACTGTCTTGGTCGATTTTTGGTTAGAAATCGGTGAAATACCCGATTTCTACCGCGATTTCTGATTGTCGTGAAATCGCCGCCTGTTGTCGCCTGTTCGCGCGCCTTCGTCGCTTCTCCGTGGCGAGTTTTGTGATGGATTTTTCTCGAGTACCTTTGAGGTTCTAAAGGAACTCAAGGGCTCGATCTAGAGGGTTTTTCTTGTACTTTCATCTGGTGTGTTCACCAGAATTTTTCGCCGTTGCGTCTGAGAGAAAATCAGCGCGCAAGCTTTTCCGTCAATCGCTCGAACTCATGGTTCTCAAGTACCATGAGTTCGGACGGAACCCAACATCCCCCCCCTATGTCTTTCATCCATGCCCCTTTCACATGGGCATATCACTTTGAATAGGGAAGAGGGCAATAGGGATGTTTTAGGCAGCCTATGGGTTTCGCAAACCCAAGTCGTTTGCGTGCGCAAACGCTAACTTTGTGGCCTTGTGAGCATGAACGTTAATAACCGAACACAATGCTCACAAGACCAAAAGCCCTAGGCCATTTTTGATTTTCGAGCCAACTCAACGATGGCTCCACGCAATTCAATGCGTACCAAAACTCTATTTTCGAAAAAGGGCAAGTTTTGGTCGAAAATTAGGCCAAAATGGCCAATCCCCCGAGGCTCGTACTCAAAGCCTATGGGGAGTTGAGCCTTGAACCAAGGCAATATGTAAAGTAGAGACCACGAAGGACATCGTGGATGGCTTGGTTGATTTTTACAACCTTGTCTTCTATTTTATATAATGTCGCCTTGTGAGCACGCGTGCCATACTGCCTCTTTGCACACGCGCTCATATGCAAGCACTAATGACATGAGTGGGCGGAGACGATCTAACCATAGTGGGCATATTTGAAGGCACCCACTATGGGCCTACTCCAAAAATGTTTGCTCATATTTTTGTTCCTCAATGACCCAAAGATATGTACATACTAATATCGCCGATATATGCACTTTTCCCCATAAATAGTGTGCTTCAAGGATTGAGGTGTTAAAAATGTTTCCATTATGCTTTGAACCTCAACCCTTGTTGCAAAAGAAAAGCAAAGCTTCGGTTTGCATCCATGCAAAAGCCCGAGGCTCCTTTCTCTTGTGATACGGAGATACGATTTTTTGAGTGACCACTTTTGGGTGAATTTTGGCCGTTTTGCCCAGAATGGCCACAAACCCCTTCTCCCCCTGATTTCACCCCCGAGGTTGCGTGCGCCACTTGACCAAGGGTAAGGGCAATTCGGAGAGGGCACATAAACCCGCATCGAATGGGGTGTTTCCCCATGTGGCCTCTCCTCTCGAAGGGAGAGTTGTGAGCCACCCAATTTGGGGTATGTTGCCATTATGCCCCATTCATGTGTCACTTTCCCTCCAATGGGGAAAATAGCTAGAGGCGACCATGAGGGTTGGCAAGTGGCATATATTGGGACCTAAGTCCCATGTGTCTATAGCACTTTTGGTTGGAAGGATCTTCGCCGTGGCCATGGAGATATGGAATCATGAGTGCGGGCCATTTTGGCCAAATTTCCCTGTTTTTGCCATTGTGTACCATATTGGAACTACCATATCTCCATGGGGCACGGGATCTAGCCAGGAAGGAAGGGCGAATATTGTAGCATATGACCAAGGGTTGAACACCATTGAGTTTCGTATTTGCTCCTCCGGCTCATCCGGAGTTATTCAACTTTTGGTGCGATCCATGATCTCCCCTGTTGCACCGCATGCTGCTTTCTGCCCCATCCGCGTGTTCATCCCCTCGATGAACAGCAAGCAGCCAGTGTGACAGCAAGCCATAACCCAGGGCATGGGACCAAAGGGGATATCAAGGGTCGTGAATCAGGGCTTGGCGCGACAAAATCGCCAAGGTTTCCTACCCTGAACGGTCGCCCGAGACGGCCGATTTTGCCATTTTGGCAATTGTGGACCCAATTTGGATTGTCACCACGCCGGGTGGCATTGAGATCTTTGAGAGCCAAGGGCATGGGAGTCTCCGTTGGACTCCCGGTGGATCGCGTGTGGAATGGCGGATCCGATCTCCAAGCCGGCGTGGAGATATACTATCGGGGACACCTTCGATTTTGGCTCATTTTGAGCAGCCAAAGTGACCCCCTTTTGGGACCCCAATTTCAGCCCCCCGTGTGGTCAATTGGCGGCCCCATATCTCTATGCCCACAAGGAGCCCGGACCTAATTCCAAGTCGTGCACTTAGATATAGGTCCTAGGTCCTGCCTCCTATCCTGTGAGCCGTTGGCCTTGCCCTGGTCGGGCGAATCACCCGTGGGGATGACGCCAATTTTGGTGATTTTGGCATCATGACCCCACTTGGCGAACCCGTGGTGCCCTGATGCTGGGGCCTCAGAGGGAACCAGGTTGGGTGAGGGCTCCAGGGAGTTCGTACTCGAAGGGCATAGGGTCATTGCCTCGTCCCTACCTCTGGCGGGTCCGGACGAGGGGTCAATTTTGGAGCTTTTCGAGCTAACATCAGTCTGGGCTGAAACAGCCCATTTTCAGCTACCAACTCCTAGGGGATAATGGCGGGGCCTTATCTTCGGCTCAGAGGGGAGTTGGGACCTGCCGTTAAGGGAGCATAGGGAGCCACTGTCGGTTGGCCTTGGAGCCCCTTGGTTCCCAGGAACTCGCCTGTGGCTGGGCGGGACACCCTCCCCTATTGGCAGGGTTTCAGGGTCCGGACTGAGCAGGGCATGGGTTCTGTTTGAGCCCCCGCCCCTGCCAGCCACTGAGAGGCTCGGACCTGGGATTGGGATATGGGTTGGAATTGAGTGTCTATTGTCCTGTGATGCCCTTACCTCAGTCCATTCTTAACCCCATGTGTACATATCCTGATGTGTTGCTGTACATACTTTTGTTCCCTTGTTTCAGAGTGGCAAGGATCCTGAAACGCTTTGTCACATGACACGAGCATGAGGATGCCCTTGTGAGCGCAGTGCTTTGCCTGCTTGCTTGCTTGTGCGTGTCCGCCGCAGCGTCCCGTGGCCAGGCCCCCCACGGGAACACGTCAATCCATGCTAATAGCTTTGTTAAGTCGTTTTGCCATGGCTAACAAGACAGCGTTTAGTGATGTTTTCAATGGCATTCTGAGTATTCGCATATCAGCACCAAGGATTTATGGGAAGGTTTTGAGTTTCAGACGAGCCTGTAAATGCAGGAGAGTGAGAGAAGCGAATTGGGTGGAGCATGTGCCCCCGATTACAGTAACAGTAGTCTAGCACAGGCAGGTCGCGATAGCAGCAATGTCTTGTTGCCTTTTCACCGATGTCTTGTTGTTGTTCCTCTGTGCCACTTCCTCCCGTTGTCACCTGCCTTGCAGGCTCATGGTGAGTCTTCAAATGCTGGGGAAATGCACAAAGCGGTCGTTGAAGAGCCCCCCCACCAACTCATGAATGAGATGAGACGGTGAAAACTGAAAAATTGAAAAGCGGCATTGCTTAACCTGGCTACCATGCCCGGTCTTGACTGCTGCTCAGTTTTGGCATTGTGTCTTGAGACTTGAAGTCGCTGGTAAGTGAAGAAGAAGGTAGCAGTGGAGGATCTTAAAGAAAACGCCCTCTAAAGTCAGTGGAAGTACACAAGCAAGTACAGTAAAAGTCCCCGTGCTACCCCGTCCAATCTCATGCTTCCAGATGCTGGTGTTTCCGTGCACCTGTTTAAGCACGAGTTCTACGGTGAAACCGTCCATTTGCGTGCTTTCGGTTGTGCTTGCACAAGTGGTGTGGAGGGGAACACCTTTTTATGGTGGCAGATTCACTACTTTATGTGGTTGTCAGAGCAGTAGATTGGCACAGTAACACCATAATTGTGGCTTCTGCATACGATCTTCAATTTTTGCAGCATACAGCACGTCTGAGTCCCGCATACACGCTTTCTTCCAACACAGCGGTACCTTTGGACTCATGTGCCACTGACGAGTTCTGTTTTTGTCATTGTGTGATCTTCCACCAGGTCCCACACCACAGTCCCAGCCGACATCAATCTCCATGTAGGAGTACCCTGATATTCGGTGTCCGAAATAGCAGAAGCGTTGGTCTGTATACCAGTCTATCTTCAGTAGCTGATCCTTACAGAGGTTGGGGAGCATGTCCACCTCGTGTGCCTTTCGGGGAGACCGTGACCCCGGCCTCCGTATGCAAGTCTTGTTATCTTCATCGTGTTTTCCTGCAGTGGCCTCTTTTCTTTTCTTTTCTTTTCATCATGGAAGCAACAAAAGGGGTCGCCGTAAAGCAGTTGACCATTCTGTCGCAGATGGTGCAGATCGCGGAGGCCATACTGGTCTTGCGGGAGCATCTTGAAGAGCTGGAGGTATTATATACAAATCAACTGTGCTTGCTGTTGGAAAACCCAGCAAGAGGCGGCGAGACAGATGCTGCATCATGTGGGACGACGGTCCACCTTTTGCATGTTTCAAGCGAATTCCCTAGGAACAGACTTCCAGATGCACCCCATACAAACTAGGAGCAACTCAGAGCCCGAAAATGAACCTGATCAACGATGAAACAACCCAGAGGCATAGGGTGATTTAAAATGGAATCTGAACACCGACCATTCGGGTTGCCACAACCCTCTGCACTTCTCTGCAGCAGTCAAAGTTGTCCTCGGCAAAAACACCAATAGAAAATGCCGGACTCCACAACACCTCGACCTGGACACGGATCCATCAGTAACTGCTGTCGGTTACCAGCCAACTACCGTCGGTTGACTATCAACTGTTGTGGGTTGCCCGCCAACCGCCGTTGATTAGCCCGAATTGCCGTCGGCTGAACGCAACTCTGCAACCTAACACCGTAGGCTGTCCTTTGTGAAAGAAAAGCCTCCCATCCCTGGAAAAAAAACACCGCATTGCAGCACTAGCAAAAATGGTTCCGCGGAGCTATTGCTGGGTAGATCGTTTAAAAAGTTTTTTCAGGGCACAAGCAGTGTGTCTGCTGTAACTCATCTACTTTGTTTTTGCTGTATCCCGCCTACGTAACCCGGAGGCAATTGCACTGCTAAAGAAAGCAACTAATACAAACGTTGGAGAGGTGAACGCCAAAAAGGATGCCCCTCCCCCACCAAAGAAAGCGGCAAATGGCGAACTCATGGGCGAAGAGGATTACGCTTTGCCCAGCTCAGTGTTGTGAATGCCCACCCGAAGTACAAGTAGTGATGACACCAATCTTGTGGCTGTGGGGGGTTGGTTGAACGATAGGCACATCACAGCGTGATTGGCCGACAAGCTATATGAATTAGCGGTGGATTAGCCAAGTGCATGGGTCATGGCTGTCACCTTCATTTTGTTTCTCCTCAGTAGGATGAGGGCATATGAAAGTGGTCAAGGATTGTTTTCCAATGGTTTGGGTTAGCGCGCCCCCACACCATGATTGTGAACAGTGATGATCGCCAGGGGCTCCATTGGTTTGTTTGTGCCATGGATTGCACCCAGCTTGTGTGGGCATTCATAGTGTGGATTTGGGACCCCTTGGGTACCCCCCCCCCCCCCGTTGTCGTTCCCCACCCCTTGTTGTGCCCCAAGGGGGGGGTGGGGGACCGTCACTTGGTAAACCCAAAATTTTTCGTTCCGGCTCATTGTGTTGTTGTGTGGGTGACTGTGTTGTGGGGCACTGCCACTTGTATCCCTTGCACTCATGGCGGGACATTTTGCTTACTTTCGCTGAAATGGAACTTGATAGCACAATCATGTTTCCCCTTGGGACAAATGTGACGGATGATGATAGTGACCTGAATTCTGACACGGAGGTTGTGTGGGTGAAGAGCGCCCGTGGTGTATGGGGTATGGGACACAGGTTTGGGAACAAGTTGTATTTTACAAGGGACATTCCCGAAGGGAAATGGGTTCCCAAAAATCTGCTTGCGCCTGCCAAGCTTCCTACCAAGAAGGCAAAACCACCACTCAAGAGTGCTGCCGAAAGCATTCCAGTGGAAAGCGGAGAGCATGTGCAAGATTTCAAGGTGAAGTGGAGCAGGACCAAGAAATTTTACACCGAGCCGTTCAAGGAGGAGGTCTCCATACATTGGCAGCCCTTTGAACGTATCTTATGCTGAATTCTTTACGGTGGTAGTGCGGTCCCCCAGGGGGGGGTGGGGGACTGTCACTTGGTGACCGTCCCCCAGAGGGTGGTGGGGGACCATCTTCCCTGGGGTGGGGAACGACAAGGGAGGGGGGGGGTAGGCTGTCTTTGATCCATCAACTGGTAAGATGGGTGAGGGCAAGACAACTTTTTTGCTCATGCTAAGGCCTTGGGGCTTCAAAAAGATGGTTGGATCTGTAGCTACCAATCTCTGGGCCGATGTGAGCAGGTGATTGCCCACACGTGAGGCTTGGAGAACCTCTGTTTTGCACCTTTGCCGGAGGGTTTCATTCAATAAGCCATGGCCCTCATATATGTGGATGGCGCCTTCCGACTCCCCGGCGAGATCCCACAAAATGATTGGAGCGAGGAGGTTTCTCATTGGACACCTAGAGAATGTTCTCCTGCCATGGGTACCACCTCCAAAAGCCCCGTTCTACTGTACTTTCACAATTAGAGGATACAGTTGTCAAGCCTGAAGACACTATGAAGGCCACTCCCTCCACGCTTGAAGAGTCCCCCTCAGCTTTACCTGCACAGGTTGACGATGTTGTTGTCAATCCACTCAAGGGTGTTCATGCCTCCGAGCCTCTGGATCAAATCCCCCCCTCCTGAGGCATGTCCAATGCTACCAATGTAGAGGATGTCCATCAACAGGTAAAAATCCATAAAGAGTGGTTCAAGGTCCCCAAGGCCCATCCCAAAGGCGCAAGTGGTCGGTTTGAGCGTGATCAACTCTTCATTGATGATTTGCACCTCAAAAACAAATCTTCATGACTCTTGTGCACCGAAACTCGAGTCCTTGTACCAAGCCTAAGTCTACCGACACCTTGCAAGTCAACCTTCACGCCACGGCGCCGGGCTATATGCTTCACTTCCTTCGGTAGCAATGGCATTTGTTCGGTTGTTCTTGTTGTCCTCCTTATCTTTCACAGAAAAAAGAAACTCAAGTTACACCAGGAAAAACAAATACGCAGGTTAGGTAAAAAAGATACCTTTCTTTCCTTACTTTTTTTGCATACGCGGATTTCATCGAGAAAAACAAATACACAGGTTACATTTCTTTCCATACACGGGTTACATTTTCAACACAAGCAGTGCTGGGCATGCAACCGGCAGAAATTCTGGTGTACCTGGAGATGGCTTGCTTCCACATTTTCCCTCAGAGACAGCCAACTGTGCACAATGCCATCTACAAGCCCCAATCTCTTGTGACCCCCCTCCAAAACCTTGCCATGGTATTCCGCCTCAGAGCAACCTTGTAGTTATGAACAACCAAGTGTGAAAAGCAGGGGAATCTTTGAGGATTGCAACCTTTTGAAAGCAAGAACACAACATTTGCAGTCCCCGTTGTGGTGCCCGTCTCGCTCAATATGTCATGCGGATACTGACGGGAGAGTACACTCTTTGAAGTTCATCCTTCCACCCAACGTGTGCCCCCATACCCCATCCCAAGCCCAAGTGATGCCTCTGTTCAGAGCAAATCTGAGACTCCGGGTGATGAGGTCCAAGCAGAACTTGCGAAAGATGCCGAGCACATGAAGATTGTGAAGGAAGTGCAAGACAAAAAAAAGCTGTTGGACGAGTGTTTGGACTGGTTACGTTTTAATGCACCACAGCATGTACAAGCGGGCACAGGTTCCCAGGCAGGTATGGTTGCGTGCCCGAGTGGACCGTGATTGGGACGCCGGGGCGCCTTTTTGGCGCTTGGCATGGAGGGGGCCAGGGGAGGGGTTGCGCTACCGAATTGCAAAGGATTTGCCCCCGGCTAGCTGATGTTGGGCGTGGCCTAGCCATGATCTGGGAGGGAGGCTAGGGAGCGTTTTGACTGGAGCCAAGAAAAGTCTGGGTTCTGCACCCAGGGGCTTGACGGGGTGTAGCAATCACCCTAACCGCTCGGGGCCTCATGTGACGAGCTTCAAGGGGCAGCTACCTCTAAGATCCCCGCCCTGGACCACCACACTTTCGAACAAAGATCCATTCGTTTTTTCTCCTCATTTCGTATTTTCTTAGATTATATTTCCCATTCGACCTTTGCTACCAATGGCTCATTGTGCCTGAACAGATGGGTTTGGGGCTTAGGGCCAGGGGAGGCGGGGAGTGGGCCCCCAAGACATGGGGAGGAGGTGTCATGCGATTTCAAACAGCCATGCCCATTGTCACCGGACAGAGCAGCCCTGTGCGTCTCCGTTGGGGTCGGCACTGGGGGACCCGAGGTCCAGCCAGGCACCTCCAAAGGGCGTGAGTTGGGGGGGATGCATTGGGGGGGGGCGAATATCAGGAGAGCACCCAGAGGGCCCGTGGGGCAGGCTTGCCAAATAGCCACAGAAGTCGGACTCGTTTTCGAATGGGGGTTTGCCTGCAGCTGCTTTCCACAAGGTTTTTCGGCCCTCCATTGGTCGCAGCTTTGTGCACTGTGCCCTCTCCGGCCGCTTTGTGGCAGTGTGGCTCTGGTATTGCCTACAACACAGTGTGTATGTGGTGAGTGGTGCACGCTCGCCCAGGAGGGGTCGGAGCATGCACATGGGGATAGTGGGGTGCGGCAGGGGTAGGTGTATGGTGTATATAGTCTTGCTGTCTTGCAGAGAGGGAGGAAAGGAGGCAAGAGGGGGGCTCTTTGCAGGTTGCAAGGCCATTGCAGAGAGGGAGGAAAGGAGGCAAGAGGGGGGCTCTTTGCAGGTTGCAAGGCCATTGCACAGAGGGAGGAAAGGAAGCAAGAGGGGGGCTCTTTGCAGGTTGCAAGGCCATGCTGTGTTCGTGCCACCTCCATCCCGTCTCACCATAGTTCAGCCGAGACTGCGCGCCTCATTTCATTGGGCACGGGCACACTCATCCCTCAAACTGCAACAGTGCTCGTGTCTGAAGGGGCTCGCTAGAGATGGCCCACAAAGCACAATGCATCCAACTGTCATCGCCAATGCAAATTTAGCCATAGTCAAGCGCCGAACAGCCGTGAAACCTGAACAATGTTGACCCAAGGCAACCGAGAAATTCAGCCTGCGGGCGCCTTCACTGTCTGTCCTAATTCCCACTGCAGCTGTAGTTTCCTTGCATGTGCAGCGATTGCCCTATTGCCTGGTACCACTGACAGCAACCAGCCCATACCATGGCAATGAGGGCACATGATTGCTGGATCTCAACCCCATCTGATCCCAACACCTTCCCCTGCTTCGTCGCGTCGTCTGGTGTTGTGTCGCATTGCATGGCGTGCTTTGCGTGGTCCATGGCCTTCCCAACCCCTTGAGAAGGAAGATGCCGTCACAATAGAAGATCACATGCCTTGTATCATTTTTCACATGCAAAACCGATGAAACATTCGATAGCCATAGACAAGTGGCGAACTCAAGGTAACATTTGGTGCTGGTTGAATTCGAACTCATTGAGTTTGGCATGAGGTCGGGATCATGACCTCAAACCTGGCGTCATGACCCCTTTATCTTGCCTAGCCTAGCTAGAATAGGCCTAAACACGGCCCAGGCCATTAGCTTTGCAGGGTTCCAACCAGGTGGATATGCCATTTGTAGTAACAGAAGCATTTTCGAAAAGAGGGACTGAGAGGTGGTTTTTTTTTGCCCCATTCGGCACCAACACTGCAAGGAGATTTTGATTAACACATGGCATGTACCTAGCAGTGCCCAGTCAGTGAGGCTTGTGTGCCTTGCGCTGCCTAGCTAATGTAGACTGGACTGTCCCTTCGCGACGTGGCCCGCTGATCAGCAGACTGCACTTGTTGATGATATCCGCCGCAGCAAGTGCACAGAGCCCACAAAGGATCGCTTGTACATCGCCTTGGGGGTTGCAGATCAACCGGGGTCGGATACTTTCGGGGCGTGGCCGGCTGAGCAGCAAGCTGCGCTTTTGGAGGACATCAGTGCCTCCAAGCAGCTCATAGTATCCACAAAGGAGCTCATTTACATTGCTCTTGGGTCTGTCCCTCCAAAGGTATTTCTTGTCATCCACTCCATCATTCTCTGTCCAAATCCCCCCCTCTACGCACAGGACAGTTCGCCACCCACACAGGCACCGTGGTGAATGCACGGTGGAAAACACAGGAGAGCAACGTGTGTGTGTGTGTGTGAATGATTCAAGGCCCAGGAGAGCTCTACTGGCAGATGATCACTGTATGGGAGAGCAATGTATGTCTTTGAGGGACGGTCGTTGTATATGAACGCGGAGCAAATTGGCCTTTTTCTGAACATTTCGATGCACTGCGGAAAAAAAAGAGGAGGGGGTAAGTGTATATTTTCTAACGCCTGCTTGAAACAGGCTTTCAAATGAGTTCCTGACAGCTCCCCAGGTGTTTGTGAAACTGTAGAGCAATAGGTCCCACCTTCACACAACATGTACTGCACATTTTTGCAACGTTCATTCAGAATCCTCCTCGTTGTTGGCAAGGGCAAGCACCCCATTGGGGCAGACGTCACCATGTTTTTTTTGACAGAGATATTTTTTGTTCAGGTTCTGCCAGGTATGCAGCCTATGGTTGACAGCGACTCTGGAAGACGGTCCGCGTTTGCACGTTTCTTCTGTCTCTGAGAGATATATGGGAACCTCTACTAGGTACTGGGCTAGAAAGAGCTATTTTTTTGCCTCTTCGGATTTCCGTATTGATTACAGCGTCGCCGAACTGTTCAGCACCGCCACGTTTCCGCCAGGTGTCTGAGGATGCAAGAAGACTGAGAACGCACAGGAGTGTTGGATCCCCAGACCAGCGTATGTCACCTCATTATGCGGAGGCAGAGTCTTTTGCCACGGGCGGCAAGGATCCAGAGTGGAAGACTCGGGAGCAGGTGCATATGTGTCAGGGTTTGTTGTAATGTCTTCCTGCTTGCCTGGGTAGAGGCAGAGGTAGGACACGTGGACCACCTCCATGCATCAGCCAACCACGCTTAGTCCTTTTCGGTTGGAGGGGTCACTTAGGACCCTGGTGCCTGAAGCAGCTTAGCCTTCTTAACTATGGTCCACCTGGGGTCCGTCTTGGTCAGCTGTCCTGTGCTATGACAGCTGAACCTGCTTGGCGAGGTCTGCTGTTGCGGTGGCTGTTCTTTTTGTTGGGGTTTATGCTCCTGTACCCCAGTTTGCTGGCCCGGTGTGGGCAGCGGTAGGCATGATAGACAGTAGTCGGGTGAGGAATTGGGGGCGTGAGGCCCAAGAGGAAATTTCAAATTTCTGGTCGGGCTGGGGGGGTCCTGTTTTGTGTCGCTCAGTGACACCAGGAAAGTGACACTTCGGCAGTGCCAGCAATGCTTTGCTCCATACGAGCCTGCGCACACTCAATCTGTGCAAGAGCTGCGGCAGCACTACGAGGAGGAGATTGAGGCATTGAACAAGTCTTGGCAAGAAGAGCGGGAGAATAATGCGGCTTACGTTATCAAAATCCATGTATGAGTGTAGTTGACAGCATGGGTTGGGATGCGCGGGGTCTTGGCCCCTTCTGGTGGTACATGCGGGGGTAGGGCCTGGAGTGGAGGGTTGTTGGCATGCCTGCTCACTCCACGGTTGGTTGTCGTTGCGGTTGTGCCCGGTGCTCTGGCCCCTGGCGGTGGGGCAGGGGCACCCTTGAGGCCCATGCGCTAGCAATCAGGGAGAGCAAGCTGGTCCAGGAAACTCCTTGACTGACCCCAGATGTGTAACAGGTAGTGGCCCTCTCGGCTGTGTGGCCAAAGCTCCCAGGCGTCCGGTGTTACTGGAGTCCTCAGGACATGCTCAGCACTACCCTGTCCCTGGGGTAGCGCCCTGGCTACCTCTGGTGTGAGCACCTTGACAATAGACTCCCCGGCGACCCGATAGCATGGGGTGTATGCCGGCAAGCTGGTATGGAGTAGAGCATTGGTTGCACGATGGGGTGTATGCGGGCAGGCTGGTATGGAGTAGAGCATTGGTTGCAGGATGGGGTGTATGTGGGCAGGCTAGTATGGAGTAGAGCATTGGTTGCAGGATGGGGTGTATGGGGGCAGTCCGGTATGGAGTAGAGCATTGGTTGCAGGATGGGGTGTATGTGGGCAGGCTGGTATGGAGTAGAGCATTAGTTGCAGGATGGGGTGTATGTGGGCAGGCTGGTGTGGAGTGGAGCATTGGTTGCAGGATGGGGTGTATATGGGCAAGCTGGTACGGAGTAGAGCATTGGTTGCAGGATGGGGTGTATGTGGGCAGGCTGGTATGGAGTAGAGCATTAGTTGTAGGATGGCGTGACACAGTATACCAACAATTTGCGGGTGTGGTATCAGAATGTCGACCCCCAACAACCTCTGTATGGAGGGCCCTTAATATGTGTATGTCCCAAGATATCTGATCCCGAAATGGTGATGGACATGATAACCAAGCCCGTCCCTTGCTTGACTTATACATTGAGCCGGCGCCAAATGTTAGTGCCAACACTTGTGACACTCCTCCAAAAACATAGGGATGCAACACGAGGATGGGAAGATATATGGTCATTGATGCAAATGGAGGGGATATCCTACGATAGTGCATGCCATAGGATGGTGGCAAACTTTATGGACTACCTACAGTTCCGTTAAGATCAGAAGAAGGCGATCCAGATTGTGACAATATGTCGTATTGATGACACGGATACGTTCGACAGTGCAGGCAGTGCAAACAATGCCTACACAACCTATGCTGCTTGGTGTCCTTACCAAGCATGGGGGAACAAATGAATTTTGCTTGGTGTCATTACCAAGAAAGGGGGAACCAATGCATTTTGCTTGGTGTCCTTACCAATAATGGGGGAACAAATGCATTTTGCTTGGTGTCCTCATCTAGAATGGGGGAACAAATGCATTTTGCTTGGTGTCCTCACCAAGAATGGGGGAACAAATGCATTTTGCTTGGTGGGGTGGTGGATCCGCAAGAGAAAACCATCTTCTTTCTCGAACTAGCAAAGTGGCCTGCATGTATTTTGTAAATCACCCATGAACGTGCACGGACCACATGCACATGCAATTTGTGAACTGGTCGGCTGAGCAAGGTAAGTGGTCCAAGCACCACCTCCTCTGCCATGGGTGTCCACCTATTCAAATGCCCCCTGCCAACCGCAGTGGTGTCCCCTACCTCGACTAAGGGTTGCCTTTTTGGTTGACACCAACTTTATGTTCCCGGTTTGTTTGGCACAATCTCCCCATTGGTTAGCCCACACACCGCTCGGTTGGGTCACAAGTACACCTCGAACCAAAGCGTTTCATGTATTTAGGTGCAAAGGGCCCGCCCCGCAATTGGCGTGTCCATGCGTCCTAACCACAAGAATCGTGGTGCGCAGCGGCAAGGGCGTGTTCATTGATAATGCGCCGTGGCTACTGTTGAGGAGACTGGACCAGTACGGGCCCTAGAGCCCCGCTTCGGACTCGCCCCCGCGCCGTGCGCGCACACTCCGGGCCATGTGTGCACACGGAGGCCATGTGGGCAGTCCCGGGCCTTGGGCACGCCGCCAGATCTTGCGCACCACCCCTTGCCATGTGCACACGGTGATGTCAAGGTGACCAAATTTCGGCAACAATTCTTTCTTTTGTTTTGCAACCATCCACACATTTTCGAGATTGTTCAACATAGATACCGCGCCTTGCTACCTACCCCCCATCCTCACATAGAGGGGGCCTAACACTGTGGGTTAGCTCGGTGGTGCATCATGTGCACTCTCCATGGGCCATTCCTGCCTTAGGGCTAGAAAGGCGGTCTGCATGTCATGAAAGGAAGCCATGTGCAAAGATCGCAAGGTGGTGCAAGTGCCTCCGCGAGAACCATCCAATATGGTGCAATCCTCTTTCATGTTATGGGGTGCCGGAGCATGCCGCTGCATGGTAGCCATGTAGAAGAGCCGAGGGCGCCTCCACAATTCCGTTGTTGTATCGTTCTCACCGGTTCAATGGATCACTAACCGCCCCACAATCACCACGATCATGTCTTTCATGCACCGCCCACCCTAATGCTTTAGATCACATTGCTGCCCACCCAACTTTCATGTCACAGCCTACCTGAGCAGGTGATCTTAGACGGCATCTTTCGACTTCTTGGCTTCATAGCTCCAGGCTCTTTTTTGAGTCCCCAATGTGGGTACGAAACTAAAATGCCCACCTACATGGCTTGCACCATCTTGGTGGCCCTAGTGCGGTCGAAGTGGCAAAGTGCCTACTTCACCCTTGCCGTCTTGGTTCTCCCAAAGGCGGCAATGAAATCAAATTCAGGAGAACGGGAAAAAGATGACGCAATGCATGGCATGGCATGGCATTCTAGGGCCCCACATGTGGGCAAAGTGGCATCATAACTCGGCGCTGCGCCGTGGTCACCAACGCATGAAAAAAGCCAAGTGGCTACCAAGCCCATGCCATCTATTGAGTGCCCAACACGCACACAACGTCAAAGTGGCTACTTGTCCCAAGCAAAGGGCCAAAAAGGCTAAATAGCCCCGGACATGTCGGGGTTCACAAAGTGGGAACAAAAGCAAAGTGGCTACATCACATAGAGGGAATGTTTGCCCGGCGCGCACTTGGCACGCTACTTTTCTATTAACTATCCCAACGTCAGCCCCAAATTTACCCTCTGACCATCGCACACCTTCCCTACAAAGCACGTTGCATAATAAAGCAATAGCCGTGAATTCAACGACTCCAAATGTCATTTGTATTGTACTCAACAAACAACATTGGCCCCACAAGTGTGGGTGTTAATACACTCAGTACAATAGAACTCCTTACACCCATCACCAATTGCAACGGTGGAGCGCTTTTGGCAACACAACACACATATTTCTGCCTCATCCTCTGCCTCATCTTGCGTGCAGGCCGAGTTGCTTTGGTCAGTCCAATTATGAGGCGGGACATGCTCCCATGGTCCGTAGGGGGGATGACGGAATTGCCTCCGGATGCAAAATTGTGCAAACTGCAAAAAAATACGGACTAGCTGGTGCAACTCATTGGAGCCGCCACGCCACATGCTCCCAACCAAACCCCAACGCCAAAACCGGGCAAACCGCTGCTCCATGTGTGCCCTTTACCACCCGTGCACGTAATAGTAACATTGTTGGCGGGCTGTCAAAGTGCCATTCTTACCTCCAATGAATGGCACAATGACCTGAATCCGGCCTTCATAAGCACCATCATGGCCCCCAACTTCGAAATCAAAGAAATCACCTTGGGTACGAGAAGATCCATACCCATCCCTAATCAAAACATCTGCTCATGTCCCAAGGGCAAGGGGCAAATCAATGTATTGTTGCCCAACATATCAAAGGCAACAGTCACCTTCTCAACATGTGACGCATACTTAGGATTCCATAGGTCAACACTCCATATTCCGCCAATGGAACTGATGGGCAATCCGTCTGTGAAATGTGTCATAAAGAATGGAAAATGGGGACAATGGTTGGAAAGATTCAACCTGTCGGCCCATTGAATATCGTGAACAAGATGGTTAAGGTATTTGCGAACACGGGCAACACCCTGCTGCCAAACCTCGGAACACCCTTGGGTGCGAGGGATGAAAGCAGGATCTCTAACCCCAACTCAAGGAGCCACGCAACAAAGCGTGGATTGCGAGTCCCTAACCCCAACTCAAGGGGCCATGCAAGAAGGCGTGGATTCAGATATAGTGCCGGTCTCCTCAATAGCACTGAAGGTTGGGGCCCAAAAGAGGGCGGAAATGCTACGTCACCCCTGCATTCTCGGGGGTCCCCAACAACGGGGACAAAATTAGAAGTCAAAACCTACGCTAGGGGTCATAATGATGCCCCTAGTATCTCAAAGTATGTGTCTCTAGTATAGCCCGACACCAAGAATCACCCCCTTAGTGCACCCCCTAAATGGTCACCGGTGGGGAACGGGTCAAAAAAATGCCCGGCGCGCCCCCGGCGCACTAACGTTCCCCCCTATGCCACATTGGGGATGCCCTGGGCTGAGAGGAAATTAAAACACCTGCATGACCCGTGGCATCCGGTAGCCCATGTGTGGGCAAAGCTGCCACAAAACCACTGCCGTCTTGGGGGTCCCAAAAGGGGGGAGGAAATCAAAGCGGCTACAAAAAGGGTGCCATCTTGGGGGCCAATGTGTCAGCAAAGTGGCTAAATCGCACCTACCACCTTGGGGGTCCCAAAAGCAAGGAAATTAAAGTGTCAACATGATCCCTATCGTCTTGCGGGCCCATGTGTGGGCAAAGTGGCTAGATAAGACCTACCACCTTAGGTGTAGCAAAAGCGGGGACGAATTCATAGTGTTTACACAATTGCTAGGCCCGTGTGTGGGACAAGTGGCTCGATAAGACCTACCACCTTTGGAGTCCCCAAACACAAGACAAGGTGAAAGCGCCCACTTGTGGGCAAACTGCCTTCATAATCTCTAACCTCTGATGGCTCCCCCAAGCAGGAACTAAACAAAAACGGCTACATAAGCCAAAGGGGCCCACATGTGGGCAAAGCGGCTACATCACTCTTGCTGTCCTACAAGCCAACGTGTGGGCAGTGGCTACATAACATCTGCCATCGTGGTGGTCGCCAAAGCAAGGAGAAGACGGGAGTGGATTCACAACCCCTGCGCCCCTCTTTTTGGTGTCCTCAACAGGGGCACAAAAACAAAATGCGTACCTAGCCGATATGATGGTGGTCGTCTTGGTGGTCCCAAAGGCGGCACCAAAATCAAGACAAGGGGAAAAGGAAAAAGACTTTGTAATGTGTGCCTTTGTGGGTGCACATCCAGGCAAAGTGGCTACGCAGACGCTGCTATCTTGGGGGCTCACATCTAGGCAATGTGGCTACATAACCTTTGGCGTCTCGGTGATCGCCATCGCATGAAAAAAAATCATGTCGCTACAAAACCCATGGCGGCTTGTCCCGTACCAGCATGGGGGGCGAGGTGAGGGCAAAGTGGCAGCAAAGTGGCAAAGCCAAAACGACGTAAAGGTGGCTACATCACCTATGCCATCTTGGGGGCGCCGAAGGCACGGGGGAAATTAAAATGCCTACACAATCCGTGGGGTCTTGGAACCCATGTCTGGGCTAAATTGCCACAATAGCACTGCCATCTTGTAAGTCCCAAAGAGGGGGAGGAAATCAAAGTGGCTACAAAAGGAGTGCTATCTTGGCGGCCCACATGTCGGCAAACTGGCTACATGCCACCTACCACCTTGGGGGGTCCCAAATGTGGGGGCAAAATCATACTGTCTCAAGTACAACGATAAGAGGCACCGCCTCGGGGGTCCCCAATAGGCAAACAAAGGCAAAGGGGCAGGCCCACGTGTGGGCAAACTGGCCCTTGGCCTCTCACGGCTCCTCCAAGTGGAGACAAAATAAAAGTGCTACATAACGTAAAGGGGCCCACGGCTGGGCAAAGGGGCTACATAGCGCTTGCCGCCATGCAGGGCGATGTGTGGGCAAGGTGGCTACGAAAACTCTGCCATCTTGGCACAGCCCAAAGCAAAAAGAAAGTGGCTTCATAACTCTTGCCCTTTTTCAAGTCCCCAAGCAGTGGAGAAAATCAAAGTGCCTACATGGCCTGTACCATCTTGGGGACCCTACTGTGGTCGAAGTGGCAAAGTGCCTAAATGGCCCTTGCAGTCTTGGTGACCGGAATTGTAGCACAAAAATCAAAGCGAGGAGGAAGTGAAAAAGACGACGTAATGCATGGCATTCCGGAGGCCCGAATGTGGACAAGGTGGCTATGTAACCCTTGTTGCCTTGGCGGCTCACCTCATGTCTACGGAGATAACCTTTGCTATCTCATCAGTCGCCAACGCACGAAAAAAACTAAGTGGCTACCAAACACACGCGTTCTATTGAGTGCCCATAACGCAAGCAACATCAAAGTGGCTACTTGTCTCGTACCAACTTGAAAGTGGCAAAATAGCCCCTGCCACGTCGGGGTTCACAAAGCGGAAAGAACGTAAAACTGGCTACATCTCCTATGCCATCTTGGGGGCACCCAACGCTAGGACAAAAGTACAATGTCAACCTAACCCGTCTTGGGGCTTTGGATACTAGGGGGTGTTATGTGCTTGCACCGACATGCGCGGGGTTCTCGGATCCCCTCCTATTAAACCTACAATACCCAATTTCGTTCTCGCCCTGAACCGACTAGAGTGGCTATAACAAAAAAGGTGGGGTTACCCCGACCTGTGCGGGTAAGGTGGTAGGAATGGTGGAGCAAGAACCCTAGGCACTGTACTAGGGGTTGCCAGTGTTAATTTCTCATAGTTATGAATTTGTGACGTGAAGCAAAGGTGAAAAAAAGTTGTTTGAGTGACGTTTTGTGGACCTTCTAGCGAGTTGACTCAACCGTTTCAGGCTTATTGGGTGGGCACCCGAGATCCGTAGCGACCGATTGTTCTATTCCCCCCGTTCCCCACCCTTGACCCTTGAAGTCTCATGTTGTGTGTTGTGTTGTGCATATGCCTAAGCCAAACCCTGTGTGTATGTGGACGGGGGGGGGGGGGCACATATGCTTCTGCATGCGTCAAGTGTTTTTATGAGGGTATGTGTGTTCAAGGGACCCAAGAAGCCCTGTGGCCAACGGAACATGTGGAGGGGACCCAAGAACCCCTATTGTTACACTAGCATGTAGGGGAAGATCTTGACCGATGCTTTGGGGCAAGCCGTCAAAGCACGAGTGCGGGCAAAGATTGTGAACGCATGCATGGATAGTCTTGGACAAGGGTTAGCAGGTTGTGCATCCTTCACGCCAAATCCTGGGGTGGTAGGACAAGGCAATGGCGTTTGGTCTTGCATCATCCCTATGCACTTTTGCCCCCCCCAAGGACTTTGCCCCCCCTCCTCCAAGGTTATGGATAAACCCCCCCATGTTTGCATTGCAACTTGCGTTGTTGGTTTGCTAGCTGTTGGTTTTTGACGTTCGTTGGTTGGTTGCCGGCTGGCTGGTTCGTGGGCTACTAAGTTTCGCTGTTTGATTCACAATAACACCGGACAAAGATCCCTTGAGTCTCGGGCTACCGGCCCCCCTTCCATGTTACGTTGTGGGTTGTGAGGCCACCCTACTTGTTGTGCTTAAGCTCAGGGAGGGTATGCATTTCCTTTTTGAAGTGACTCAAGTTGCTCTTTTGTCATGCTCTTTTGTTTGTTTGAGTGAAACACCGAAGCCCCACGAGAAGATGGCACCGGGAGAAACTACAAAACATGTCAAGAAGGAGGACGTTCTATTCAGAAGAAATCGCAAGAAATATTGGGTTCGCAGCGGTTGGTTCCACTGCTTGGATCCCAGTTGGCACAGGTGTGCATGGGGGGCTAGCTGCCCAGGAACCAATTCAGATGTGACGGAGGCGCATTCCCCCCACAGCATAAATGGAAGAGAGTTGAGTCGGATCCACTAGTATCCACATGTATTTTGCAAGGGTCACATGACGCTCAGGCTTGGCGCACGGAAAGAGGAGTTTTCCGCCGCTTTGTGGTATATTGCTCTTTTGTCATGCTCTTTTGTTTCTTTGAGTGAAACACCGAAGCCCCACGAGAAGATGGCACTGGGAGAAACTACGAAACATGTCAAGAAGGAGGACGTTCTATTCGAAAGAAATCGCAAGAAGTATTGGGTTCGCAGCAGTTGGTTCCACTGCTTGGATCCCAGTTGGCACAGGTGTGCATGGGGGGCCAGCTGCGGAGGAGGCAATTTAGATGTGACGGGGGCGCATTCCCCCCACAGCATAAATGGAAGATAGTTGAGTCGGATCCACTAGTATCCACATGTATTTTGCAAGGGTCACATGACACTCGGGCTTGGCGCACGGAAACAGGGGTTTTGCGCCGCTTTGTGGTATATTGCTCTTTTGTCATGCTCTTTTGTTTCTTTGAGTGAAACACCCCAGCCCCACGAGAAGATGGCACTGGGAGAAACTACGAAACATGTCAAGAAGGAGGACGTTCTATTCAGAAGAGATCGCAAGAAGTATTGGGTTCGCAGCGGTTGGGTCCACTGCTTGGATCCCAGTTGGCAGAGGTGTGCATGGGGGGCCAGCTGCCCAGGAACCAATTCAGATATGATGGAGGCGCATTCCCCCCACGGCATAAATGGAAGGGAGTTGCGTCGGATCCACTAGTGTCCACATGTATTTTGCAAGGGTCACGTGACACTCGGGCTTGGCGCATGGAAACAGGGGTTTTGTGCCGCTTTGTGGTATATTGCTCTTTTGTCATGCTCTTTTATTTCTTTGAGTGAAACACCGAACCCCCACGACAAGATGGCACTGGGAGAAACTACAAAACATGTCAAGAAGAAGGACGTTCTATTCAGAAGAAATCGCAAGAAGTATTGGGTTCGCAGCGGTTGGGTCCACTGCTTGGATCCCGGTTGGCACAGGTGTGCATGGGGGGCCAGCTGCCCAGGAACCAATTCAGATGTGACGGAGGCGCATTCCCCCCACAGCATAAATGGAAGATAGTTGAGTCGGATCCACTAGTATCCACATGTATCTTGCAAGGGTCACATGATAGTCGGGCTTGGCGCACGGAAACGAGGGTTTTGCGCCGCTTTGTGGTATATTGCTCTTTTGTCATGCTCTTTTGTTTCTTTGAGTGAAACACCCAAGCCCCACGAGAAGATGGCACCGGGGAAACTACGAAACATGTCAAGAAGGAGGACGTTCTATTTAGAAGAAATCGCAAGAAGTATTGGATTCGCAGTGGTTGGTTCCACTGCTTGGATCCCAATTGGCAGAGGTGTGCATGGGGGGCCAGCTGCCCAGAAACCAATTCAGATGTGACCGAGGCGCATTCCCCCCACAGCATAAATGGAAGAGAGTTGAGTCGGATCCACTAGTATCCACATGTATCTTGCAAGGGTCACATGACACTCGGGCTTGGTGCACGGAAATAGGGGTTTTGCGCCACTTTGTGGTATATTGCTCTTTTGTCATGCTCTTTTGTTTCTTTGAGTGTAACACCGAAGCCCCACGAGAAGATGGCACTGGGAGAAACTACGAAACATGTCCAGAAGGAGGACGTTCTATTCGAAAGAAATCGCAAGAAGTATTGGGTTCGCAGCGGTTGGTTCAACTGCTTGGATCCCAGTTGGCACAGGTGTGCATGGGGGGCCTGCCCCCCAGGAACCAACTCAGATGTGACGGAGGCGCATTCCCCCCACAGCATAAATGGAAGATAGTTGAGTCGGATCCACTAGTATCCACATGTATTTTGCAAGGGTCACATGACACTCGGGCTTGGCGCACGGAAACAGGGGTTTTGCGCCGCTTTGTGGTATATTGCTCTTTTGTCATGCTCTTTTGTTTCTTTGAGTGATACACCGAAGCCCCACGAGAAGATGGCACTGGGAGAAACTACAAAACATGTCAAGAAGAAGGACGTTCTATTCAGAAGAAATCGCAAGAAGTATTGGGTTCGCAGCGGTTGGGTCCACTGCTTGGATCCCAGTTGGCACAGGTGTGCAGGGGGGGCCAGCTGCCCAGGAACCAATTCAGATGTGACGGAGGCGCATTCCCCCCACAGCATAAATGGAAGAGAGTTGAGTCGGATCCACTAGTATCCACATGTATTTTGCAAGGGTCACATGACGCTCGGGCTTGCCGCACGGAAACAGGGGTTTTGAGCCGCTTTGTGGCATATTGCTCTTTTGTCATGCTCTTTTGTTTCTTTGAGTAAAACACCGAAGCCCCAAGAGAAGATGGCACTGGGAGAAACTACGAAACATGTCAAGAAGGAGGAAGTTCTATTCGAAAGAAATCGCAAGAAGTATTGGGTTCGCAGTGGTTTGTTCCACTGCTTGGATCCCATTCGGCACAGGTGTGCATGGGGGGCTAGCTGCCCAGGAAGCAACTCAGATGTGACGGAGGCGCATTCCCCCCACAGCATAAATGGAAGATAGTTGAGTTGGATCCACTAGTATCCAGATGTATTTTGCAAGGGTCACATGACACTCGGGCTTGGCGCACGGAAACAGGGGTTTTGCGCCGCTTTGTGGTATATTGCTCTTTTGTCATGCTCTTTTGTTTCTTTGACTGAAACACCGAAGCCCCACGAGAAGATGGCACTGGGAGAAACTCCGAAACATGTCAAGAAGGAGGACGTTCTATTCACAAGAGATCGCAAGAAGTATTGGATTCGCAGCGGTTGGTTCAACTGCTTGGATCCCAGTTGGCACAGGTGTGCATGGGGGGCTAGCTGCCCAGGAACCTATTCAGATGTGAGGGAGGTGCATCCCACCCACATGTATCCACACGTTTTTTGCGAGGGTGATGCGATACTCGGGCTTGGCGCAAGGAAACGAGGTTTTTGCGTCGCTTTATGGTATATTGCTAGTGTTGCATTCACTCCTTTCAATCTTCCTTCGGGAGTCCCACCCTCGCACACAATGGGCAGGCGATTCGACCCGCCCACCGCCCATTGCCACATTTTGTCTATCCTTGTTGACAACCTTTGTTATGGACTCTGAGGATGAGATAACAACATGTCATTCACCACACACTACCGGTTCGTAGAGTTGCCACCTCAACTAGACGATAGGGAGAGAGGAGTGTGAAATGGTAAAGGGATGATGATGGACCGCAACCTGTACCTACCAAGACTGGGCGTCCGGGAAGAAACAGAGAAAATATGACGATGGGAGTATTTGGTGGGGAACTATGCAAACACAGCACAGAGCAGATGACGAAAAATGAGGTGGCGCAAAACATTGTACCCAGGCCAAAGTGGTTGACACAAATAATAACTCACACCACCACACCACTGATTATCATGCCATGGGCACAAAGACAAACTGAGGCCTTTGAATCACAAGGAAAATCGCTAGAATGGAAAGGTAATCAATATGAGCAATTGGACATACGGGTGAAGCACCTCTTAAGACAGAACGACAACAGAGAGTGTGGGTGGTGTTTGAGACAAGGCAAATAGGTTGTGTTGCTAGGTACAATGAGACGCCAGGACCATCACAAGGACCAACAAGAAACCGACTACCCAAGTGTCGTACGAGCCCTACGGACGGTGGGTGCGGCAAGAGGCAGACATGTGGTAGCGTATGCACCAGAAGGCAGCAAGACATTTTGCGATGTTGTTGCATGGAAGGGAGCAATGGAGACCATTGACTCACTTGTAGCCGTAACGACTACCAGTATCATGATGATGATAACTAGATTCCGGTGAGATGTGCCGTATCTGCAACGGTAGCCAAAGCGAGCAATGTCTTTTACTGATGGCTCAACGACTAGCATGATTGCAAGACGAGCATAGCCTACCGCAATTCCAAGTTCGCGTGGTCGGGGGCACAACATTTGGGGTCGGTGGCCGACGATGTTGTGGCACACTGTGCTTCTAACATGAGGCACACACCCTACCGTCACTTGCAAATCGCATTCCGCTTAAAACGCATGCGCCCCACGTTGCATGCAAAGCGTCCTTCAAAACGGAGAGCGTTGCCTGTGTACTCACAACAATACTTCCTAGCACAGCTTTGTGTTGACTTCACAAAAAAAAAAAGCTCCACAACGAGTTCACCATGTTGCGAGGCCTCAAATACGTCGGCAAACAGGAGTCTGCGTCATTTGAGGCCATGAAAAGGGGAATAAAGCTGTGTGCCAAATAATATCAAGTGACAAAATAATTTGAAGCGCTTGATATTATACAAAGGGGAGGGATTTACAACTTGGGGCACTTGCTCTGCCTTCCTAGCAAACACTCTCCTCATTTGGCCACATGCAGGACTCGGAGTTGGGGGGATCGGAGGAAGAGCCTGAGTATGAGTGTGACGATCTTGTCCGAGTTTTGGAGATTTCGGAAAGGCAGTCCCAAGAAGAAAAGAAGAAGCGCAAAAAAGAGAAACGGAAGTCGATGGGTTGAGTTGATGTCCGCCCCCAACAGCCCTCCAACTGGTTCGTGCCCGCGAGGTTTTGCCTCCCAACCGCTTTTCCAGCCGCCAGGCACGGCGTTTGGAAAAGCGCTCGTGAGCCCGTGCCTCAGTCAAGCGCCACCCCCGCTGCCTGAGTACCCCCCGCTCTTTTGCAGCCTAAAACGGCCCGTGTCTGGCGAAGGATGCCCGTGGCATGGACTCTCCACACGTCCGGCAGCAGCTGGTTGGGATCACATGTGTTTGTTCCCTCTGGTCTTTTGTTGATGCCGCCTAAGTGATGGTACCACTCCGAGAGTCCAAGAGGTAGAATGTGTGTGCATGAGATTTCTGCTCTGGAAACGCAACTTGCACCCCCCCCAACCACTCTCCCATTAGCGGCGGGGGAAACAAACAGTGGTGCAAAAAAGAGTCAATTATTGTCCAGTCACGGGACCAAGGCATTCAGGGGAGAGCTCCCTTCTCACCCCGTTTTAGCCAGTTTGTTTTGTGGCGTCCGCTTTGCAGATGTCACACTAAATGGGGTGGCAGACACAAAGGAACGGTTGGGCCCATTGTGAACCATTCACCAAATGTGCTTTCTACTAGGTCTGTTGGGATCCGCTAGTTGGGGCCCATACTAGTATGTACTTCTGCAAAGACTGGAAGAATAAGTGAGAGTGTCCCCAAAGGACAAGGAGGCGGGTTATGTGACTATTTCTGGGGAAGTAGATGGGGTGTATGAGGTGACACAGGCACGAATAGCTAACGGAAAACATACACAACTAGACATGGAAATGGAGATCTTGTGTGCGCCAGCATGGACGTCCCGCTCATAGGAATCAGGAAGAAAGAAAACCTATTTTGCATAGACTTTTTGCGGGACCGGACGCCCCTGAACCGGTATTGCAAAGGGCTCCACTCAAAATTGGAAGCAAAATGTGGAGTCAACAGAATCTTTGGAAACACAACATGGTCTTGAAGTGTGGGGATGTACATCCCAACCTTGGGCAAACAATGCAGGGACATTTTGGCATAGCTACCTTAAAAATTGGAGGACACGGTGTTTCGGAAATGGGCTATTTCGGGTGAAATGGGTTACTACACAAAATATTGGCAACGGGGCTGAAGGGACCCCATGGATCATAGGGTGTTGAGTAACACAACCTACCCCCTCAAGAACCAAAGCTTTTGCTTGCTAGGCTGCAACATATCCACGGGCCCCAATTGTGGTGGCTCGGGTACAATACAATATGGAGTCTGCCTTGCTTTTTGTGGTCCGTGCATGTTGCCTGGTGGCTTAGCTCATGGTGTTTCGTGGGTTTCGCTTTTTGCTTTGCCTGGTGTGCTTTGTCTTGTGCTCGGTGGTTGTTGGCTCCCTCGCATGACTGCTCACTACCAACAGAACAACCATTTTTTAAAAAGGTGGTGCCAAAGCCTCCAATGCACTGTGTTTGGCCGCTTTTTGCATATGTCAGGGAACTTATGTGCACCAAAATCTTTAAAGGGCACATCGGCAATCTTGACGACGGGTCCCACTGGCATGCTACCTCCCCCGTGTAGCCAGGTGGGCAAAAAAATATATTGCATGGCTCGGTGAGGTGTGCATCATCATATGACCATTCTTGCCTTTTTGCATCTTGTGGCTACTCACCACACTCTAGGCCTGTTGGGATTAGAGATTGTACTAAGCGTTGGAGTAGATACCAGGGTGTGTAGAACTGTTTCAATTGAAACCTACAAGTTGCTCTCCCAGGCCCGTTGACGTGCACACTTTGACGCCTTTTATATGCAGCAGCACCACAACTGGATCATGATCTATCCACAGTAGCCGGGACTACAAGATATTGACCAGTTTCGTGTTCAAGGAAGACAAAGAGAAAATGAAACTGTAGAGATGAAGTAACATGACTGGGTGCTTTTTGTTGCAAGCTTTGCCACGTCAAAATGTTGGATATGAGGGTTCCGTCAGCTATAGCCTATTTTACTGTCAGCTTTGTATTCAAGTGGCAAACATGTGTGAACCAAGAATAAAAGGGCAGGGCTTTTTGCCTCCTTCATTTTTGACATGGGGCCATGGCATGGATTACTCGAGGGTGGGGTATGTAATTGCCCGGGCCATCAGATGGCGCAGTAGGTGGTATCACGACTGCAATACAGAGTGCATTCATTAACGTTTTCTTTCGGGAGATGCTGGGCATCGCACAAACAGGGCCACAAGAAAACGTTACATGATGACCAGTGCTTGGCACTATGAGCTTGGTGTCCAAATGACTGAAGGCCATTGGTTTTGCACATATTTGCCATCATTAGTTCATAACAATCGTTTCCTAGCAGCATGTCCTTGTTCTTGCCCTTACCCCATTGAAATAGAGCGGGTTTGTCAAAGGCTGAAATATACATGCAAACCTATGAGACGTCCTTTGTACCTACGCATCAAAGAAGAACGCCTGTTCTGGAGTGTTGATTTGCAATGTTGCTGAGGTGTGTCTAAGGTTGTGCCTTGGTTTCGGATCCCACGGCGTTTGGAAAAGGGCTCGTGAGTCCCTACCTCAGTCAAGCGCCACCCCCGCTGCCTAAGTACCCCCCGCACTTTTGCAGCCTAACACAGCTTGTGTCTGGCGAAGGATGCCGTTGGCATGGACTCTCCAAACGTCCGTCGAGAGCAAACCAAGTGTGTCGACATCTTGCGCGTACCAAGAGCCCGAGGGGGAATCCTATTGGTGATGGGTGCTAGCGATGTGGGCGGTGGTGGAACGCTTTACCATTGGCGGGCTTTGGGGGGAGAAGAGTACCGATCCGGTATCAACAAATTGGGCACTTAAGGCCTCAATCAAGATGGTATTTTGTGGAGGCGCCATGTAGCGGTGGAGCACGCATGCGGTGGGGCGGCTGACACTCCACAACGGTCGCCCAAATACACATGAATCTGGCCCAGGGCTGGGTATTCCACTGAGGTGGGCCACTCCCAGTCACATCCATATACAGCATGCTGCAGACGTGGACATGCTGGCTTGTGGTAAACTTGAAGAGAGTCCAACGAGCAACGGGAGTGCCATCACTGCGCCCGGCTACTCCACGACATAATGGGGCTCCACAGCTACTACACGGAGAAAAACCGTTGAACCTAGCGGGTTCATTTTCCCTCAAACATCACTCACAAATATTCTCGATGATGACCACTCACTCACAAGCAAGCAAGCAAGCACAACTTACAGGATGAACCGACCGACTACTAACAACAGCGCAACAGTGCCTGCCTACTTTAAATTCGAAGAAACTAAAAGTAGGGAGCTTAGAAACGTAGGGGGGTGCAATTTGGGCCGATTTTGGCGTTTTCCCAATGCCGTAGGGGCGGTTTTGTAGGGGGGTATTTGAGGTAACCGATTGCCGGAAATTGCCAGCGCCCAGCAATGATTTCATGCCTTTTTTGGAATGCAAGAAAATGAAGAAAGAAACGTTTGGAAATCATTGTTTAGTGACCATTAACTCGCCATTAAGTACTAAAGGATTTAATTAATAAACCAATCATTTCCTTCCTGTTCTTCTAGCCATGAGGCGGGGCATCACTGGAGGGAACAGACTGGAGGAGCTGCAACCCTCAAGGGACATGCCAAACATCAGTGGTATGTGGCATGTTTCTTTGTGTGTCATGGTTTTGATTCTTTGAAGCCTTTGGCTGATGGTTGTTGCATTGTTGCAGATGAGGCGACCACGGATGAGGCGACCGAGGAGTGTCACCAGACTGACAAAGAAGCAGAGCACCCACCGAACCCAACAGGTAGTGTCTGTGTGTGCCGGTGGCAATTAGCGTCGTGCACGGAGCAGAACCGGCCGGTGAAGCCCCTCGCTTTTCAATGCCTCAGTAGGTGGTGCAAATGAGGCGACCGAGGAGTGTCAACAGACTGAAAAGGCAAAGCAGGAGTGTCAAAAGACTAACGAAGAACCAAAGCGCCCACCCAACCCAACAGGTGCTGTTTGTGAGTGCCGGTTTCAATGGGCGTCCTCTATGCAACGCAACATGATGGTGAAGCCTCCTGCTTTTCACTAGCTCAACAAGTGGTGCAAATGAGGCAACCGAGGAGTGTCAAAGGACTCACGAGGCCAAGGAGGAGTGTCAAAAGACTAACGAAGAGCCGGAGCGCCCACCCAACCCAACAGGTGCTATCTATGAGTGCCGGTTTCAATACGCGTCCTTGAAGGAACGCAACCTGCTGGTGAAGCCTCCGGCTTTTTAGTGCCTCAACAGGTGGTGCAAATGAGGCGACCGAGGAGTGTCCAAGTCTTGCAAGGACTGTCGCGCAACCCTCGCAGCAAAGCCCAAAGACTGCCACGCGACCCTCGCAGCAACCCAAGGACTGTCACAAAACCGTCGCAGGAAAGGAATGTAAGAAAGGAATGTGGCGCCATCCACGCACGAGATCCCAAGGACTGTCGCGCATGCGAGCACCAGCAGTGTCGCGCAACCTTCGCAGCAGAGTTCAAGCAGTGGCATACAACCCTCGCTGCAACAAGGCACGCTTGAGAGCCCAAGGACTGTCGCAGAGGAGAGCGCAAACAATGTGGCGCCACCCTTGCAGAGTTCAAGCAGCGGCGTGCAACCTTCGTAGCAAAGCCCAAGGAGTGTCGCGCAGATGAGCCATAATGCTATGAATGCAAATGCCGCAAGTGCAAATTGTGCCATCCACGCCTCAATGGGTGCAGGCAATGGTGCCCGGTTCTATAGCTTTGTGCAGCTGGTGTAGCCAGCAACATTTGTTACTTTTCAGCTGTGTTTGTTGTCCGTTTGTTATTTTGTTGTTTGTTTACTTAAGGCGGCTGTGCCTTGTGACCTTCCCCTTGTGTCCTTCTGCTGAAAGATAGAGAATCTTGATTCAGACTTCATGGTCGCATGACATTGTTTGTGGTGCCTCAGAGGCAGTGGTGGCCCCCTCCCCATAGGTGGGGTGGCCAGCTTCCTGGAACATAGTAAGCTCGACGAACACTATAATTCATCGCAACTGTCTGCTGTTGCCTTTGTGTGTAGTTCCTACTGCAGACGGTGAAGAAAGCAATAAGCCTCCTGAGCACAGCATGTCCCTAAAATACGACTTGGAAGATGACATGAATGCATTTGATGTGGAATTTGAAAAAGCATTAGATGAACTCGAAGAACGGCAGAAGAACAAACGAAAATATTCCTTTTCAGTAGTAAATGTAGGAACGATTGCAGCCACTCAACCAGCCCACAAAAGAATGAAGCCTGACCAATTACCACATAGCCCATGTACTATGCCCACTGTGGCACAGAGCCTCCATGCACGGGCACAAAAACATCATGCACAACAACTGTTGTGGCAAGCCACGCACTGTGCCAAATGCCAGCAACACAACACAAAGTGCATATGTGACATACGTGAACACAATGCCATTGTCGTCGTTTGCTTTTTGGTTCTGTCGCTCGTCTTTTTTTTGTTGTGTTTTGTTTTTCTGTCAAACTGTGTTTAGGTGAGGTGGAAATTCAAGGACCCGAATCAATGATGGAGGACATGCTCCCTGAAGCTCTCACCATTGTGAGCCGTTACAAGGCTATGGCAGAGGAGGGACAAGGGGTGGTCGCGGGACAAAGGCACGGGGGAGTGGTGGTGTTCGAAGAATATGGTCCCGGCCCCAGCACCAGCAGTGATGGCCCCGCCAACAGGGGCACCAACAGTGGCACAAGTCCTGGCCCCACCAGCAACAAGAGCCCCGGCACCAAGAGCTCAAGCAGTCGGGGCCTCAGCACTAGCATCAACCCAATCACCGACCCGGGCTCCGACTCTGACACCAACAACAGCACCAAGTGCAGCACCAGGAATCGCCCAGGTGCAGCAGCAGCAGCATGGCAATCACATGCAGCCTACAATGGTACCCTAGAACATGACCGAGCAGTTGTTGCAGCAGCAGCAGCAGCAGCATGGGCAGCGGTATCAACTCATGGCCTTGTATCAAGCAGCAGCACAGCAGAACAGGTACCGATAGTACTAAGTGTACATATCATCTTTAGGAGAGCACACCTCAAGTACTCAGCTTCAAACGATTCGCCGTTCCGATTTTTTGTGTTTGCTTTGTTTTGGTAGGGCTGGTTTTGGGACGGAGAAGGTAAGGGGTTCACGTTTGGCAGAGAAAGAAACGGATTTGCGGAAAGTTGTAACTATTTCAAACACATGCACGGAAGTTTTGTGTGGAACAGCAGCAGGTGGACATATGCGTGTAATAGTTTGACAACACAATGAGAAAAACAATGCAAACACAACTTTATAACATTTTTTGCAATTTCATAGGTTAGGAAGTTGGGTACTATTGGCAGTAGGGGTACCCAAAAAAGGTAGCTAGTTCGTGCTCAAACGAACCAAGTATAAATAGGAAAGGAAAAGGTTGACACCGCAATGAGAGAATTACATAAAACAGAAGGCTGAACAAGTTTTGCAAATTCATAGGAAAGAAACATGGGTATTATTCGCAGGTGTTCTCACTTGTTACTATGGGATGAATGAACGGTGATAAACCCAAAACCATCTCAACAATGGGCTGTAAAAGGGGGTATTCATAAAGGAAGGCTATTTGCATTTGTCTTTAAGACATTGCAGTTTGGAGAAACATTCACTTAGTACCATTGTGATGAAACTTCTAACGTTAAGAAAAAATGTTGTCCAATTTTTTACCTGGTTGATAAAGTTTCTTGGGTTATCCCCTACCCATAGATGGCATCCCAAATTGGATGCCCCCTATGGGTAGGGGGCATCCAAAAATGCCTCGGCCATTTTGGGTAGGGGGCTAAACCGTTACATAGGGGGCACCTAAAACCTGAAATCATTATTCCGGTAGCCCCTACTCGAATTTACAGTACTGGTGTGCCATGGCAGAAAAGTGTGGGAAATTCCGTGCAAACCTGTGGACCTTCAGTGGTAACGTTTGCGGCCAGTTTGAGTCATAAAAGCACCAATCTCTAATCCCAACTCAAGGAGCCACGCAACAAAGCGTGGATTGCGAGTCCCTAACCCCAACTCAAGGGGCCACGCAAGAAGGCGTGGATTCAGATATAGTCCCGGTTTCCTCAATAGCACTGAAGGTTGGGGCCCAAAAGAGGGCGGAAATGCTACGTCACCCCTGCATTCTCGGGGGTCCCCAACAAAGGGGACAAAATCAGAAGTCAAAACCTACACTAGGGGTCATAATGATGCCCCTAGTATCTCAAAGTATGGGTCTCTAGTATAGCCAGACGCCCAAAAATCTGCACTGCGCTAAGTGCACCCCCTAAAAGGCAACCGTCGGGGCACGGGTCAAAAAAATGCCCGGCGCGCCCCCAGCGCACTAACGTTCCCCCCTATGCCACATTGGGGGTGCCCTGGGCTGAGAGGAAATTAAAAAACCTGCATGACCCGTGGCATCTGGTAGCCCATGTGTGGGCAAAACTGCCACAAAACCACTGCCGTCTTGGGGGTCCCAAAAGGGGGGAGGAAATCAAAGCGGCTACAAAAAGGGTGCCATCTTGGGGGCCAATGTGTCAGCAAAGTGGCTAAATCGCACCTACCACCTTGGGGGTCCCAAAAGCAAGGAAATTAAAGTGTCAACATGATCCCTATCGTCTTGCGGGCCCATGTGTGGGCAAAGTGGCTAGATAAGACCTACCACCTTAGGTGTCCCAAAAGCGGGGACGAATTCATAGTGTTTACACAATTGCTAGGCCCATGTGTGGGAAAAGTGGCTCGATAAGACCTACCACCTTTGGAGTCCCCAAACACAAGACAAGGTGAAAGCGCCCACTTGTGGGCAAAGTCGCTTCATAATCTCTGTCCTCTGATGGCTCCCCAAAGCAGGAACTAAACAAAAACGGCGACATAATCCAAAGGGGCCCACATGTGGGCAAAGCGGCTACATCACTCTTGCTGTCCTACAAGCCAACGTGTGGGCAGTGGCTACATAACATCTGCCATCGTGGTGGTCGCCAAAGCAAGGAAAAGACGGGAGTGGATTCACAACCCTTGCCCCCCTCTTTTTGCTGTCCCCAACACGGGGAGAAAAAACAAAATGCGCACCTGGCCGATATGATGGTGGTCGTCTTCGTGGTCCCAAAGGCGGCACCAAAATCAAGACAAGGAGGAACGAAAAAAAACTTTGTAATGCATGCCTTTGTGGGTGCACATCCAGGCAAACGGCTACGCAGTCGCTCGTGTCTTAGGGGCTCACATCTAGGCAATGTGGCTACATAACCTTTGGCGTCTCGGTGATCGCCATCGCACGAAAAAAATCATGTCGCTACAAAACCCATGGCAGCTTGTCCCGTACCAACAATGGGGGGCGAGGTGAGGGCAAAGTGGCAGCAAAGCGGCAAAGCCAGAACGACGTAAAGGTGGCTGCATCACCTATGCCATCTTGGGGGGCGCCGAAGGCACGGGGGAAATTAAAATGCCTACACAATCCGTGGGGTCTTGGAACCCATGTCTGGGCTAAATTGCCACAATAGCACTGCCATCTTGTAAATCCCAAAGAGGGGGAGGAAATCAAAGTGGCTACAAAAGGAGTGCTATCTTGGCGGCCCACATGTCGGCAAACTGGCTACATGCCACCTACCACCTTGGGGGGTCCCAAATGCGGGGGCAAAATCATACTGTCTCAAGTATAATGATAACAGGCACCGCCTCAGGGGTCCCCAATAGGCAAACAAAGGCAAAGGGGCAGGCCCACGTGTGGGCAAACTGGCCCTTGGCCTCTCACGGCTCCTCCAAGTGGAGACAAAATAAAAGTGCTACATAACGTAAAGGGGCCCACGGCTGGGCAAAGGGGCTACATAGCGCTTGCCGCCATGCAGGGCGATGTGTGGGCAAGGTGGCTACGAAAACTCTGCCATCTTGGCACAGCCCAAAGCAAAAAGAAAGTGGCTTCATAACTCCTGCCCTTTTTCAAGTCCCCAAGCAGTGGAGAAAATCAAAATGCCTACATGGCCTCTACCATCTTGGGGACCCTACTGTGGTCGAAGTGGCAAAGTGCCTAAATGGCCCTTGCAGTCTTGGTGACCGGAATTGTAGCACAAAAATCAAAGCGAGGAGGAAGTGAAAAAGACGACGTAATGCATGGCATTCCGGAGGCCCGAATGTGGACAAGGTGGCTACGTAACCCTTGTTGCCTTGGCGGCTCACCTCATGTCTACAAAGATAACCTTTGCTATGTCATCAGTCGCCACCGCACGAAAAAAACTAAGTGGCTACCAAACACACGCGTTCTATTGAGTGCCCATACCGCAGGCAACATCAAAGTAACTACTTGTCCCGTACCAACTTGAAAGAGGCAAAATAGCCCCTGCCACGTCGGGGTTCACAAAGCGGAAAGAACGTAAAACTGGCTACATCTCCTATGCCATCTTGGGGGCGCCCAACACTAGGACAAAAGTACAATGCCAACCTAATCCGTCTTGGGGCTTTGGATACTAGGGGGTGTTATGTGCTTGCACCGACATGCGCGGGGTTCTCGGATCCCTTCCTATTAAATCTACAATACCCGATTTCGTTCTCGCCGTGAACCGACTAGAGTCACTATAACAAAAAAGGTGGGGTTGCCCCGACCTGTGGGGGTAAGGTGGTAGGAATGGTGGAGCAAGAACCCTAGGCACTGTACTAGGGGTTGCCAGTGTTATTTTCCATAGTTATGAATTTGTGACGTGAAGCAGAGGTGAAAAAAAAGTTGTTTGAGTGACGTTTTGGGGAGCTTCTAGCGAGTTCGCTCGACCGTTTCAGGCTTATTGGGTGGGCACCCGAGATCCGTAGCAACCGATTGTTCTATTCCCCCCGTTCCCCACCCTTGACCCTTGAAGTCTCATGTTGTGTGTTGTGTTGTGCATATGCCTAAGCCAAACCCTGTGTGTGTGTGGAGGCGGGGGGGGGGCACATATGCTTATGCATGCGTCAAGTGTTTTTATGAGGGTATGTGTGTTCTAGGGACCCCAGAAGCCCTATGGCCAACGGAACATGTGGAGGGGACCCAAGAACCCGTGTTGTTACAGTAGCATATAGGGGAAGATCTTGACCGATGCTTTGGGGCAAGCCGTCAAAGCACACGTGCGGGCAAAGATTGTGAACGCATGCATGGATAGTCTTGGACAAGGGTTAGCAGGTTGTACATCCTTCACGCCAAATCCTAGGGTGGTAGGACAAGGCAATGGCGTTTGGTCTTGCATCATCCCTATGCACTTTTGCCCCCCCCAAGGACTTTGCCCCCCCTCCTCCCAGGTTATGGATAAAACCCCCCCATGTTTGCATTGCAACTTGCCTTGTTGGTTTGCTAGCTGTCGGTTTTTGACGTTCGTTGGTTGGTTGCCGGCTAGCTGGTTCCTGGGCTACTAAGTTTCGCTTTTTGGTGAACAATAACACCGCACAAAGATCCCTTAAGTCTTGGGCTATCACCCCCCCATGCATGTTACGTTGTGGGTTGTGGGGCCACCCTACTTGTTGAGCTTAAGCTCAGGGAGGGTATGCATTTCCTTTTTGAAGTGACTCAAATGGAAGAATTGGGTACACATTGAGACCAAGAGGCAAAAGACCCAAGATGAGATATGAACATGCCGTTGTCTTGTTCTTTGTTCTCTTTAACTAGTAGGATCATTCAAAATTGTATCGATACCCGCACGTTAAACCAAAAGTTGTCTGAGGGAATTTAAGATACCAAAATGACGGAGAAGTTTGGGTGACAAGGCCCCTTTTTTTCAGACCTCCCCCACACTCCCAGCACGAGGACACATTGCAGCGGGGGGGGGGGGGGGCTGATCCTATCGTATGTGAGCTCCGAAAATAGTCAGCAACAACAAGTCGGGTGGTTTCACTTTCAGCTTGGCTGCAATCCATTGCTGTGTGTGTTCGTAGCCTGTCTACTGGCATCTCCATGTCCCATTTTTTTGACAGAAAAGTACCAAGCAACTTGACCTTGCGACGGCTGTTGACGATTTATGATTTCCCGGGCCGTCAGACCTCTATTCGGAAGAAATATTGGGTTCGCAGTGGTGGGGTCCACTGCTTGGATGTCGTATGTGAGCTCCGAAAATAGTCAGCAACAACAAGTCGAGTGGTTTCACTTTCAGCTTGGCTGCAATCCATTGCTGTGTGTGTTCGTAGCCTGTCTACTGGCATCTCCATGTCCCATTTTTTTGACAGAAAAGTACCAAGCAACTTGACCTTGCGACGGCTGTTGACGATTTATGATTTCCCGGGCCGTCAGACCTCTATTCGGAAGAAATATTGGGTTCGCAGTGGTGGGGTCCACTGCTTGGATCCCAGTTGGCACAGGTGTGCATGGGGGGTTAGCTGCCGGGAACCAATTTAGATCTGACGGAGGCGCATTCCCCCCACAACATAAATGGAAGGGAGTTGAGTCGGATCCACTAGTATCCACATGTATTTTGCAAGGGTCACGTGACACTCGGGCTTGGCGCACGCAAACAGGGGTTTTGAGCCGCTTTGTGGCATATTGCTCTTTTGTCATGCTCTTTTGTTTCTTTGAGTGAAACACCGAAGCCCCACGAGAAGATGGCAGTGGGAGAAACTACAAAACATGTCAAGAAGGAGGACGTTCTATTCAGAAGAAATCGCAAGAAGTATTGGGTTCGCAGCGGTTGGTTCAACTGCTTGGATCCCAGTTGGCACAGGTGTGCATGGGGGGCTAGCTGCCCAGGAACCAATTCAGATGTGAGCGAGGCGCATCCCACCCACATGTATCCACATGTATTTTGCGAGGGTCACGTGATACTCGGGCTTGGCGCACGGAAACGAGGGTTTTGCGTCGCTTTATGGTATATTGCTAGTGTTGCATTCACTCCTTTCAATCTTCCTTCGGGAGTCCCACCCTCGCACACAATGGGCAGGCGATTCGACCCGCCCACCGCCCATTGCCACATTTTGTCTATCCTTGTTGACAACCTTTGTTATGGACTCTGAGGATGAGATAACAACATGTCATTCACCACACACTACCGGTTCGTAGAGTTGCCACCTCAACTAGACGATGGGGAGAGAGGAGTGTGAAATGGTAAAGGGATGATGATGGACCGCAACCTGTACCTACCAAGACTGGGCGTCCGGGAAGAAACAGAGAAAATATGACGATGGGAGTATTTGGTGGGGAACTATGCAAACACAGCACAGAGCAGATGACGAAAAATGAGGTGGCGCAAGACATTGTACCCGGGCCAAAGTGGTTGAGACAAATAATAACTCGCACCACCACACCACTGATTATCATGCCATGGGCACAAAGACAAACTGAGGCCTTTGAATCACAAGGAAAACCGCTAGAATGGAAAGGTAATCAATATGAGCAATTGGACATACGGGTGAAGCACCTCTTGAAATAGAACGACAACAGAGAGTGTGGGTGGTGTTTGAGACAAGGCAAATAGATTGTGTTGCTAGGTACAACGAGACGCCGGGACCATCACAAGGACCAACAAGAAACCGACTACCCAAGTGTCGTACGAGCCCTACGGACGGTGGGTGCGGCAAGAGGCAGACATGTGGCAGTGTATGCATCGGAAGGCGGCAAGACATTTTGCAATGTTGTTGCATGGAAGGGAGCAATGGAGACCATTGACTCACTTGCAGCTGTAACGACTACCAATATCACCGTGCTTCTAGTATGAGGCACACACCCTACCGTCACTTGCATATCATATTCCGCTTAAAACGCATGCGCCCCACGTTGCATACAAAGGGACCAACAAGAAACCGATTACTCAGGTGTTGTACGAACCCTACGGACGGTGGGTGCGGCAAGAGGCAGACATGTGGTAGCGTATGCACCAGAAGGCGGCAAGACATTTTGCGATGTTGCTGCATGGAAGGGAGCAATGGAGACCATTGACTCACTTGCAGCTGAAACGACTACCAGTATCATGATGATGATAACTAGATTCGGGTGAGATGTGCCGTATCTGCAACGGTAGCGAAAGCGAGCAATGTCTTTTACTGATGGCTCAACGACTAGCATGATTGCAAGACGAGCATAGCCTACCGCAAATCCAAGTTCGCGTGGTTGGGGGCACAACATTTGGGGTCCGTGGCTGACAATGTTGTGGCACACTGTGCTTCTAGCATGAGGCACACACCCTACCGTCACTTGCAAATCGCATTCCGCTTAAAACGCATGCGCCCCACGTTGCATGCAAAGCGTCCTTCAAAACGGAGAGCGTTGCCTGTGTACTCACAACAATACTTCCTAGTTCGTGGAGGAATGGGGAACGTTGAGAGGCAAAGAATTAGCGAAGCCCAGAAAGCTGTGTCGGGTTCATCAATGCAGCAGCCAAGCGCACAAAGGGGGTTGGTGCAAACGGCACTATGGCGGCCTGATTTGGTGCCCCGAGCGCCGAAAATGTCCAGCAAAGGAGCCGAAGCCGAAGCCGAAGCCGGAGGCGAAAGTTATGCTGAGTACGGAGGAGTTCGCTGTGAGGACTGGATTTCGGAAATTTTGGATTTTATCAAAAAAGCAGTTTTGATAGCAAGATCGTTAGACTCTTCCATAGTTCTAAAAACCCGGTAGCCAAAGCGAGCAATGTCCTTTACTGATGGCTCAACGACTAGCATGATTGCAAGACGAGCATAGCCTACCGCAATTCCAAGTTCGCGTGGTCGGAGGCACAACATTTGGGGTCCGTGGCTGACGATGTTGTGGCACACTGTGCTTCTAGCATGAGGCACACACCCTACCGTCACTTGCAAATCGCATTCCGCTTAAAACGCATGCGCCCCACGTTGCATGCAAAGCGTCCTTCAAAACGGAGAGCGTTGCCTGTGTACTCACAACAATACTTCCTAGTTCGTGGAGGAATGGGGAATGTTGAGAGGCAAAGAATTAGCGAAGCCCAGAAAGCTGTGTCGGGTTCATCAATGCAGCAGCCAAGCGCACAAAGGGGGTTGGTGCAAACGGCACTATGGCGGCCTGATTTGGTGCCCCGAGCGCCGAAAATATCCAGCAAAGGAGCCGAAGCCGAAGCCGAAGCCGGAGGCGAAAGTTATGCTGAGTACGGAGGAGTTCGCTGTGAGGACTGGATTTCGGAAATTTTGGATTTTATCAAAAAGGCAGTTTTGATAGCAAGATCGTTAGACTCTTCCATAGTTCTAAAAACCCGGTAGCCAAAGCGAGCAATGTCTTTTACTGATGGCTCAACGACTAGCATGATTGCAAGACGAGCATAGCCTACCGCAATTCCAAGTTCGCGTGGTCGGAGGCACAACATTTGGGGTCCGTGGCTGACGATGTTGTGGCACATTGTGCTTCTAGCATGAGGCACACACCCTACCGTCACTTGCAAATCGCATTCCGCTTAAAACGCATGCGCCCCACGTTGCATGCAAAGCGTCCTCCAAAACGGAGAGCGTTGCTTGTGTACTCACAACAATACTTCCTAGTTCGTGGAGGAATGGGGGATGTTGAGAGGCAAAGAATTAGCGAAGCCCAGAAAGCTGTGTCGGGTTCATCAATGCAGCAGCCAAGCGCACAAAGGGGGTTGGTGCAAACGGCACTATGGCGGCCTGATTTGGTGCCCCGAGCGCCGAAAATGTCCAGCAAAGGAGCCGAAGTTGAAGCCGAAGCCGGAGGCGAAAGTTATGCTGAGTACGGAGGAGTTCGCTGTGAGGACTGGATTTCGGAAATTTTGGATTTTATCAAAAAGGCAGTTTTGATAGCAAGAACGTTAGACTCTTCCATAGTTCTAAAAACCCAGTAGCCAAAGCGAGCAATGTCTTTTACTGATGGCTCAACGACTAGCATGATTGCAAGACGAGCATAGCCTACCGCAATTCCAAGTTCGCGTGGTCGGAGGCACAACATTTGGGGTCCGTGGCTCACAATGTTGTGGCACACTGTGCTTCTAGCATGAGGCACACACCCTACCGTCACTTGCAAATCGCATTCCGCTTAAAACGCATGCGCCCCACGTTGCATGCAAAGCGTCCTTCAAAACGGAGAGCGTTGCCTGTGTACTCACAACAATACTTCCTAGCACAGCTTTGTGTTGACTTCACAAAAAAAAAAAGCTCCACAACGAGTTCACCATGTTGCGAGGCCTCAAATACGTCGGCAAACAGGAGTCTGCGTCATTTGAGGCCATGAAAAGGGGAATAAAATTGTGTGCCAAATAATATCAAGTGACAAAATAATTTGAAGCGCTTGATATTATACAAAGGGGAGGGATTTACCACTTGGGGCACTTGCTCTGCCTTCCTAGCAAACACTCTCCTCATGTGGCCACATGCAGGACTCGGAGTCGGGGGGATCGGAGGAAGAGCCTGAGTATGAGTGTGACGATCTTGTCCGAGTTTTGGAGATTTCGGAAAGGCAGTCCCAAGAAGAAAAGAAGAAGCGCAAAAAAGAGAAACGGAAATCGATGGGTTGAGTTGATGTCCGCCCCCAACAGCCCTCCAACTGGTTCGTGCCCGCGAGGTTTTGCCTCCCAACCGCTTTTCCAGCCGCCAGGCACGGCGTTTGGAAAAGCGCTCGTGAGCCCGTGCCTCAGTCAAGCGCCACCCCCGCTGCCTGAGTACCCCCCGCTCTTTTGCAGCCTAAAACAGCCCGTGTCTGGCGAAGGATGCCCGTGGCATGGACTCTCCACACGTCCGGCAGCAGCTGGTTGGGATCACATGTGTTTGTTCCCTCTGGTCTTTTGTTGATGCCGCCTAAGTGATGGTACCACTCCGAGAGTCCAAGAGGTAGAATGTGTGTGCATGAGATTTCTGCTCTGGAAACGCAACTTGCACCCCCCCCAACCACTCTCCCATTAGCGGCGGGGGAAACAAACAGTGGTGCAAAAAAGAGTCAATTGTTGTCCAGTCACGGGACCAAGGCATTCAGGGGAGAGCTCCCTTCTCACCCCGTTTTAGCCAGTTTGTTTTGTGGCGTCCGCTTTGCAGATGTCACACTAAATGGGGTGGCAGACACAAAGGAACGGTTGGGCCCATTGTGAACCATTCACCAAATGTGCTTTCTGCTGGGTCTGTTGGGATCCGCTAGTTGGGGCCCATACTAGTATGTACTTCTGCAAAGACTGGAAGAATAAGTGAGAGTGTCCCCAAAGGACAAGGAGGCGGGTTATGTGACTATTTTTGGGGAAGTAGATGGGGTGTATGAGGTGACACAGGCACGAATAGCTAACGGAAAACATACACAACTAGACATGGAAATGGAGATCTTGTGTGCGCCAGCATGGACGTCCCGCTCATAGGAATCAGGAAGAAAGAAAACCTATTTTGCATAGACTTTTTGCGGAACCGGACGCCCCTGAACCGGTATTGCAAAGGGCTCCACTCAAAATTGGAAGCAAAATGTGGTGTCAACGGAATCTTTGGAAACACAATATGGTCTTGAAGTGTGGGGATGTACATCCCAACCTTGGGCAAACAATGCAGGGACATTTTGGCATAGCTACCTTAAAAATTGGATGACAGCATGTTTCGGAAAAGAGGTGAAATGGGCTATTACACGAACTATCGGCAACGGGGCTGAAGGGACCCCATGGATCATAGGGTGTTGAGTAACACACCCTACCCCCTCAAGAACCAAAGCTTTTGCTTGCTAGGCTGCAACATATCCACGGGCCCCAATTGTGGTGGCTCGGGTACAATACAATATGGAGTCTGCCTTGCTTTTTGTGGTCCGTGCATGTTGCCTGGTGGCTTAGCTCATGGTGTTTCGTGGGTTTCGCTTTTTGCTTTGCCTGGTGTGCTTTGTCTTGTGCTCGGTGGTTGTTGGCTCCCTCGCATGACTGCTCACTACCAACAAAACAACCATTTTTTAAAAAGGTTGTGCCAAAGCCTCCAATGCACTGTGTTTGGCCGCTTTTTGCATATGTCAGGGAACTTATGTGCACCAAAATCTTTAAAGGGCACATCGGCAATCTTGACGACGGGTCCCACTGGCATGCTACCTCCCCCGTGTAGCCAGGTGGGCAAAAAAATATATTGCATGGCTCGGTGAGGTGTGCATCATCATATGACAACTCCTGCCTTGTTGCATCTTGTGGCTACTCACCACACTCCGTGCATGTTGGCATTAGAGATTGTACTAAGCGTTGGAGTAGATACCAGGGTGTGTAGAACTGTTTCAATTGAAACCTACAAGTTGCTCTCCCAGGCCCGTTGACGTGCACACTTTGACACCTTTCATATGCAGCAGCACCACAACTGGATCATGATCTATCCACAGTAGCCGGGACTACAAGATATTGACCAGTTTCGTGTTCAAGGGAGACAAAGAGAAAATGAAACTGTAGAGATGAAGTAATATGACTGGGTGCTCTTTGTTGCAAGCTTTGCCACGTCAAAATGTTGGATATGAAGGATGCGCTCAGCTATAGTCTATTTTACTGTCAGCTTTGTATTCAAGTGGCAAACATGTGTGAACCAAGAATAAAAGGGCAGGGCTTTTTGCCTCCTTCATTTTTGACATGGGGCCATGGCATGGATTCCTCGAGGGTGGGGCATGTAATTGCCCGGGCCATCAGATGGCGCAGTAGGTGGTATCACGACTGCAATACAGAGTGCATTCATTAACGTTTTCTTTCGGGAGATGCTGGGCATAGCACAAACAGGGCCACAAGAAAACGTTACATGATGACCAGTGCTTGGCACTATGAGCTTGGTGTCCAAATGACTGAAGGCCATTGGTTTTGCACATATTTGCCATCATTAGTTCATAACAATTGTTTCCCAGCAGCATGTCCTTGTTCTTGCCCTTACCCCATTGAAATAGAGCGGGTTTGTCAAAGGCTGAAGTATACATGCAAACCTATGAGACGTCCTTTGCACCTACGCATCAAAGAAGAACGCCTGTTCTGGAGTGTTGATTTGCAATGTTGTTGAGGTGTGTCTAAGTTTGTGCCTTGGTTTCCGATCCCACGGCGTTTGGAAAAGGGCTCGTGAGTCCCTACCCCAGTCAAGCGCCACCCCCGTTGCCCGACTACCCCCCGCACTTTTGCAGCCTAACACAGCTTGTGTCTGGCAAAGGATGCCGTTGGCATGGACTCTCCACTCCCCGAGTCTACGGCAGTAGGTAAGACAGGGAAAGCTACAGCTCAGGCGAACACTCAGCTTGAGCTTCCGGTGTTTGACCCCAAGAACCTGCCGGAATGGGCAGACAAGTTTCCGCAGTTTGTTCTCCTGACTGGGCAGGTCCACGTGGATGTGCACACTAAGTGTTGACCGCTCAAATGGTCGTGCAAAAACAAAGATTGCAATAGAACTGATCAAAGGACAAGGGCGTGCAGTGGCGAGAGGCCAACGGGCGCCGCCGAAGGCAAACAAACCCACACCATGGCCTCGTGCCAAACCCCCCACGCAAACCCCCCCACCTGTCTGTTGGCGCTCCTGGGTGCCCCTTTCGCACACCCACTCCTGTCCCACCCCCCCCCCCCCCCCCGTACGAGGATTTCACATCTCCGTACGACGTTGACTGTCCCGTGCGCGGTTGGCTGGTCACGGCCCTGTTGCTACCCTCGTGGCGGGCACCTCCCGGCGCGCCCCACCCCCCTTCCCGTATCCGGACAAGGGGATCCCTCAGCGTCGAAACATTATTGTGCAACCCACGTTCCACGTCAATGCCCCCAGTCCCAGGTTCGCCTTCGTGGCCACGGACCCCCCGGGTGCTCCTCTCCGACCTCCACGGCCAGTGCGACGCAAGACATGTGTGGCAGGTACGGGCTCGGGGAGGACCTGCATCCGCGCGCACATGACGACGCGCCGGAGTGCGAGGCCGAGGGTTTTGGCCCAGATCACGTCCCGGGGCCCCTGCGAGGGCACATCGCTGCGCGCTGGGCCATGCCCCTCCGAGAGGCTTCGCCTGCCGGACCCTACATGCCCCCCGCATTCACAGACCCCACGCACCCCCCAACCCATCGACATACCCCTGGCAAGTGCCACCCTCACACACCCCAAGCGGAGGTGGAGATGGTGCGTATCCGGGTCAACACGGGATACACGCTTTTTGTTTTTGGGATACACGCAGGATACGCACTCTGGACCCTTAGGATACACCAGACTTGCCACTAGCGTCCGCCAGGTCGGACGTTATCAGACGGAGCCGGGTCCTACTGAGTCCGACACGGGACGCAGCTGGTTCCTACTGAGCCCCGGGTGTGACAGGAGCAGATATTACCGAGTGACACATGGTACAGGGCTGATTCCTAACGAAATTCAGTGCCCCTGCCGGACACCAGTGGCATGTCTGGGATACACATGTGATGCATGAAACCCATGAAAAAAAGGAATGAGATCTTGCTTCATCGCGTCTGGGGAAGAGCCGCAAAGGAACGAGGGACTGGGGAACTGAGCGCGTAGGAATACAAATGAAGGATACGTTGGGATACACATGTGATACACACGCTGGAAAGCTGGGATACCCATGGGCAGGGATGCATTGGAAGGGAAGGGACCTCCGGGGCGGCCCCAGAAGCCGTTGGCCAGGCGGATGAAGGAGGTTGCCAAAGCGGTTGGGCGCGGTTTCTGTCGGTTACAAATGCCAGTGAAGCTGGCACTTGGCGTCAGGGGGACAGTAAGTGGGCATAGACTGGGCGCCCTGGAGGCGGGGGTGGGGGGACCTCCCCCCCTTCCAATGCATCCCTGGCCATGGGATACACACTTCTGGGGCTTGGGACACCGTTGGATACAGTAATCACGATTTTTGGGGTACACTCCATCTCCACTACCGACCCCAAATCTCCGGTGCGCACTGGGCAGACCTGCGATTGCAAAGAGCTCCCGGAGGAACTGGAGTTGCTGCGGGGGGCACCGAAAATGGGGATGCAGCCCTGCGACGGCTGCTGCTGGTACACGGACTTCCCGCCCCCGCGGCCCACCGGGAGGTCAAACACCCGCAGCACGTGCCCGAAAATGAGCGGCAGGTGCGGCTGCCAGTCCACGTGCCGGTACTTCTCCACCGCCAAGCGACTGCGGGGGACGTGAGGAGCCGAGCGGTTGCAGTCCCGGACCCGCGCCCCCCGACCGGCGGTTGCTCCCGATGACGTCCGCAAGGGAATGGCCACGTGGGAGACAAGGAGGGGGGGGGTGGGGGGGCTGGTGCCTTTTGCGCGCCATTTGTGGGCCCCTTCATGTGATGTGGAGTCCCTGGCGGGGGATGAACCCGCCGACGCGTGCCCAGGAGGCCCGACGGGTGCCCCCCCCCCCCCCCCCCCCCCGAGGGACAATTTAGAATGGCCATACATCGCAGGAGGACCCCCCCCCCTCCCCTCGCCCCCCCCCGTGTGACATTCCATCGGGTCGCTGTTTCTTTACGGGGCCCTGGACAGTCACCCGTTCTTCCCTTTGCATGTTGCGTCGGGTCGCTGCTTTCTGTCGGCCGCTGTGGCCGGTGCTCTTGCGGGTGTCGTTTCCGCGTTCGCGGAGCCCAGTAGTTGGTGTGCCGGGGCTGTGCTGAATGTGGCATGGTGTGCCGTTTGCGCGTCAGCGGCGCCCCCCCCCCCCCAAGACCAAAGGGACCATCGCAGGACAGAACGAAGTTTACCGTTGGGGAAATCCGGTTGGGCCATTTTTGGTACACCCACTTTTGGGTCCCCTCCCTCTCTTTGAGGACAGCCCTGCCAGCCCCCCCCCCCCCCAACGCCCATGCCCCGGGGGTACCGCCTGCCACCCCCCGTGTCCTAGTACCTTCCCCTAGTGCCAAGCCCCCCTGCCACAGAAAAGCGGTTGGATCCCCCCCCAACCGAACCACCATCCCTTTGGGGATTTCCCTCATTCGTGGCCCATCTCCCCTCGCCTCGGGCGGCCCGATCTTCGCAGGAGTTCTGCTTGGCCAACCCCCCCCCCCCCCCCCAAAGAGCGCGAGGCGGCAGGGGTTGTGTAGCCTTTCGCGTTGTTGGTAAGCACCGCCGCGGACGCGGATACGATGCGGTCTTTACTTCACCGCACGTGATCAGTCCAGGGCAGCGCACAGCGTGTTCAAGGCACGCAGTCCCCGGGCGCGATGGCAACGCCATTTAGTACCGGGCCAAACCAAGAAAGGCGGGAGGACACTGGGTGACGTTTCAGTCGCATGCGGCAAAATGCAGGGAAACTCGTTATGAAATGGCCCGAGAAGAAACGCATGTTCACTGCGCCATCGGGCGGGTGGGTGTCAAAGGAAGACGGTGGGTCGTGAGCTCAGGGGAAATCAGGGAAATGGGGGCACATTGCCGGTTCGCGTTTGCCCTTTTGAACAATGCCGATGGGCGTGCGGCGGTTGGCATTGGACGGCGGTTGGCAGTCAACCGATCTGCGGCTTCAAAAAAAGGAAACGCACCGAGGAAAGGCGTGACAGGGACAGGGCGAGAGGGGGAATTACTCCAGGGCTGGGGGGGGGGGGGGGATTGAGGCCCCATTTCCCCCACCCCCGCCCCTCCTGGTCTGCGGTGCCGGGAGGGGGGGGTTCGGCGCGGGGGGTGCCTTGCCTGCCGTGCCAGGGGGAGGGGGGGGTTGGCACAAGGCCTCGGTATCTGATTGCTTGCCTTTGGCGGCGCCTATTGGCCTCTCGCCACTGCACACACTGACCCTCTGTGGGCCCGAACGTGTTTTGGTTGTGTCAACGGAGCCCCCGGATGACTTGTCCTGTTGGACTACTCCGGGGGTCGGCCGTCCCGGAGACGGGGCTGTTGCCCGTGCCGTTGACCAGGGGCATCCAGATGCCGGGGAGGGGGGGGGGGGGGGGCTCGACCCCAACATCCACGGCTCAAAACGATCCCCACGTCGGGCTGACCATTTTGACTACACATGTGTGGGGGGGGGGGGGGGATTTTTCGGGCCAAATTTGTGTTCCGGCGCCAACACCCGGTGTTCCACAAAACCAAGGGCCCGGCACGGAAGCCCAGTTCTCCAACCCCCTCCCCACCCCCCCTCCTTCGGCGGGCGTCGACCCCCCCTCCCCTTCCCCCCTGGAGCAATTTCCAGGTCGCCCGGGGGCAGAGACACGACGTAACCGAAGGGGGGGCACACCCCAGCAGAGACAGGACGCAGTAGTCCCAGAAAGGGGTCGACTCTATGGTCCCCCAGACCGCCAAGACCTCCGGCAGCCAGTCATGTGAGTGGGCGTCGGTGATGGGGAGGAACAGGGCGAGGTATCCGATCGCCCGGTGCACCGTGTACGAGAAGGGACACAGCCAAGGCTTGACCTGCAAATCAGGAAAGACTGCAGCAGGTGGGCAACGGGGAGGGGGGGGTTGTCCTGGGGGGATAGGGGGCACCGGATACATCCTGGACGCCCCGATGTGTCCGAGAGATGGGGTCGGCGGGTTTTCAAAGGGGGGGGGGGGTCAATAGAGCCCCCAAAAACTGGGGGCGGGGGGTTGGGAAAAAGGCTCAATTGACAGGACCATTAATCAGTGGTTATGAAGTCTGGTGCCGAAGGCGCCGACAACTTTTTTGACCATTGAAAATGGTCAATTTTTCCCCCACCGAATACAAGGCAAATGATGACTTGTCTGAACGCCCTCGACGCGCTGATTCCAAAAATCCCATTTTCATTTTTTTACCGCATTTCAGGTCCGGGCCACCTCCGGGGCCCGGGGGCCAGTCTCGGTAGGATTTTGGGGGGCCCGTCAATGGAGCCCTCTTTTTGGGGGGGGGGTCTCGCCCCCCCCCCCCCCCCCCGCCCCAGTGGAAAGCCCACCCACCCCGGTTTGAGTGGCATGACCGACTCCCTTCGCAGGCAACACCGGAGCACTGGAATGCCGAGGCCGTCAGCATCGAGCATCCACCACCTGCCCGATGAAGACTGGCTGACGTCGCCCCACAGCAGCGGAGGGATGCCTGGCCCCCACGGAGGGGTGCCGGGGGGGGGGGGGGGGGGGTGGCTGATGCTGCCTCCCACCGATGCTGGGGGATGCCGGCAGGTGCCGGGATGTCGTCCGGGGGCAGCGCAACGTATCTCCCGAGCGCCCCCGGGGTATGCCCCGGCAGATGTACACCCCCCAAAATAATACGAACCGGGCCCAAACTAAGAATCACCCCCAAAAATAAGAACCCCCTCGGGGGTGTCCACGGAGGGCGCGAAGGAGAAGAACCACCCTGGACCCTTTTGGAGGTGTCATGGGCGAGAAACTGGATAGGAACCGCCCCCGAAAATAAGAAGCCCCACTGCTACCGCCACCACCCGGACCAAAGGTAAGAACTAGATCTTAACCTTGGAGCGGGGGTTTATTGCGGACGCACGGGAGGATGTAGTCCGTGACATCAGCGCGCCGGGCGTTCCGACAATGCACAAGGCCCGGCTGAGGCCCCGCGACCTTGACCCCGCCCCCCCTGAACTGCCTCTGACTCTGCAGCGTTTTTACCAAAAATTTTTGATTTTGGTAAAAAGAGCCACGAAGCGCTGCATTGCCAGCCCCCCCCACACCCCTACGCCCCATCTGTGCCACGGCGGCCGCACCAGAACATGTCGCGCCGCCCGCGCGTGCAGCCCCGCCCTACGGCTCCCCCGAGGGACTCCCGCCGAAACACCCCCTCCGGCCTGTGCAGGCCCCGGGATTCAACGCACCCGGCCCTGACCGCATGGCCCTCCGTCAGGTTTGAAACGGCTCCCGCAGTCAGACGCCGCATGATCCCCAGTCCCATGCAGGGCTTTGCTTAGTGCCGGGGGGGGGGGGGGGTCAGGGGGGTTCTTAGGGAGTCGCCTTGAGGATGGGGCTGGGTCCTACCCAGTGGCCTCAAGAGTGGCGCTCAGTCCTACTGAGTGGACTGACCTGCGGGGCTGGCCCGTGCTCCAAGCCACGGCCGAGGGGAGGCGGTCGCCCGCACCCCCGCCCCTCCCCACGAGCAAAGGCCCGGTCCCATGCGTTTTTTCACGCGAGGCAGATCTGCGGGTCGCGGTCGCATCAAGCGAAGGCAGCGGAGGGCAGTGGGGCTGGACGCACCTCCGCGATGATCTCGTGGGGGGCGTGCACCGGGAAGTTCTTTCGCAGTGCAGTCACGAGGTCCCGGAGCCGGTGCGAGAACTCGTCCCCCACGTCCGGGCGGGAGAGGACGGCCCGCGCCCCCGGGAATACCACGCGGTCGACCAAGTCATAGAGCGGCTTCCAGTCCACAGCCACGTCCAACTGGTCCTTCTCGCGGATGACGCAGCAGAGGGTGGACATCAGGTAGGACGCCATCCCCGTGGGGGTCCGCTCATCGACGACACTGAGGCAGAGCGACGGGTGCACCGCCCCCCACCCTTCGCTTCGACTCGTGCCGCTTAGCGTGTTGGTCTGCCGTCCCGATGGCAAGGCAGAGCACAAAGGGACGGGCGCATCGCGCTGCGGAATCCGCACGCGGCGAGGGCCTCAAGGTCTTGAGAAGGCCTTTTCAGGGCCAAAAGACCAGGGGCCTCCATTGCGTGCACCCCCGCAGACAAAGGCACGGATTCCGTCAAGAAGAGTCATTCAACCGACGGAGCGGTATGGGCGTCCCCTACCATTTTCATTCAAACCGTTCGCGATCGTTGTGCCCCCGTGACATTCTGTGCCGTGAGCCAAACAACCGCACAACTCGAATCGTTCTACGCATTCGTTCGCTAATGTTGGACTCACCGATTACTCGGACACAGCGACCGATAAGATAAAAGTACAAACAAAGCCACGGAGAGCGTGGGGCTTCGAGTAACCGCCGAGGGGAGGGTGTCCTCTTACCTTGGCAGCAACCATCGGACGATTTGTGCCTTGTCGGTCGCGGGCATGTCATATTGGCAGCGGACAAAGCGTTTCAATCTTTTGCAAAAGTGCAAGATGCCAACCATATCACTGGAGGCGCAATTCCGCTCCAATCCTTCTTTGATGATGCCCCATTCCGTGTCCGCCTCTTTCTGAACATGGTCCTGCATCCCTTTTGGGAAATTGGCATTGTATTTGATGCAACTTGCCATTGTGGGAGAATTCTAGTAACGGGGTGACGATCTTGGAACTTGGGAATGAAAAAGCAACAGAAATGGTCGCAATGTATAACAATAATGCAATTCGAGGGACACAATGACGATGACGACCACATGGGTGCGGTAGTGTTGGAGTGATAGCAGTTGGAGCTCTCTACCACTGAGCTCACCATGGCGGGGGAACATCTGTGGTGGGAACATATTTAGACACTGAGCTGCGGGAACCTTCAGCTTGATGGCGCCCGAGAAATGCAGCTGAACAAAAGCTCTGCTGGTTGTTTCAATCAATCAATCAATCAATCAATCAATCAGGCAATTAATCAATAATTGCCTGTGTACGCGACTGCGGTCCTCTGGCCGTCTCGGCAATTACGTACTGTGACACGCTCTGGGCGGGCGCGGCTCGACGATCGGCCCCATTGATTGATCCGATTGCCGTTTTGAGATGCCACACAAATACGAAAAAATTTAAGGTACAAAACTGTGCGGAAATAAAGGCAAGCAATGTTTATCAAAATTTGGTGTAAACAAAGTGCAAACAAAAAACCCCATTTTGCATTGGTTTTTTTTGAAGTGCCCAATTCGCGAATCAATCCTGTCGCAAAGAGCGATTGACATCCATTCTTGGTTTGCACTTCATTTTTGCGCAACCCTGTTCTTGTATAAACTCTCTCACTCTTGCACACCTTTTGGATATGATGTACGCGTTCCCATGTGCTTGCCTCCATCGCTGCATTGCATGCAAATGGAGAATGACTGTAATGGTTGCATCCAGTGCCTTGCATACGCATGTAACCACCGCAACAAGTAATAATACAATTGTGGGAACCCAATCTGGATAGCTGGGAGGTACAAAGCCAAAGAAAAATGACACAATTATTTGTGCCTTTTTTTCCACATTTGGCCCATGGACAACAATTCATGTTCATTTTTGCTCACACAACTGGGAAATTAAGGTGAACAATGTAACACATGATTGTGTGTTTTGCTAGTAATACCAGCAATTTTGTGAGGCTTGAATCAAAAAGAACAATGGTTGTGTGGCCCCGCACGAACACAGCAAAAGATACGCAGCAACAATCAACACTCTTGTTGGGTGGGTTTGGGTGGGTTGGGGGGGATTTTCACTTCTGGAAAATGGGGGGGAAGTACAGCCTCGTAGGCGAAAGGAAGGGGTTTATTGGTCATTTTTCTACTGCCTTTCATGCAAATTGCCCTCTTGCCCTCTTCTCCGCTGTTCTGCCCTATGCATCATCGCCTCCTCAAAATACTCCACAAAGAGCCTTGTTAACAAAGCAGCAAGGTGCACTTTGGAAACCCAGAGCAGTGGAATAGCAAAGCACGAGTTCACTTGGCCACCCAAGTGCCATTTTGGCACTATTTGGGCACATCGCGGGGAACGGTCCACCTTGACCCATCACTTCAAACATACTGTTTCCCCCATTTCTAAGCAAGCCGAATCCGCCCAACTTCGCTCCCCGCGAAAACGGAAACTTTTTAGCGAGTCACACCGCACGCGCATGTTGAAAAAATCAGTTTCGGCCTCCAACTGCGCCTTTTGCATTTTTTGGCAGATGTTTGGCAAATGGTGGACAGAACAGGACGATTGAACTGGTGTGCAAAGTCCAGTGGTGTTGTCGGCACCCTGTGTTCACACCAACAGTTGCCGCCACCACGGCCCACCATCCCTGGCCCCTACCATAGCCCCTCCTTGACCTCACTCAGCGCCAGGGGACCCTTGGATCATCCACCCTTGACCCTTGCCGTCCCCCCCAGTCTCCGTTCTGTCTATTCTAGTACCAGTACAATACATTGTTCCACGTCTGTCTCAGGCAACTAGCTCCGTCTTCTGCAGTGAGTGCATACTTCATGGGCTGCTCCATATCCTCAATTTTGTGATGCCTTCTCTGGTTGTGACAGCAAGCATTGCGCATCCAGCTTTGGTGTACCACTGTACCAAGGTGCTAGATTGTTATGTGTATTTTTGAAGTCAGCGGGTGCTTCTTCAGGGGGGCTCTGCACCGATTGTATGCTCCATTCCATCATTCTTTGGATGTTTGCAACATCAAACCCACTACAGCCAGGGGGTGCCGTAATGAAAGGAAAAAAAAAACTCGGAGTGTCCAATACGCCCTACGATGGCGGTTGCTGGGTAACCGATGGCGTTTGGTGGGTAACCGATGGCGTTTGGTGGGTAACCGATGGCGTTTGGTGGGTAACTGCTGGGGGTAACATGCGGACATAAAACAGACCAAAAAAAAAGAAGCCAAACACAGTCCTGGGGTTAACATGCAGACATAAAAAAGAGCAAAAAAGCGAAGCCTAAAAGATTGCATACACTTGAACCTGGGTCCCTTGGCATACCAACTAAGGTACCTCAGGATCTGGTGTCTCCCCACCATCAGAGAGTGGATGCCATAGTAAGAAAAAAAAGGGTGAGCGTCCTTATGGCACCCCCTGACTACAGCACACCTTTCGCAAAATGTGGATTTTACGCACTTTTGGGCCTATGGTGACGTACAACTCTAAGTCCTCCAGCGAACAAAAGCTTTACGTGACAAACATGATTAATTGGGAAAACATCGCCTTCATGGCTTCACTGGGGTTGAAAATCAGGACGGACAACAAACAGTTGACATGGAGAGGACCACTGGGTGGGTGCATAGATGTTGTTGTGTGCCGGCCTTTGAACATTCTGCTTTTTCCTTATGCTTCTGTTTCTGTTCCTATCCACCTGCTGGCATGTATGGTCATGGACTTCTTTGGGCGACATCAGTTAAAAAGAGTGCAGGCAACTCACTTTTATGGACGTGCGCAATGTTTTTCACATCCCCCCCTCATGACTTTCAAACAATATCACATTGTTCAAGATTGATCAATCCAACAAAACCCAAACTTCCCAGGGAAGCAGGGCAGAATACATTCCAGAAACATGATCTGCCCTGGAAGCTGTCCCTCCCACTACTGGACTGCCAAATAGCAACATCAGCAGCCTGCACCCTGCCCTGCGCACTCTGAACGCACAGCACATTCCACGAGAGACGAAATGAGAATATCTATGTCAAAATGTACTCTCCAGAGAAACCAGCCAATTCTGAGGTGAAGACTGTAACATAGGGTGCACGGTGTGTGCCCACCATTCCCTGGGCGCTGAAGGCTACAAATCATCGTTTGTGTAGAACCCACACCCAGCAGCAGCAGTAAACTTTGATGCCTCTCTGCCCATTTCCCTTGGCCTGCCCTCCCTTTCGTTTCAGCCCTGGGGGATGTGACCTCGCATAGGCGCAGGTAGAGGATAAGGTTCACCTGCTTACACTTGCTCTGCAACTTCAGACGGGTCTGCAACAAGTGGCTCTCCGCCCTCCATGCACTCTGCACAGCACACCTGCCATTCCTTCATGAAGCTTATGTACAAAACCCAAGAGGGACGAGAGGTTCATGAAGCAATTGTACAGAGGCGCTTCACCCATGAATCTCTACAAACGTTCCCTCACAATTTTCCATTGCATTCATTCACACAATTTTCCATTGCATTGCCTGACTGGGGGGGGGAGGGGGGAAGCACCTTAGTGAGCAGGTGCTAATATTTGCAGACAGATGGTGTCCGGCCATATGGGGAAACGAACACATGTGTTGAAGCGTTCCCCCTGACGCCATGTTACTCTGTTGACCCCTACACTAAACACATGTGCTGCATATGTCCCGGGTGTGTGGTATGGATGTGCCACGCAATACCATGCCCTGCTGCTGCTCCATAGATGTAGTATGTATGTACATCAAGCCGAGCCCCTGCACGTGCAGCATGCAGCCGGATCTGTGTGGGTTTCGGACTTCTGAAATACCTGCATTCCTTCAGATCTGGACAACCCCCTCTCGTACGTAGCCCCCTTGTGCTGAGAACACTGCAATTGATGTGGTTACTGCCTTGTCTGGGGCATCTGTGCACCAAATCAAGCCAGGGAAGAATCCGGCCTGATGGCCACCCCAGCAGCCTAATGAGTCAGTGATAGCGCTCGTGGGCTGCACAACCCGTAGAGCCCTTGTGGAGGGGTGCGGCACCCTTGGCAGCCGCCCTGCAACTTGTGCAAGGCGCCAAACCCCATGAATGCCCCGCTGCAGCCAACCGAGGCCTGAGGCAAAGGGCATCGCTCTGCTTGTCTAAAACTCTTGTGCGCGAGCCTCTGTACTTCAAACGTTAGCCTGCCCCTTGGTCCCAACATTGATCCATGATTGAAAGGTGCCTGCAGTCCAGCAAACACAGTTGGACATCAGTGGCGCTTTAAAGGAAAACGGCTGCAAGGAAGGATGCTGGTGTCAGCCGAAGCAAATGCCCACATGCAGTGATTACCGATCTCGATGTGACCTGCAACGAAGCAGGCATGGCAACGCACTGGGCACTGAAAAACACACTGTGACACGCAATAGTAACGAACACTTGAGGGGAACGTGTAGGGCTGCCATTGGGGGCATACTTTCCTGTTGTGATGAATACAGCAAGTCACACATTCCGAGGATTGCATATGCCTCTTCCACCCCGAAGCTTTACAGGGGACAAACACTTGACGTGGGCTGCGTACGTTCATGATCATTGCATGCGCACAGTCTGTTGGTGCAGGTCTGACAGTGTGTTGCACGGGGCGGCTAACCGTTTGGGACGTCCGACATTGTACAGAGGAGGCCGTATAGCGTGAGGGGGGGGGGGGTGATAAAGGCTGAAAATGGTGGGGTTGGGGGGGAGGTTGGCACACAGGGTGGCCAACAATTCAGCATCTGCAAACGAGTGGTCAAGGTTGTTTCCTGCAATATTCAGGGCACAGCTTGGGGCTGCTCACCTAAGCCAAGGTTTTGGGCTTGGTAGATGCCTCTGGCATTGGAACGGCTGTTGGGGTGCCGTACGCCTGGCCGCCCGTGGCGGGTGGCATGCAGAGTCGGGGGCTGATTGGGAGCACGGGGATGGGTGTGGTGTGTCGTTGTGGCGCGCTGGGACATGTTGTCCTCTGGGGTGTTTCTTCGGGGCCATGCGTTGGCTTTTTCGTTTGCGGCTCCCCGTCATGGTCGGTGGGCCGCTTGGCTTTGCGCGTGACGGGCTCTGCCAAGGGTTCGCCGGTACCGGTCGCGTGTGTGAGCGGCACTCTATTGGGCGTTGGGCGTTGGGGTGTCCGTGCGCTGCCCTCCGCCAGCATGGGCTGGGTGGCGGTGGACTGCGTGCTGGTGGTTGCGGTGCCCGTCCGTGCGGCGCGGTCACTGGGGCTGGGCATGGCTCTGTCGAGGGCCTCCGGCATCCTTGGGGGGTTCCGGTCCCAGAAGTGGCTCCCACGGAGAGCCTCGCGGAGGGCCGCTAATAGGATGTGTTGGCGGTCCCCCTGCACCATGTCCACCGTGTGTACGGTGTGGCCCATGTGGGTGAGGAGGTGGGCTGCCATGTGGTCCGGGAGGTGCTATAGGGCTTCCCGCACACCTATGAACCGAGTTCTCAGGGCCTGCCGCACCGCGCTGCGTAGCGTGGTGGCTTCCCCTTGGGGTAGCGCAGCCACCCATGGTCCTAGTCGCCAGGTTTCGTCCTGGCGGGACTTGGGGTGTAGAACTAGGGGTGGGGATCACTGGGTGGCTGTGGGTGGGGCTCTCCGGGTGGGATGCCTAAACTTGAGCTAGTGACGGCGCGCACCGCTCTCAGCACTGGTTGTGGTGGAATTGTCGCATGGGGGTAGCTGCCCGGGCTGTCCATGCAAGGGGGTGCTCCAGGTAAGGGTTGTGGTGTGTCTTGGGCGTTGGTGCAGCTGGGGAGCCTAGTAGATATGTGCACTGGACTGGTTGCTGTCGGGACGGGTCATGGTTGTATGGTCCAGGGCGTCGCATGGGGCCGTGGTGGTGTGCCGGGCCTTGGGGGCGTCGTGGTGCCCGGAATTTGTAGTACGCACCTCGAAGGCAACCCCTTGTTCCCTGGGTCGTCGGGAGGTCTAGTGCAGGACCGATCTGATGCCCAGGGCCACTACCGACTCTGCATACTGACCCACTCTGCATCACCTGGTGGTACCCAAAGTGGGGCATTGCATTGTGGCAGTGATGGTGTGCCATATGGCTGTGGCCTTCGGGTAAAGGCCCTAGTGTGATGGGGGAGAGGCGACAAGTGGTATGCAGCTAGCCTCCTCTAGGGGCCACTGACGAGGTACCCGGTGGATGGGATGCGAGGGGCACCTGAGAATGCAAGGGAATATGCAAGCTTTGTCAGGGTGCGTGTGCGTGCCACAGGGAGGAGGAGGAGGAGGAGGAGGAGATGCGGTCCCCCGGTAGGGCGCACCCGCGGCACATCCCCATGGTGCCCGCCGGCCCTCATCGGTCTGACCGCGACCGAGAGGGGGTTCTCTGTCCCGACCTGTCCGGCTAAGCATCATGGCGGCGGCTCTCCTCTTCGTCTCCTCCTCTTGTCCCCTGGCCCGCACAACGTGCCACGCTGCTGGAACCCCCGAGGGGCACGGATTGGGGGGCGAGGCGGAGCACCGGCTCCACTTCCGGCACGGTCCACCACCCCCCCTCGGGGAGGGGGACGCAGTCTCACGGGTGTGAGCCCTTAGCCCGCCAGGTACTACCAACTGGGCGGCGTTTGGCCGGCAGGTCATGGGGGCTTGGTCCGTAGCCTGATCCCCCCCCCCTACCGCACAGCACTCCTGCCAGAGGTGTCCGTGCGCGGACCAAGACACACTCTCCCCAGGCGCCTATCCCACCGGGAACGCACCTGAGCTCAAGTATGTATGTATGTATAGCCACTGTGCCGGACTCGCTGTTCAACACGGCACTCGGACGGAGCTTTGTCAGGGCGCGTGTGTGCCACGGGCGCCGGTGTTTGTGTTGCCCCCCGTGCCCTGTGGGGTTTGGCGTCCCCAGTGGTGGTTCCCGGTTTCACACCCCCTCCCCGTCTGGGTGAACGTCGCAATAGTGTAGGAGGCGTAAGTTGTGGCGTTGGGCCGCGGGTCAGGGGCCTGTTGCGCGTTTCAGGTGATGAGCCGCTTGCGGTGCGCCATCTGGGCCGCTGCCCGCTATACGGCTTGCATCTACATGTAGGCAGCCGTGTCCTTGGGTGTCTCTACGTATTGTTGTAGGTGTTGTTGCACCCGCGCCGGGACTGTTTCCCGCAAGGTAGCCTCCCGCACTACCGGGTCGCATAGGATCCATTCCAGAGTGCGGTGTTCGGCTCCTCCGGCGGGCCATTTAAGGTGTTCCCGGATGGTTTCCGCTAGGTCCCAGCCAACGATGGCCTCTATGTGCTTGTAGAGGGCGCACACCTAGAAGTGCTGCCAGTCCTCTATGGCTTCCCCACAGGGGCACTGTGTGTGCTCGAGGGGGATGCGGATGTTGAGTCTGTCACACCACCGCCATACTCTGGTGAGGAGGGGTAGTTGTTCCATGAGCAGCTGGATGTGCCGTTTCTAGAGGTGGGCTAGGACTCGGTGGGTTGGAGGGCGGAGTAGTACAAGGGGGTGCGTACTGCCTCTTGTAGGTCCTGGATGAGCTGTCTGTTGTCCCGGGGCCCCTTGACGTTGGCTAGGCGCTGAATGGGGTTGGGGTAGTGGTATGCCTTGTCATGGGTGGAGTAGGGGGCCCCTTATCGTACCCAGTCCGCGACGTGTGTAGGGTCTTGGGTGGGCTGCGGTGGGATGTGCTACAAATGGTAGTGTAGCCGGGCTGTTTGCAGCGGCGTTTCCAAGCTAGGGGGTGTGCACGCTTGTTGTTCTTTGGCGTGGAGGTCTGCTTTCCCGTTGCAGAGAGCGTAGCGGTGAGACTCCTACTTGAGCAGGTGTATCTCCACCCCCACTTGGAGATCTTGTTGGGCTTGCCGCGGCTTCAATGCCTGGGTGGTGAGGCTTGATTCGATTGCTGGTGGAGGGGGAGCTGGCACAGTCGCATCACTAAATGTGTGTCCATTGTGGCATCCACCACTATCCATGCCCATACATTTGCGTTGTCAAGGGGGCACATGGCTTTCGCCAGGGCGCTGACCTCTCCATGAGAGGAAGCCCCGTAGATGGTGGATCCGGAGTGGTGCATCAAGGTGTACCCGGTGTTCTGTTGTTGGAGGCGGAGGGCTACCGCCTCCGTTATCGGGTTGAGGCCGTGCTCCCCTCATGCATCGAGGAAGAGGAGAACGCCGCGTGGTCCCGGAGCGGGTAGCCGGAGTACTTTGTTGGCGAGGTGTGTGTGTACCAGGTTCTCTCGTGGGGCATGGTTAGTCAGGTTCCCGGGTTGGATAATGGGCACCGCATAAATCCCCACCCCGTGGTCGATGATGTGGTGTGCCCCGGGTGTGAGGCCGAGCAACCCACTGTCACTCCCGCCTTGGGTGATGTAGTTGTAGATGAGGTGGAGGATGTGGCCTTGGTCCGGTGTGAAGCGTCGGAACGTTATGGCTTGAGTACCGGTTGGTGGCTTGCTTGTGTGGTGTAGGGGAAGGTGTGGGTGCTCATGTGGGCTTGATGCGGGGCCTTCCCGGACATGGTATGCGATGGCTATATCTTCAGGATTCCTTTGGTGGGCGGGGGTGATTTCCCAGTGGGCCGCTTTGCGTGTGTCCCACGTGGCTGTGGCCACCGCCTCGGGGAGCAACCGTCGGAACCACGGTCTACCCCACACGTGGTGTGCCTTGGTGCTATGCACGGAGGGTGGTGGGTAGTGGCAGGCTAGGAGGTGGAGGAAGCTAGGGCATGGTGTGCACCCCGGGTCACAATGCCAGCAGGTCCGCAGGATGTGGCGGCTTGTGTCTTGGCGTGCGGGCGGTCGGTCGTCATCGGTGATGGTTTGCTTGTGCACTTTCCATCTTTCGCTTCCCTTGGCCACCACGTCCGGTGTGGGTTTGAAGCGGTTGGGTGCTAGTAGGAGGATTGCTGCGGGGGTTGGACCTGTGGCCTGGGGCATTTGTGCCAGGGCCTGTTGGGAGTTGCGGCTGGTCACATGTAATGTGTTGAGGAGTTGCGGGTGTTGCGCCCGGTGGTGGTCTGGTTTGGTGGTGTCTCAGGGGCCATGCGGTGGTGGTTTGGTGGTGTGGCGGTGGTGGATTGGTGTCGAAGTGACCGGTGAAGGTCCGGTTGTGGATTGGCGGCAGTTCGGTGGTGGACCGACGGTGGGGTGGCGATGGACGGGCGCCAGATTGGCTTGGTGGGGCTGCGGCTGCGTCCCCAGGCGGACGCTGGTGGTGGATTGTTGTTGGATCAACGGTGGGCCACCGATGTGCGTTGGCAGTGGACCACTGGGTGTCGGCGGACTGGTCGTGGGTTGGTGGCGGACGGTTGGCGTAGTGGTGGTGTGTGGGTGTTGGACTAGTAACGGCTCGCTGGTAGTCGTGTGGGTGGGCGGTGGATTTATGATGGGGCGGTGGTGGGTCAGTGGCAGCCCGGTGTGGGTATGTGTGGTGGCAATGTGATGGTAGCCCAGCGGTGGGCTAGTGACGGACCAACGGAGGATCGGTGGTGGACTGCCGTGGGTGGTGTAGTTGTGGTGAATGGGCGGAGGATGGTCGGTGGATCGGTGGTGGTAGCCGTGTTTTCGTGCCTCAGATCGGCGGCAGTGGGTGGTGGTTCAGCGGTAGGTTGCTATGGGGTCGGCGGCTGGGTTGGTGGCGGGTTGGCGGCGGTCCGTGGTAGATTGGCCGTGGTCCGGTGCTGTGTCTGCTGTGGATCGGCGATGGTTTGACAGTAGACCGGCTGCGGGTTGGTGGTGAGGTGACGGTGGGCTAGTGGTGGGTAGGGTTGGTGCGGATTGGTGATGGTTTGGCCATGAGCCGGTCCGGAATTGGATTGGCAGTGGCTCCGCGGTGGATTAGTAGTGGATTGGCTGTGGAAGTGTACCCGGACGGGTTGGGGGCAATCGGCTTGTGCGTGGTGGTGTAGTGGTGTCGTCGGACCCATTGTATTGGCGGTGCCGCGGCGGTGGGGTGGTGTCGGACTGGCCGTGGACTAGTCTGGTTCGGCGGCAGATGGGTGGATTTGTAGGGGATGGGTATTGAGTTGGTGGTGGATATATGGTGGCCCGGCGTTTTGGTGGGTCTGCGGTCCATGAGTGGTTGACAGGTGGATGCGCGCCGGATCGGTGCCGAATCTAGGTGTAACTTGCCTTGTCTCAAGGTGGGGACGTTGTGGGACCCTCTACTGCTTGCATCGTACTGTGGTGTTCGGTGGTGGTGTGGAGTGAGTTTGGTGGTGGTGTGGTCGTGGTTGGTGGGTTCATTGTGGGGTGGCGGCGGACAGGCGTCGGGTGCTGGGTTTGTGGCGGGCTGGCGGTGGATTGGCGGCCCGGTGGTGGGTGGTGGGCTGTTAGGTGGTGGTTTCATGGTGGATTGGCGGTGGGTTGCTAGAGCGTCCGTGGTGGTGGGGTGGTGGTGGTGGTGTAGTGGTGGTTGGTGGGTGGGTGGGTGGCGGGGTGATGGTGCACTGGTGGCAAGTTGCCGGTGGCTTGGTGGGGGAGTGGTGTGACGCGGCAGCCGGTTGGTGCGGTGTCGGTGTTGCCGGGGCGCTCATGGCGTGGGGGTGGGTTGTTGGCGGTTTAGCGGGGGGGGGGGGGGGCGATGGTTTGGTGGTTCAGCGGGGGGTTTGCGGCGGGTCGGCGGTATGTTGCCGGTGGGTGGTACTCTACCTCTTCCCCCGGCGGTGGTGTGTTCTCGACATATGGATGGGTTTTCAGTGGATGGTCTCCGGGATGTCGATGGGTTGGTGGTGGTGCAGTGGTATCCCTTCGGTGGGTGGCAGCACGACGGTGAACCGGTGGTGGGCTGGTGGTGTCTCGGTGGTGGCGATGGAGTTGTGTGCGTATCGGCGGTGGTTGGTGTCCGACGTGTCGCGGCTCGGTGGCAGCTTGGTGGTGGATGGGTTCAAGATGGGTTCGTGGTGAGTCGTCGGCGGGTTGGCAGTGGAGTTGCCGTGGGCTGGCCACAATCAACCGCCAACCCACCACTAGTCTACCATCAAACAAGCACTCACCACCACCCGTGCACCACCGACCCACCGGCCAACTAACCTCCACCCACCACTGACAGACCACCCCGCACCAGTGATGGAGGTGTGGTGCCACCCCCCACCACTACACCGCCGCCATCCGATCGCCGTATCACCAACACTCAAGCAACGCCAATGCGGACTACTGCCACGTCGCCCCCCTCCACCAACTGACGGACAATCCACCACCAGTCCACCGCCACATAGCCACCGATCCACAGGATTGGCGGTGGGTCCGTGGTGGTGGCGGACTGGTGGTGGTGCGGCTGGCAGCAGATCGCTAGGGGGGTGGTGTGGAGTGGCTGGTGGTTGGCGTTGTGTTAGTGTTCCTTGGGCGCTGGCGGTGTGTTGGAAGGATGGTAGCGGCGGTGCAGTGGTGGATTGGCAGCGGATCACCGGTGAGTTGTTGGTGGGTGGCACCACCGGTGCTAGGTCTGTCGGCCGCGGTTGTGGTGTCGAGGCGTTGGCGTTGGATTTTCGATGTGGATTGCCCGTGGTTAATGAGCTCTAGATCGGCGGCGGTGTAGCGGCGGCTTGTCAATTGGCGGGTGGTGGTGGGTTAGTGCTGCCTTGGTGGTGGCGTTGGATTGGTGGCGTGGTTGGTGTTGGTTGTGCAGCGGGTCGTCGGTGGATTGGTGGTGGTTGAGCGCTTGGTTTGTGATGGATCGGTGGCGGGCTGAAGGTGGTGGTTTGGTGGTTGGTTGGTGGCGGGTTGGCGATGGATTGGTGTTGGATCCGTGGTGGGCCGGCGGTAGTTCGGTGCTGGGTTGGTGGTCTGACCGGCAGTGGATCGGTAGTGGAGATCGGCGTTGTGCTGGCGGCGACTATTTAATGACGGTGGCCAATCCCCTTCTTGTGCCTCTGGGCAGCCGGGGACCCACGCGGTGCCTTGTCGACGGCCCCTTCCGGATTTCGTTAACCCTCTGTGGGTGGTCCGGGTGTCTTATTCCCTCTAGGGTGGTTGCCGTGGGGGATGAGCTGGCATGAGCTGTGATGTGCGCAGACCAGCCCGTGCTGCCCCGCGTACGGCATGTTCTCAGCGATGTCCGTGTCTTCGCCCCCTTTACCCCCTGCGCCTCTCCAGGCACCCGGGGTCATGTGGCCCGTGGTGACGACCTAGTGCGCCCCTCTGGGCGTTGGCCTTAGCCGTGGGCCGTGCCCCCCTCCGCGTGACGCCGTCGTTTGGTTGTAGACCTCATCTTGGTCGGTTGCGGTTGTTGTGTTCTGTGCCTCCCCCTACCCCCCCCCCGTGTGCCCCGTGTGTGGTGTGTGTGGTGTGTGCCAGTTGGCGTCCCCGGCCGCGTGTGTCCCTCTGCGTGCTCCCTGTCCTTGTGTGTGTGGTGTTCCGGGTCGTGGTGTGTGTGTTGTGTGTGTGTGTTTCGGCTTGGTGCACCGGTGCCGTGCTCGTGCTAGTGGCGCTGTGTTTGCGTTGTGTGTGTGTGTGTGCTTCGGCTTGGCTCGCCGGTGCTGTGCTCGTGTTTGGTGGTGCTCATGTTGTGGTGTGTGTGTTCGTGCTGTGTGGCCGGTGGTTGTGCTGTTTGTGGGCGCTGTGTTTTGTGGGCGGTTTGGTGGCCGTTCTGCGTGTGTGCGTTGTGGTGCATGTGTGCTTTGGCTTGGTACGCCGGTGCCGTGCTCGTGGTGCTGTGGTGCGTCTGGGCTTCTTACGCGGGCTCCCCGCCCCCCAAATTGCGGACTAGAGGAGCTTGAGAATGGCTGTGGGCCCACTGCGGAGTGCAGACCCGCCTCGGCTGCTGATCATCACTGCCTCTTACCTGTTGTCGAAATCCTGCTCGCCGAATGGCCAAAATTGACCCTTTTTATTGTGCTAGGCAATGAGGCTTTCTTCATGATTTGTTAATGGCTCCCATAGCCATGCCGGTTTGTCGCCCGGTATTGCAGTTTGGTCAGCCTGGTTTCGCGATGTGTAAACGTCCTCGTGTTGTCACCAATTGATTGTCCACCCACCAAACCAGAGCTCAAAAGGAAGAGCCAGTGATCTGCATGACTCAGCAGAACGTTACTGAATAATGAATGTGTTATCGGACATGAATGGAACTGTGCCACACGAACGAAGAAATGAAGAATGAAAGGGAGGACGCACAGAAGGAAGGGAAAAAGCACGCCCGAACAGGCAAACAACCAGACACGCATGCACGAACACACAACAGTACCTGGATCCAGACTTGTGGCGATCTGAGGAGAGAAGACATGATTCTGATGGAGAACATTGGATAGCCTGGCGTGTCCAGCAAGTCACAACAACTCGTTTCAGGTGGGCCTGGAGGACCATTACGCTTTATTGTAGTCGGGACCAGCACCAACAACAGGAAAAAGATCATGGAGCAGAGCGAAACACTGGTTTCAGGCAGCTCGGCTGGTTACCACTCCCAACCTACATAGTCTGGGGGCTGCAGTACGGAACACTCTGCAGTACGACAAACCAACAACCGATGTTGTCGGATGGCAGTGGATTCCCGGATGGGGGGGGGTTGCTTGTTTGTTTGGTTCGTTCGTTTCATTTCGCATTTTTCGCTTTATAGTTTCTGGAGGAAATTTTCAGGTGAACCTTGAACTTGTGATTTTCGATAAACCAGGTCATTCTATTGCCTCTGGCAAGGCACCTCAAAGAGTAGAGGGGAGTCCGCGACTCACACACACGTAATGATAACCACCCATCACAAGGTGGGAAGGCTAGGACACTTTACATGTGAAAACCGATCATGTGGGTGGGCACAATATTCAAAAGAAAATGGCTTTGGGAATCTTGAGCTGGGGACCTCCCTTGGGACCTCCCGCCCCACCCCCCAAGCGCCCAACAGCCAAAAGGGGTGAGAAATACACGAGGGTCCAAATCGTGCGTCACCGGGGATATTTGATCATTATGGGTGGCCACAATACCTAAAAAAACAAATCATTTTTGCAACTTTCGATTCTTGACTTGTCGACACTAATGACAGTTTGACAGTTTGACCACCACACCCCAGCACCCTGTGGCCAAATGGGTGAAACACACATAAAAGATGCTGTAGAAATGTGTTTTGATCAGTGTGGGTGGTCACAATATCTGAAAAAAAAAAGGAACTTCTGGAATTTTCGATGTCTGAATGGTTGAGGTAGAGAGCAGTTTGTGCACTAGAGCCCTGATTGCCACCCCCTGCATACAGTGGCCAACTAGCCTGAAAACACACACACACACACACACAGCGTCTAAACAATGTTTTACATGGTATATCTGATACTCTTGGGTGGACATAAAAAAAATCAGTTTTGGAACATTTGATTCTTGATTTTTCAATGCTGAAAACTGTCTGAGCACCCAGCCCCCCACCCTATGGCCAAATTGGGTGAAAAAAACCATGCTCTACAAGTGTTTTTTGATCAGCGTGGGGGTCACAGTATCGGCGCTGGAAATTTTGAGTGGGGTTTTCAAACATTTTCAATTTTGACCCCTCAGATCGCCTCTTGGGTGCCCTTTTTGGGGCGGGGTTTGGGGGCTTCAAAAACTTGACCCCCCCCCCCACCTCCCCATTTTGGACCTTGAAACACGAATTTTTGTGTTTGAGCTGAAAAAATTTTGAGCTTTTGAGCTTGAAAAATTCTTGCATTCGGCAAGGCACCTTGAAGAGAGGCTGACAGTCAGCCAAATAGTCAGTCAGTCAGGCAAGCAGTCAGTCAGTCAGTCAGTCGGGCAAGCAGGCAGGCAGACAGGCGGGCAGAAACACACAGTTTGGCTGTTTTCAGTGGCGGACCACAGCTACAAACAGTGGGGAACGAGGATCTCAAGCGTACCGTAACTGTCAGCGGTCGAGTGGTAGAACACTCGCCCAACAATTGGCCCACGAGTCAATCGACCCATCAGCTCTTTTTCACCCGACCCTGGTTCAAATCCTTCTAAGCACAAACTTTAGACCCCACCCCACCCCACCCCACCCCACCCCACCCCGCCCCTGAAAATGTGGTATCCAGTTTCAGGGGGATAGAGGCCTCAAAATCAAAAAATCCATTGGGGGATCATTTTGTCGGGCAAAACAATGATGTGCTTCGCCACACTTATTTCTGCACCCACAGTGCTACATCACGAAATAAAGAGGGTGTTAGATCACTGGCAGGCACGGGCGCCAGGGCTGGAAGCTGCAAAATACGTCTTTCGCATCCCATCATGGGTGTGCTGTCGCACTCTCCCCTCCAGGGGTGGTGCCACTGGGCTTCCTGGCGAGGTTGCATCATACTGCACTCTACCTTGCTTCCTGTGTTGTGTTACGGGTGCTTTGGGTGCTGTGGGTACACATGAGCACGAGCTGATCACAGGGTTGGACGATACATACCATGCCGGTCTCGACTTCTGTCCCGGCTCCTTCTTCTTTCTTTCCTGTGTACAACAAGAAACAGGTGGGGGAGAGAAGGAGAGAGGCTGTGTGCGTGTGCGTTTGCACGCAATCGTTGAGGTGTGTGCACAACCCTGCAGACCAATGAGCAGGAAGCATCTCCTGTTTCGTAGTCTGAGTAAATCCAACCTGCAGCCTCACCTCAGTGCAACCCAGAAATGGCGAAAAATGCGGTGGTCATGCTGTAATACCTCTTCATTGTGAAAGATGGAAAACACTGCCGTCAGCTGCTCAGCTGGTGTGGGAGGAACCTGAAATGAGGCGGGTCTTGCAACCCTGCTTCCAAACCTTTGCACCGGGAGGTGAGGCCATGCCCTGGCGTACCGAGGCAACTGTTACATTGCTGATGTGCACCTCCTAACCTGATTGCACATCGCCACACGGCAGCACAGCTGGCATTCTCCTCTGCATTTGCAATATGTTGTATGGTTTCATTCACCCATGTGGCACCCCTGTTTGCATGCACATTGAATGATTCGTTTGCACATTGAATGGTAATGTCCTCTTCATTTAAAATCGCTACTTTGATATTTTGCATAATTCAGGGTTTGCAGATTCAGTGCAGAGGCCCGCTATTGTGGCGCCAAGCTTAGCGATTGCGACTGTACACCGGGGAACTGCAGCATAGCAGAATTATTGGGCACCTTTCACCAAGAACTGTCGCATAATAGCTTAACACACGACAGTTCGTTTGACACTGGTGTATCGCAGACCACCCCTAAATGGCAACTAAAAATAGTGGGTGCCAACCATACCCTCAACCGCCCTATTGTGTTGTCTAAATATGGATATGCCTTCTCCCAGAAATGGGGTGGGTTCTGTTCTATTGGATAGCTTGCTGTGGAGCACAACCGATGTCCAGTGTGATCTGCTTGTTGATTGAGTTAACTGGTGTCTCAGGCAGGCAAAATGCAGTTTTGTGGGTCAATGTGGTGTGTTCGGTTTCATGCACCCTTCCCTTCCGGCCAGGTAGGGCCCGTCCAAACTCTGCTGTCTTGGGAAAGACTTTGTGTGGAGCATGCCAGCGCTGGCATGGGAGGGACACCAAGGGGCAGAAGCAGCACTTGTGAGCAGAGGAACAACTGTCCCACTCTCACCTAATAAAAATAATAAATAATAATTTTTCCGAGCTATTGGGGGTGTTTGTGCACAGCGTGCATACAGCGCGCAATACGCCCCCATTGGGGTTGGCCATGTGGAGGATTCCCTCTGCAAAAGGTGAACAAGTGCAAACATCCGGAAGTACCAACCAGCATACTCACTCAGTCTTAATCCCCCCCCCCAGGTGTGGAGTAGGGCCACTGCAGGGGTGGCAGGCAGGAGAGGAAGAAGGAATGGGCATGGGAAACGAACCATCAGTGGCGCACAGCAATACTCAGGAATTTTGCCAGCTGTTTCTGGGGTTTTCTGCCCGTGTAATGTTGGCTCCACCAAGACTCTTCTGTGGGGCGTAGACAGGTACATGCCTCTAGCATGTGCTCCACCAAGGCCCTTTGGTGGGGCCAGGTACTTACGTGCTTCCAGCATTCGCTTTACCGGGGCCTTTTCTGGGGCTTTGGCACGTACGTGCTTCCAACATGGCCCTTTGGTGGGGCCTAAGTGGTTGTATGCTTCACGCGTGCGCTCCCCACCCAACGCCATTGGGTGGGGCCCAGGTAGTTCAGTGCTTCCAGCATTTGCTTTACCAGGACCCTTTTGTGGGGCCTAGGCAGTTTTCACGCTTCCGGCGTTTGCTTTACCATGGCCTTTTTGTGGGGCCTAGGTAGGTATCTGCCATGTTGTGCGCTTGTGCTGTGGTTATGGGGGAGTGTAGCAAAGCCTTAAGCTGAGCTATAGCCGCCCTGGTGCTACTGCTCACTCCTGTATGCCCAAAAAATGGGGGGCACGGGCGCTTTGTGTTCCTGGTGTAGGCGGGTGGGCAGGGTGTGGGCGGGACCGGTAAGTCCATCCTTCATCGTGAAGGCCACTTGCTTGAGGGCCTCGAGGAGTGCTGCAAAGTTGCTTAGGCTACTGTCCTGGGGGCCTAGATGATGTGCTGCAAAGCTGTCAAAGCAATTTTCCTAAGGGTCTACATGAAAGACCGCAAAAAAACCTGATTCACCATTTTCTTGTAGGGGAACAAATAAACCCTATCGAAGCGCCTTGACAAAGGCAGTGGAGGTGCGCATCATACCGGGCACACTGGTATGAACCTTGGACCATCTTATCCACGGTTGACATCCCTCAATGCAACAGGGCCAGGCCCGTATTCCGGAACGCCGTTTTCAGAATATTACGGAATATTCCGGCAATATTACGGAACATTCTGGAATATTCCGGCAAATATTCCGGAATATTCCGGAACTATGTACACACAATTCAGGCTATAGCAATAGCATTCATGTACTCACATTGACAGTAATGAGTATCATCATGTGGGGACATACCAACATACGCTTAGGCCACACGTTGGCCCGTAGATCTCTGGCATTTCATTGACATGTGACCCACCCTGCTCTCTTGGACCCCTTGGGTGCTTGGGCGTCCTCTCCTCCCCCCCAGTAGGGCAAGAAGGTGAAACCTGCCTGCCCAGGCACCCAGCCATCGGATAGCACCTGTTTAACTGAGAAAGGATGGTTCGCCAAAAACGAAAAAATAAAATTTGCAAAGCGGTGCTATCAGTGGCCCCCTGTGTTTCACTGACTTTTGTTTGTTTCCTTGTCAGGGGCTGGTTGCTTCGGGGAAGGGGTCGAGAGCAGGGGGGGAGGGGTTTAAGGGGTATGTGTGGCTGTGACTGACTGAAAAGGTCCCCCCTGATGGGGGGACCTGCAGCAAACTGTCCTGGGGGGGCATGCACATGCAAACATGCAAACATGAAGACATGAAAAAGACCAAAAAAGCGAAGGTAAAAATGTTGCAGATAACTGGGTTTGAACCCAGGACCTTTGAAGTTGGAATCTAGTACTACTACCAACTATGCTACGTCAGGATCTACAGCGCCCAACCGTGATCGGTATTACGGAATATTCCGGGTATTACGGATATTCCGGAATCTAAATATTCCGGAACATTCCGGATATTACGGGACCGGAATATGGGCCTGGCCCTGAATGCAACCATGCTACCCAGCCCACCCCAACCGCAGCCAACTGTGCACCTCTCCCACCACCACCCCAACCCCTCCATTCCACTTACTCAGGCTCCCCACCACCACCACCACCACCACCACCAGATGTATCTTCTCCCATACACCTAGTAGATACCCAACTCACGAGACGGCACATGCTAATAGATCACATCTTGAAGCCCAAAGTTGTTTCATGCAAAACCTGGCGCAATCATGAAGTGTATGGCATATGTCCTTCTCTGTGTGTAATCGTATTGACAGCCATGCGAATGCTTTGGTGATCAATTGGTGTGTCTTGGGTGTGCATGTCTAGGCCTAGGTTGTCAGAGCATCCGTGCGCCAAAACAATTGGTGATTGTTGAGCCCATGACTGGTGTTGATTCTAGGGACTAGGAAATACAACCATTAAGGGGGGGGGGGGGGGTGCACCAACACCCCTTGTTTGCTTTAATGGCTGCGTGCCGTGGCATGGGTTGCATGTTGGGGGGCTTCACAGCGTTTCCCATCAAGATGTCATGGCCACTCATAGGTTGATGAACCCGCGACTAAATGGAGTTGCATGTGCATAACACTCACAACCTAAGGGCACAAATCACATCATTTGCAAAAGGGCACGGAATGCATAGTGTGCTGGGGAATACCTACATACCACCATCCTTGACCTGTGCCCTTGCCCCACCTTTCGCCTTCCTACTCAAAATGGCCTCCTCATCACATGTGATGCACAAAAATGATGCATTAAAACATCTCCCCACCTGTAAGCCCTTGCCTGGCTGTCACGGAGGCAAAGGGAACGAGGAAGGGAAACAGAACGGCAACTAGATCGTGATAATGACAGCAGTTTGTGACGAGGATGCCCAATTAGCCGGTTTGGAAAATATTATGATGGTGCTCCTTGATTGATGTAGCCGTGTTTAGCAATGCCAATGCACCATAGAGGCAGAAAAGCAGAATAGCACTGAGGGCACACCAAGGGCAGAAGAAAAGGCTGCTCACAAATGCATTTGAGGTTCAGTGCCCACTGGAAAACTTTTGTGCAACGCCGAGTGCAGTGGACTAGCAGGCGATGGCCAAGGCGATGAAGCATTAATCTCTCGCCTTGTGCTGGATTCATCTGCAAGTCCTACCCTAGTTCAACCTTGAAATGCAAACATGCCTTCTAAGGACCAATAGCCAATAGCACCTCCCACAACATTTCAAAGAGGACCCCACCGGTAGTGCAACCCAATCCTAGAAAATGGCGTCCAAATCAAATACACTTCTTGTACACCAACAAAATATCGGAGGACCCACCAACCACAATCCGTCGACCATAAAAAAATATGTCAATCCATAGAGAGTCAATCAACGCCATGTGCTCATAATCCCCTATTTGAAACCCCAAACCCTGCTGTAGCAAGCATGGGACGATGTCCCTCTAGAAGCACGATGCACCTGATAGCGCCAAAAACAACCATTCTGAGCAACGCTGATCTGGGAAGCCTCTCTTCTACGGTCCAACACTCCCCCAAACATCTTGACTTCATTCAACACGGGGAGCAACAAAACAAAAAGCATCCGCCCACTCTTTGGCTTGGGCACATCCCTTGGCCGCCGGGGTGCTCCCAATCTATCACCGATTGAGGGACAAATCCTTTCCTAAAGAGGCTAGCGCCTCCCCCCCCCCCCCCGACGGTCCCACGTCCAAGGTAAGAGCCTGGTCAATCATTGGCATTTCTTACATGTTTGAGACATGCAATATGAACACATACTTGCGATGGCGGCTTGAGCTTCGGCTTCGACTCCTACGGTAACGGTTGGAGGGGGTGAGACCTCACTTAGAGGATTGTTTGGATGAATGAGATTTGGACTACGTTGGGGGTTCGGCAACCAAAGTCGGGTCCCCATATTAATAGGAAAGGGCGTGACGCATCCACCAAGCCATCACCCTTAAAGGTCGATTGCGGACATGTGGCAAAGCTAGGCCACAAACGAAGCACCTACGAGGTGTCGAACATACCTCTTTCGCTTTTTTTCTTTCGATCGGTCTCGAGACCGCGACCTTCGTTTGCTAGATTTCTCTCGAGATCTATGAAAGAGGATAGTCTCGCGGGCCCTTGTCTAATTCTCCCTATCTTGACAACCTAAACCGCAACTTGTCAAAGAATTTGCAAATCTAACTTCCGAGTCCAAACCGCGACTTGTCACAAATAATTTGCCGTCGCAACCACGTGGACGTGAACGTGAACCACGCGTGAACGCCACCACCACGAGCGATGCAATACGATCGCAAGCTTCGTCGACCTCTTCTCTTCTTTGGACTCCTTTTTCTCTTCTTCGGCGATTTTGTTGTTGAGTCGTGCCATAGCCTAAAGAAGGCACCACGAGCTCCCTTGAGAGTGAAATTATCCCGAACAGACGGAATGTTTGCTCCCCGAAGCTATCATCGGTTGTGAAACGGCATGTCCTAAGCCCCCGCTAGGTACATAATGTCACATCACATACCGCTTTCAAACGAGCTTGTGTGGCATGGTCTGTCGTGCAAGATGGCTTTACCAGTCCATTGTGCGAACGATTGATCCTAAAATAGAAATGATGTCCTATCACCTGCGTCGACAAGCGCTTGACCGGTAACCGGTAGCCGGTAACCGGCACAACCCCGCCAAACAAAAGAAAGCAAACTCTCGGACTGAGTGCGATATTTGGTCATGCTGTGCATGTAGGCCAACAACATAACTACTATTCTCAAACGCCGATGTTTTACCGCCACGAAAATGGAATGCGCCAATTTCAGCCAAAAATGCTAGCATATACACAAGCCCGTGTGGGGCCTACCTTCGGAAAAACCAACACAAGCCGAACGATGCCACAACCCCCGTCTTTGGTTTCCGTCTGCTGTCCGCGGTCGAAATTCTTTGCCCCCTTATGGATCTTCATCAACAAATTGCATTTCATGTATTTCATCTCTACCGTCATCGATTACGCTACATTTTGAGATTCTTTGCATTCTAGACCATCATCGACGGTTTCATGTTTAGGTGTGGCCGCCCAAGGTACCCGGACTTGCTCTAAAGGCCGCCCATTGCATTATTCATCGCTATTGGTGAAACGAGTTTCTCTTCGGGCATATCTCGCGGGATTTGACGGGTTATCCCCACCTTCCGTTGCATGCGTCCGGCACAAGGAGTCTACACGCCACGCAAGGGGAGTGGTTGCAAATCTCCTCAAATGATGTGGGCATTCCCTCTTTGTGATGGCCGAGTGCACTCCTCGGGGGGAGTGCCCTGAATTGCGGCTGTACATGGGTCGGGGTTGATCGTGAGCCACATGGGTGCCTAAACTTGACGGTGTAGGATGGTGGGTCTAACGAAGTAACGACACGGCATCGTTGTACATGGGAGAGATAAACCCTTCGCAAGAGTTGTCGTATTCGTACATTTGACAGGTTACAATGACAAGTACAGTGACAGGTTCGTCTAGATGACCGTGTTAAAGTGTGAGTCGGATGAAACGGCCTCTTCAAAGCAAAATAACTTTGCATCAGAATCAACCTGCGAAGACTCCAAGGCATGACCATGGTCCGTCATCAATATGGTTTTATGCGTGTCTCCGACATCTTACAAGTATCGTGATGCGCCAATCAATCACGAGGATTCGGATGGCGATGACGAGATGGGGTCGTTTGTCACGGCAACCACCATGTGCCCTGAGAGGCTTCGAATACGTGTCTATCTTAAAAGCCCTTTCAAAGCTTGCTTTTGGTGGAACAAAACCTTTGGACGCGCAAACGCATTAAAGCGAATGGCGGTCCACCGAGCCATGCAATCCGACCCCTGCACAAGTTGGAGCAAGGCATTAAAGGCGCACAGGTTGAATTTCCTCTCCACGAACATCTTATTTGAGGTAGTGTATACATACTGGAGGGTCGGCGAGTCGGTAGGAAACACCAATGCCATCTGTAAACTTGGTGTCTGCATGTCGTAGACACTCATTGTCATTTAAGTTGTAAGGCGCCAAAGGCGCCGTGAAATGCGCCTGCAACCGCCGGCACGCGCCTACCCCCCAGTATGTGCGCGTTACCATTTGACTTTCCCGTTTCTCACCACGACATCCACTCCTCCAAAAACATGGCAAGCACCCACTCAACATGTCTATGCGGGGCATACTTGATCGATCTACCTCGCAACATGGCTCCGTTCAAAAGAAATGCCGCCGCGCAACCTCCAACCTCCATGAACTCAACGAAAGCATACCTACGCACATGTAACAGTGGTTTTCACGAATGTGGCCCTCACAATAACTTCGTAAGAATGCAACGTGTCATGCCAAGCCAAGACCAAACAAAGAGGAGGCAAACGGGCTGGATGGAATCCCTTACATACCGACTATCGCCAGTTTCGCCGAGGATTCTCACAAAGGAGATAGGTCCACAAGGAGAAAACATGGAAATCAACTCCTCTTCGGTGGCCTACATGGAATGGAAGGATGATAACTCGTAATGGGTGCGTGAGCGGCTCGGGGGTTTTGCTTGCGACCAGTGAACGCATACCAAGGGATCCACGTTTCCAACATGGACGGTTTTGGTACTTGAGTCATCATTCATCCGGTCACCCATGATGACCATCGGTGCAGCAACAACATCTGGAATCCCCACACCTATTTGAAAGATACAAATTTCAACATACTGCACATCGATCCTGTGGCCAGAGCATATTGTGGAGGAGACCTGGAGGTGGTGGAGGATTCATTGTCGGCTCAACTCACAACTCGCGATTATTTGCCGGAACTTACGTAGGTCCCCAAAGCGAGAAAACCAGAGAAGCCGGATTCGTCGCTCTGTCTTCGAATAGTAATTGCCGTCCTTCAACACTGTACAACACCAACTTCTTGTATACTTAGTTTGCCATCGTCGATGCCACATAAGAAAGCACGCATCTGAATTCTAAGTGGTGACCGGCATCTTGTCACCCGGGAGAACATTTTTCGTTTCCCCAATTGAGTTCGAAAATCGAATCTCAAAATGCCTCGCACAAGAGTCGAAAGAAACAAACAACATTGCACATAGCCATCAACTTCGCCCGGAGCAATTGTGAATTTTCTACCGTTCGGAACCCTCGCTCTCCAAAAATACACTATGGGCAACCGCCTTCATTATCTTATGGCTCTTCGTGCTTGCTGACGAGACCATCACCGCATACATTGAGCATTAACTCGGTTTACCAAATACGTTGTGAAACGGTTTGACCAATTGTGAATAAGAGTGCAACACTAGCGTATTCATTGGTAAGAAATACTTTCACGACGCATTTCATCGTGCTAAGGAGAAGAAGCGTACCGTTCATTTCGAAAGGTTTCATGGTGGGCATCGAACGGAGTGTCCTACATGTGAAGTTTCCGTTTTCCGATCCTTTGTTTTGCTTGTGTGCTTCTGATGATCATCACCAAAAAATAGGTCGTTTGTCACGATCCGTGGCAAACGGGCGCAACTGCATAGCCGGTGACGAGTGCGAGTAGCCATTGTCGATCGCGCAAAAAGTGAAGCCAAAAATTACGCATTTTTATATGCGGGTTGGTTATTGTTGATGGGCAAGAAGAAGTCTAAGTGTCTCCGTTCGCAAGAACGCGGGATGATGTATTTGTTGCTTTCCTCGAAGGAGCATTGGTTTGCCCTTCGAATAAACCCCGAATTGTTGCATTCAAATACCTTTCGCGCAATATTTTGATATCACACTTTTGCGAATATCGTCCTTGGTGGTCTCTTGCAAATTGCTCTCGAACTTCGTTGCGCAAAAGTGGTAATTTTTCCTTGCCTTAGATAGAACACACGATTTGCACATGCCCATGGGCATCTTTCGATGCTTAGAAACCTACAATAATTTCAAGCGTAGTTTTCATAGCCACAACCACCCACTTTTTGATCATCCTTTGCCTTTTTGCTTATTCCAATGAGATATTGTGTCGTGGCATTCGTCTTCGTGTTCTTCGTTACCAAATGTTGCACAAATTCTTGTGAACAAACGGTTGTGCTCCTTTCTTGTCCCGCATTTGACATGTGCCGGCCACGCATGTTGACTTATGTTTGTATAAACGCCTACATGAGACGTTGTTCGGCATTGGATTGGGGTAGAAAAAGTACCCGTTGTGCATATCGAAACGACATTACTCACATTTAAACGACACGGTGTCGGCATTCTTACCGTTATCTTCGTGTTCTTCGTTCCCAAATGTAGCACAAATTCTTGTGAACAAACGGTCGTGCTCCTTTGTGGTACCGCATTTGACATGTGCCGGCCACTAAGCATGTTGACTTTTGTACTCGCCTATGAGACTTTGTGCGGCATTGGATTTGGGAAGAAAAAGTACTGGTTGTGCGTTTCGAAACGACATCACTCACATTCAAACGAGACGGTGTCGGAATTCCTACCTTTGGCACACCTATGGCACAACCCGAGATGGCCTCAAATGGCATAAGTTGTTTGTTCTTGGCAAGAGAGGTAGGGGACCACGAGGCAAACGGACGCGCTAGTTGTGGGTGCTTCGTCGTGACTTTTGCGCCAAGGGAAAGTTTCATATGAGTGTGCACAACGCAATGTCTCATAGCCAAAAAGCCGCATCACATGAAAACGACGCTTGAATTTTTTGCATGTTTCGTTTCTTTTTGTTTATTCCAATGAGATATTGTGTCGTGGCATTCATCTTCGTGTTCTTCGTTACCAAATGTTGCACAAATTCTTGTGAACAAACGGTTGTGCTCCTTTCTTGTCCCGCATTTGACATGTGCAAACGCCTACATGAGACTTTGTTTGGGAAGAAAAAGTACTGGTTGTGCGTATCGAAACGACATCACCCACATTCAAACGAGACGGCGTCGGAATTCCTACCATTGGCACACCTGTGGCACCAAACCGGACGCGCCAGTTGTGGGTGCTTTTGCGGTAAGGGCAGGTTTCATAAGAGTATGCACAACGCAATACCTCATGCCGACATAGCCAAAAAGCATCATCACATCGAAGCTTGGCCTCACTATCCACGTTAAGGCGCTCACGAGTGTCCGTAGTCAATGTGGTACAAATCTTTTCGCGCAACGCATGCTCGCATGACGCCAAAAAACATGGCGATGCTTCGCTACATCACCGGGACTTGAACCATTAACTTTAGCCATGCATTTGGGCCATGAACTTTCGCCATGCACTTGAGGAAGCACAACTTGTTAATTTCCAACTTTTTTTGGAGGAATTGAGTTCGTTGCGTCGCGCGCATATTACTTTGTGGCTGTCTTCGCCACAAATGTAATTTTCTTGCCCCGCTTCAAGCAAAAAAAGAGGCCTCAACCAATAGGTTTCCTAATTGAACATGACGCATAAATTGCGCCAACGCGTATGTCAAATTTCTCAATGTCTGTTTCACAGTCGCCCGAAGGACTGGCCCAAATGTGGCCCATGATGAATGGTGCGCCACCCGGTGGTGTTCCAGGAATGCCCAATGCGATGGGCGTGCCGAGTCAAGTTCAAAACTTTGGGCCCGAATCGGGTTTGCAAGGTGCACCTAATTTTCCTCCGCAAGGTTTGCAACCACAGTTTCCTCCGGGTTTCCAAGGCCAACCTCAATTGCAAGGGCAGCCCCCAAACCAGCAACCCCCAAGCCAGCCCCAAATGCAGCCCCCACTCCCACCCCAACCCGGTTTCATGGGAACTCCGGATGGTTTTCAACCGCCCCAAGGTTTCCAAGCAGATGGCTTCCAAACCGTCGCGCAAGCACCAGCACCGGCGGATGCATACCAAGCACCGGCCAATACATACCAAGCACCGGCATCCTCCATGCCGATGCCGAATATGTCGATGCCGTTGAATGGAGTCAACACCGACAGTGCACCTATGCAATCGACAACCGAGGCGCCGACGCAACCAATGATGTTTCAACAACCTATGATCCCTCAACAACAACCGCCACCGATGCCTCAACCACCACCGATGCCTCAACCACCACCAGCACCTCCGATGAACGAGCCAAGTGAATATGAAAAGCCCCAAAAAGAAGTTACCTTCGAACCTGGGTCTGTTATGCTCGCCATCGAGGGTGCGGAGGAACACGCGGCGATATGTCGACATGCCCTCGCTTTTAGATTTCCCCCATGAAACGTTTGTCGCACATTTGTATATTAGCACTCGTGTGTGAGCAGGTCAGGAGGTTGGGTGCGATTGTTGCGTTGGTTCCTCAACGCGCCCCTCGGTCTTGTGTCTTGATTTCGTGAAAGGGAAGACCATGAGAGGCTCAGCCACGCCAGGACCTATGTCTACCTACACCTTTCTCAACATTGGCATTTTGGCCGATCCAATGGGACCCAATGGGAAATGGGACCCGATGGTACCCGCCGGGACTTGATGGGACCAAATGGGCCCAAATGCCGCAAATTGCCGCAAATGCCGCAAGGTGACGTCACATTGCCGCAAATGAACCTTGCCTTGAATTTTGCACCTTGCACCTTGAATTTTGAGCCTTCAACCTTGAACCTCGCCCGACGGCAGCACATGCCCTCATGATTGTCCGTCGGTCCGGGCCTGCGGCTCTGTGGGTGCGGATCCCCCACCCTGGCGCCCCCGGGGGTGACCCCACCCCTTGCCAGCGCCGTGGCGTTGGCCTGCCCCAGTGACGGGGGGGGGGTCCTGGGGTTGTTCTGCAAACACACCGGTCTCCCTCCCTGAGCAATTCACCCGCCCTGTGGAAGTGTGGATCATTGCATGTCACGAGGAGGTCCCCCAGGTCACAGAAAGGGCGAATAGACAAGAGGGACCATGTAATCGTGTTAAACATGCTGATTATGCACTTGTTTGGGTTTTGGGCAGTATTCCCCATGTGCCCCCCCCCCCCCTCCATACACACATACAGTGCCTCAGCCCCCCCCCCCCGCCCCAAACACAATTGCTGATTTTCTGTGCCCCCTACTCAAGCGCTGCCCCCTTCTCAAGTTGAAGGAAAACGCAAAATCCGACAGAACCCTCCAAATCCTGGGGCCAACAGGGCAGCTATGGTCCCTCTGTCTGTCAATTCATGATGCGTTGTTCAATTTGCGGCATTTTGCGGCAATAGTGGTTGGCAGTTCTTAAACGCTGTGTCTGCTTGCGTTTGCTGCCAGTTTGCAGCAATGCAAAGGTACGCTTCCCAGATCTTCCCATTCGCTCTTGCTTTGCAGGTCCGTAGGCGAGTACAGGCACGTCAACCAAATTGAGGTCATTGGCGATTACCAACCGGATCCCATAATGCGTTTTGAAGATGCCCCATTTCCGAGGGACGTCGTTGGCAACCTCTTAAAGCTCGGTAGTTCCCTACCTTTCCCCATCGTACAGTGTCCATTAGTTTGCTGTGGCCTCCACGGGTCGCACCCGAAACCTTATGGTGCATGTGGCTGTACAAGGACACCTCTTTCAAAATCCTAGAAACACCCTTCATCAGCTGGTTGGACACACGTGCACGAGGCCTCGGTCTCGGGGTGCTCATTCCTGTCGCAAGTTGGACCACATGGAATCCAAACAGCGTTGCCGAAGTGGCGCATGTGCCAAGGAATGCAAGGGAGGGCAAGGAGCATTGTGCAGTGCCACGGAGGATTCGTCCGGCTCTCACGCCAGCGTTCGGTTTTTCACCACGACAATCGTTTGGTGCTCTCCATGAATCCTAGTGCCCTCGTGAAAACAGGGCCAATTTCGCTTGAACACTCCAACACTCAGGCACGCAAGCCTCCAGCCAACGGCAGCAATCCCGGGGGGGGGTACCCGACCTTTACCCTTTCATGAAACTATGCATGGTTGAGTTCGGAGACCCACAACGGGCCAGGATTTCACACTGCTCTAGCCTGCGGTGATCCGAGGGTCTACAGTGGTGCCGCACGGCGTTTGGGTGGCAGTCACTGGGTGCGTGAGGCTGCATGCATTTGCGAGTCTCCCAGGGCTGACCGCTGAACGTGCGTTTTCCTTGCGCGCGCCCAATGCATCATGAGCGTCGTTTGCTTGTTGTAGCTGGCGTTCTGCAACATGCGTGTGTGGAGTGCTGACATGCGCTGTGGGTCCGGGTTTGTATTTATGTGTGTGTACACATTGTGCAGGAAAGACCTGCGCACCAATCTGAGGTCATACCTATGGCGGATGGGTGTTTTCCTATCCAACACCATGGTGAAGCCCGATTGGTACAAGCGCTGCACACACAGGCGTGTCGCCTGTGACACGCTTTGTCCAACATGTGCCCGTGTTAGGTCTTAACAGACCGAACACCATATCCTCGACCCATCCTGCCTCCCCGTCTTTTTTTGCAACGCAGTAGCGCTTGACGTGCCTACGTTGCGCGTGATCTAGCTCGGCCCTTCAGTATTCATTGCTCCCATGTACATGTTTTCGTGCAAAGAGTGCGGATTGCATCTTGCGGAGTCCCTCTGATGGCCGATGTTCTGGCTGATTTTTTGTTCAAATCTCTTACCTTACTGTCAATGTGCTGCTACATGCACCCCCCCCCCACCCCACCCAAGCAGGGGGATGCCTGCGGCAGTGCGGATGCCCGCAGTAGTGCGGATGCCCGCTTGTCATAGCAGCATAGCAGAAGGTTCAAGGGTGAGAGGCCAATAGGCGCCGCCACAGGCTAACAGAGCCAACCACCAAGGCCTTGTGCCAACCCCCCCCCCCCATCCTGTGTTTTTTCGCAACGTTTCCGGTAGTCACAGGCCCCAGTGGCCTCAACGCCTCCTCGTTCGCGGTGTTGGTGGCGACGTCCGTTCGTTGCTATCCCCACCACTTCGAAAGGACCAGGGGCATGGAAGTGCATGTGGGTGCACGCTTGACTGGACCTGCTTTCTGTCGTCTTCTGGAAAACCACTCTGCGCATCTGTGGCGTGGGGGAGAAGGCCATCAAGGCAGATGTGTTTTGCGATTCTTTTCCGGGGATGCGTGTGGGGGCAACAGGGGGGGGGGGGCTGGCGCCATAGAGGCTGAAGGAGTATGCCAGGGGGAGTGTGAAGGAGTATGAGGGGCAGGGGGGGGGTAGGGGGCTTGCTTGGGTCTTCATGCTCTTGCGGGCCATTGGGTGAAATGGGCTGTTGCACAGTGACCACAGAGAGAAAGAGAACGGTGAATTGGGCAACGCCTTCCCAAAGGGAAGGGCCCACAAGTCAAGATTGCCCATTTGCCTCCAAAATGGCCACGTTGACAGCGAAGCGAAGCCAAAGTGGATTGTCACCAATGGATCAAGCGAGCCCTGCCCCCTTTCATTGATCCCCCCTCCCCCCCTCCAGCACCAGTAACAGGCACACTTGCTGGCTTTGTGGGAATCCCTCCTGACTATCCGGTGCGTGTACAATCGCCCTCCGGTGGTTGTGGTTGGGGGGCAGAAGGTTACCACTCTCTTTCAAACGTGCCATGCCAAGCCTCCGAGCCATCAATGTGGTGCTTTTTTGTTTTGAGGCGCATGTTGTGCTTTGCATCTCCGACGCTGTCTCCTTTGAACCTTTCGGGGGGTGGGCAGTCGTAGGGGCATGATAGCGGGTGCTGGGCCAACGCGGTCCGGCATGTGCACGAGTGCTGCCTTCAGGTAGTGCTAATGCAGATGTGGCCCGTTGCTGCATAGCGCAGCGATTGCGCATGGTCTTGCCGTATGGCACGACGCATGCAGCTGGACCTTCCGCCGCATTGAAGGCGGCGACCTGGTGGATTTTAGCCACTGCGCACAGCTCTGCATGTTGCCGCAACGCCATCCTGCTCGGGGCAGGTGCCCGATTGGAAATCGCTTCGGGGCATACTCGACAGGTCGGGTCAGGCCGGGGTTGCTTGTGGCGTAGGGGCACCATTGTCCAGGGCAGGAGTAAGCAGGGCTTGGGCAATAGTCTCTGTTGCTGATCAAGGAAACAGCACCCAATGTGAAGTTGAGTCAAACGATTTGGCCAATGCCTCACAAACTGATGTCGCAGACATGCGTGTTTTTCTGAGCTGGGTGGTTCCTGCGTGCAGCTGAACTTCCCAGATTCGAAGATCAGGGAGACTGCAACAAAAAGAATAGATGCATTTGGTCCATTTTTGCGAGACTCACTTCCCTACCCCCTTCCGCTGGCACCTACCACGCGTTGAAATCCTTCCATGGCAAGAGCAGTCCCAATTTTCGCATTGCTGAAGGTCAGGCAGCAGCTGTATCCAAATGCTCTTCTCTCTGATGGAGCTGGAGATGGGCATCTGCTTGCGCATCTGCGTAGAAGTTGGGTTTCATCCAGAACCCATCTCGACCTGTTTCCAACGCCATAGAACCATTGCTGGTTAGACGGGACAGGCGTGGTGGGGTCCTCACGGGAAGCACCTGAGAGGAATACCAATTGGACGAAGCACAGCGGGTTGTTGCAACGCATCTTTCTGGTTGATGCACGATTTCCCACCGCCCATGTCATCTCAGGGTATGCGAAACCGACGCCTGTGCAGGCGCAAGCGTGGCCCATTGCCATGTCTGGCAGGGATGTGGTCGCATTGGCAGACACAGGTTTGAGATCTGTTGGTGCGTGCCTCAGTCTTTTTAAGTCGTCCCGGGCGTGACATGGATGCACAGCGAAGCAGCTCATTAATGAATTTTCACGTTTAAATCTTTTTTGTATTTGGGTGTTTTGGCCCCAAATCACCCAGATCTTACAGCAATTTTTAATAAATTTCGTGCTCACCCGGTATCTTGCCCCAACATGGTGAATGGCCAGCAGCAGTGGGCGCTTCAAGATGGCTGCTCAGTCTGTGCGGGGCCTTGAGGACCAAGGAATGTATCATTTTAGGGTTGACCCCTGATGGGCAGCACTGCATGCAGACTGCTAGCACACTGAGCCACACTTACTCAGCCTGTATGGCAAAATCCCATGGACTGCCACGGGCTGATGGCGCTGGGGCGCTGGCCAATTTGCAACCCCTTCAAACGCCACGCCATGCCCAGGAGGATACAAAAAAATTGTTAATGATGAAGTTTGATAAATTGATTTACATGTTGGGAGGCCCAAACCGTTGTATCCAATCTTTCCACTCTCCTTCTCCCTTGTTACCCCCCATGACCATGTACAGACCGAAGGACGGACTTTTTGTTTCCTGAAAATGGAGAAAGACCTTGTGTTTCCACATCACTGTAAGTGCACAGCCAGCAAAAGGAAGGTCTGTTTGGGGCCTGGGACCACTGCAGGACAGGTGATAAAATTTCTTCTGCTGGTATGGTGTGTTCAAGGGTTTTCAGATACGTAAGGGGTTCACAATGCTTTGATCGTTCAAAGTTTTCCTGGGTTTCCAGTTTGCTCAAGCCCAACAAACTTGAGACTGCCAAAAGGGACTGTCCCTGATGTTCCTTCAGGATTGGCAAGGATTGCTGTGCAGGTAGCCAGTCAGTCTGCTTTCAACACATCTCTCACAACAGGTTCCGGCAAAACAATGGGTTACGCGGTCCCTGGCATATGCACTGTTATGAAGGACAGACCAGTGCGCCCTGGAGACGGTCCCATCAGCTTGGTGTTATGTCCAACACGTGAGTTAGCCACCCAGATCCAAGAGTCGTATGACAAGGTAGAAGATGTTCCCACCCTTCGCTGAATGTGCTGCAATGTGGGTTTTGGTCGTTGCGTTTCCAGTCAATCCAGTGTTTTGATGAGGGTGCAGGCAGGCTAATACCAGAACGGCTGACATCAGTAAGAGGAGGGCCCCCTCCCCTGAACCCCCCCTCCCCCCAAGAACCCAAAGTGACCATAGTGGGAAGAAACGAATTTCCCATAGAGAACCCCAGGTTTCACCAGAAACCCCAGTTTGGCACCACTGCCCTTTTCTCTTACGGTAAGCAGCCTCCCGCCCGTCAATTGGAGTCAGCTTTTACACGTGCCTGCAGGGAACCAGGAGTAGGGAATCTGCCAAACTCTGATCAGGCCATTTTTGGTACAGAATATGTTGGTTCCCAGAAACCCCCAATCTTCCTCTCTTCTAATGTTAGCCTGGGTGCAGGTTGGGAAGTTCAGGGGCAGGGGTTACGGAGTCAGTGGGCTCAGGGCGGACCTGATCCATGCCCCCCCCCACACAGGGATGATGTGCCAGGGGAGTGTCACTCGCCAACGCTCTCTCTCTGCTTCGGGCACAGGCCAATTTGGGCAGAAACCTGTTTGTGCATACTGCAGATCAGGGGGGGGGGTGCCGCAGTGGAGTGAGAGGTTGGATTGCATTGAGAGCGATGAAAGCTTGTAACGAGCAAGTTGCATGTATTTCATTTTTTGAGTTTCCTCATTGTAAGCCAACCCATGCCATCCCATGGCTTTTCACATTTCCGCAACACCGATTTCAACAACAACAAGGATATGAGGAATAACACCAGTGCCCAGATCAGGCTTGCGCAGAGCCCCGCACGATCCCAACTCATAGGACGCAAAACAGGCCCCCCCACGTCACATGCAGGCAATGTGTCTCAGGACACGGAGAAGCGCAGGCTGTATTAGTGGCCAATCACGGTTCAAGAGGATGCGCGGAAAACTGCACTGGACCTGGTGAATGAGCACACACAATCCAAGGGGCTTTTTCTGTAGAAAATTGTGACCAAGGGTTAATTGCTGGGCCAGCCCGCAAGCAACACAGCTTTTGCAGATCTGTTGCTTACAAAACTTTTAGTCAGCAACTGCCCATTTTGTTGAAGATCCCCCAATCATTAGATGTGATCTGAAACAAAAAGGCACGTGGTACCCGGTGGGTACCCTCGTATGGAGCTGAGAATATTTTTTTCCCCCGTGTCTTTGACCCCGGGGCTGGGAAATGATCATTTTGGCAGTGGTCAGGCTACGTTAGAAAGACGAAGGACAGTGTGGGTGGAGCTGGCCCTGAAATGAGGGTTGCCCCTGTTCAGAAAAACTGCAATTTGAGGGTCATCCCTGGCGGCCTCGGCAGTGCTGTGCGATGGGAGTTCACCCTCCCAAGGCCTTGCTGTGGTTCTGAAGCAGCGTGCTATCATGGTCCTGTGGTGGGGCCTTTGTCCTACCAAGGCTCTGTGGTGGGGCCTGGTCAGCAGGCAGACCCCGGGGGGGGCCTGGGGCAGGCTTGGGCCCCGGGGGGGTGGCCGGGCCGGGTCCTTGTGTGCGACCCCCCCCAGCCCCCGCCCCCCAAGTTTTGAAAGATAGTTGGGGGGTGGGTCTAACCTAACCGGTTGTAGTCGCCCCCCCTGGGGCTTGGGCATCATTCGGTGACAAAGGGGAGCACATGTGAACCCTTCGGGGAACGTTTGGCACCGTGTACGCCCACCTGCTGATGCCAATTGGGTCGTTGGGGGCAATGCGGGGGGTTTTACGCCCAATGCATACGGATGGAGCAGGGCGGCAAGACTGTCGGCTCGAGCAATATGGCAGATGTCCCCCCCCACCTGAGGTCCACGCCCCGATGGCCCCAACCCGATCATCGGGTGTGCACGTTGCGCTCAGGTCAGGAGCGGGTTGCCGTTCAAGACCGTGTGTTGCTATGGCGGTGCTCCTCGCGGTCCCCAAGCCGGTGATCTGAGACGCGGTGCTGAGATTTGCATCGCCACGCCGGGCCGTCTGATTGATTTCCTGGAAAACAACACCACGAATCTGAGAAGAGTGAGGCAGTTGGTGATAGATGAGGTCTCGCTTGACCCTGCACAACCCTGTATTATCGTGTGTGTCTAAGGATTGCCGGGCCTTTGTCCTACAAAGGCTCTGTGGTGGGGCCTGGTCAGCAGGCAGACTCATGGCGGGGCCTGGGGCAGGCTTGGGCATCATTCGGTGACAAAGGGGGGCACATGTGAACCCTTCGGGGGCCGTTTGGCACCGGGTACGCCCACCTGCTGATGCCAATTGGGGCGTTGGGGGCAATGCGGGGGCTTGTCGCGCCGCCTGTGGCCTGTGCCATCTCAGCGGCCACTTTCCCATGTGTTCTGTGGTTCATTCATTTCCGAAAGCTCACCCGCAATACAGCCGTTGGGCTCCTGGGGAATGACACTGGAAAATGGGTGTCACCTGCACCTCAATCAGAAGAACCAAGCTCTTAGCACCCAACCAACGGATTAAAGAGAGCACGAGGGCCCGACAGCGATATTCACGTTTTTACTGATACCATTCTGTAGAAGAGATGTTCTGTGGCGGATTGCACATTTGATGTATGTGTGCTCTGCGTTCATCCGTGCCTTGCGACACCAGTCAGTTTCTGTCTGTGATGTGGTTTCCGTCACCCCGTTCTGATATAAGGTGTCATGGGTGACAGTGTGCGCACAGCCAGTGGGTATTTCGTTGGATCGCATTTGCCAGAAATATCGTTGTCACGCCAATGGCCAGAACACGAATATCCGGCTTTGGTGCGAAACGTTGGTGCTTTTCATTGCAGGCTGACCGCATGCTGGATATGGGGTTTGAACCGCAGTTGCGGAAGATTGCACAGCAATGTAACACCGAGCGCCAAACGCTCATGTTCAGCGCAACATGGCCGGACGAAGTGCAGGGACTTGCGCAGGTTTTCCTTCGCCACTTCATCCAGGTGTGCTTTGCGTGATCGAGTCTCAGGTGATGCGCCAGTCGATATCTACGTTGCCACACCATCAAGGTTCGTAGAAATTGAATTTGACACGGTAAGAGCAGGGTCTCGAAGCGGAACGACAGAAGCAGTGCAAGCCGAGTCACACGCGGAATGGAGATGGGGGTGATGTAGCACAGCACCCCCCTCCTCGCTCTCAGCTTCTTCCAAACCAACACGGGGGTGTGGGGGGGATGTTTTGGCATGGGAAAATTTCGAGGGGGGGGTTTCATTTTTTAGATTGGTGCCGAAAATTTCCCCCAGAAATTTTTTGCGTGCTCCGGGGCGTGTCTTGCTCCGTTGGTGGGCAGGGGACGTTTTCTTCTGCAGGGAGGTACTGGTGCCCGTGTATTGTATGTCAGTCTTTGTGCTCGTGCGTGTCCCAAAAAAATTTCTTGTGCATCCGGTGTATCCCACCGATTGATTTTGTGTACCCGTTGTGTCCCAAAAGATTTGTTTGTGCAAAGGCTGTGTATCCCAAGAACTGTGGTTCCCGCAACTGTACACCAAACACCAAGATTTGGGGGTGCCCCAACCAAACTTCTCTCTGCCGACATCCCCCCCCCCCTCCCCCCGAAAACCCCATCCCCCTGTAGCGTGTGGTGCACACAGCACCTGTTTTTGCCTCCGTCGTTCGTAATACACAGATTCGCAACGCACAGCTCCTCAGATTTGTTTGTCAGTGAGGCAGAAGGGCCTGTGAGAAACGAACGGTGGTGTGATCGACACCACCCCTCAATTTGCTGCGCCCATGGACAGTTGCCGTGGGGATTGAAAGTTGGCAGGATTGTACAGGCATTGTATTGTGCAACGGCACCTTTCATGGACATTTTTTGGGGGATGGACCCGGGGGGGGGGGGGGGCGACTCTGCGGGTCCTAAGACGCCAACTATCCCCCCCCCCCCCAAGGGGTCTCCGGCCAACAGTTAGTTTTGGGGGGGGGGGGGGTAGTTGGCGTCCAGAACCGAGCCCCCCCCCCCTCCCCTGGGGGATGGACAAACCATCCGCACCGCCCCAGTTCTGCAGTGTTACCATTGGGTGCCCTGCTTGCTGATCGTTTGCTGGCTGATGCGGAGCCTCCTGCTGGTGCCGAAGAAGGGGGGGGGAAGATGAACCGCTTCTGGAGGCTGAGGTCACTGAGGATGGCTGTTTCTCTTTCTTTTCGTCCCCTGCCCATTTAGATCAACGTTGGCGACCGTGAGCTGACGGCAGCGCACACCATCAAACAAGTGATTTATGTCTGCGATGATAGCCAGAAGGTGCAGGCAGTGTGCCAATGGTGTGGCACGTTCCTGCAACGGGCTGGGACCAAGATCATTATTTTTGTGGATACCAAGCGTGGCTGTGACCAGTTGGCCCGCATGCTGTCGGGCTACCGCATCAACGCACTTGCTATTCATGGGGACAAGGTGCGTTTTTGCCCCAGAACAATCCGCGCTATTGTTTGTTGGGTATTGGTAGGGCATGAAATTCTTTTTCTGCCCCAGAGATTGTGAGCAGTGCATACAGACGTCGGGCGTGGGTTCTGCAGTGAAGTATGTTGCCGCAGTGAAGTGGCGATGTGTGCATTAGTAGGGGCAGCTTGCAGCTGTGAGAAATCACTGAAATGGTGAAGCGGCACGATGTGTGCGGGCACAGGTGCGATTCACCAACACACTGCTGCTGCTTTACTGAGGCTCTGGCACAAAAGATCCCAGCAGGTCTCAATGGGGGCGGGGGGCATGAGGGATATTGGCCCAGTCAATCCCATCACACAAGTGAGGCAACAATAGGATCTCCTTCGCATCCAGGCCAAACAGCACTGCCGCGCCCTCTTCAAAGCGGCAGCTGCGCGGATTCGTGTCACGGCTTTGCGCCGTATTCGCAGTTCCATTCCCATGTGTTTGCAGTTCTGCAGCGACGTTTTTTTGTGCATCAGAGCATCGATTCATGACGTGGTAAGGCCATGCATGCATGTATTGAGAATTCCGTGGTAACGTGAACCTGAGAAGAACTGAGGGGGAGGATTTCCTGCATTGCTATGTTATCTTCAGCAACAATCGGAGAGAGAAGCAATCCTCCAACAATTCCGCACTGGACAGTGCCCAATCATGGTCGCTACTGACGTTGCTGCCCGGGGGCTGGATATCAAAGATATCACACACGTGATTAATTATGATTTCCCTGGGCAGGTATGTGCTTTGTTCGACAGCCTGGACATTGTGTCGCCAGCACAGGTTGACATGCACATGGGTGGTGCATTTCCCTTGGTTTCCCACGTCAACCACATGCAACCTTGCCGCTGTTGCAGGTGCCAAATTACATCCATCGCATTGGGCGCACAGGCCGTGCTGGGGCTTCAGGTGAGGCATATACCCTTTTCACAATGAAAGACCGCAAGGCATGTTTGCCCTTTCTGCTCATAGCACCTAGGGAATGCCGAGTGTCCTGTCCTCTACACCCACGCATCCATTTATGCAACTGTTCTTTGCCTCCCTGCTATGCGGACCCTGACCCTAACCCTAATCAAGGCTGAATATTGGGACCGAGCTATCAGGGGAGGGAATATCAGCCACGGGGCTGCAGAAGGATGCATGTTGAGGGACCAAAATGATTCCCGCCACTTTGACCAATATGCCGCCCTCAAAACCATTCCTCCCTCGCTTCGCTCGCTCGAGAGACATGCCCCTCCAACCCTGCCCATGGAACCCAAGATCAATGAAGTGTTTTCTTGGCTATGCATCGATGTTCTGCTTTCATAACATTTTTGCTTTATGTTCCATGCGGACCAGTTTTCTTCCATGGTGATTGCACCATTCCCTCGGATCAGGGCGTCACCTGGTGACCGTCCCTCTGGGGGCCAGGGGGAGGGCGGCTGATGGCACCATCGCATGAAGGGGTGGACCTAGGGGGGCAGCGGTCCTTTTCATCCCTATGGACACTGCAGTTTGAGTGCACGCCAAAATGTGTTGCTGTCATTCTTTGTTGTAGGCCAGTCGTGAGTTGGTGCGGATCTTGGAGGAGGCTGGGCAAGAGGTGCCTCCGCCTCTTCAGAAGATGGCTGACGCCGAACCAGAGATCCGCAGGGAAAGGTATGGCCAAACGTAAGACAGTTGCCAGGACCTGTGTGCCCTGCATTTCATTTTCGTGTGACACCATCCACATGCAGTGGGAGCTGGGGAGGAGAAGGGGCAACAGTTGGTCAGCAAAATGTTTGGCATATGCCACACTATCTCTGAACGCTTGTCAAGGAGGTGCTTCTCCAATTGTCTTGTTGAGGGCCTCCGACAGCCAGGGATGCCCCGAGGGTGCAGATGCCCGTCTCCATCTTGAGGGGCAGATGGTACAGATGCTCAGTCCAAAACCAGGGAGAGAGGGTTGCGGCAGCCCAAGACACGGAAAGGGAACCTGGCTTGTTGTGTTTGTCCACAGGCGCCCCCGCAACAAGCCACCCAAACCAGATGGGGGCGATGCATCCCCAATGCCTACTGCATCCCCCATGTCCGCAGCGCCACCCACGCCATTTTGGCCCGGTCCTCCGGGATCCCCCCCCGCTCCCATGGCGGGTGGATGGACGCCCGTCTCAGAACCAGCTAAAGATAAGCAGGAGCCTGGGAGAGACAAGGGGGATGATAGGGAAAGAAACAGAGATGCGAGGGATAGGGACGGGGATAGAGACAGGGACAGGGACAGGGACAGGGATCGAGATAGGGATAGGGATAGGGATCGCGATAGGGGTAGGGATAGGGACAGGGATAGGGACAGGGATAGGGGCAGGGATAGGGACAGGGATAGGGATAGAGGTGGTGGAGGCTGGTGGCCTGATTCCTGGGAGAGGGACAGATACTGGGACAGGGATAGGGAAAGGGACTGGTACAGGGATAGGGATTATCACAGAGACAGAGACAGAGATCGGCATAGGGACAGGGACAGGGATCGTGACAGGGACAGGCATCGGGATAGAGACCGGCGCAGGAGTCACAGCCGCGGTCGCAGAGACAGCAGAGACCGCAAGCGCCAACGTGACAGCCGCGACAGGGACCGCAGCCGAGATAGGGACCGCAGCCGCGACAGGGACCGCAGCCGCGACAGAGACCGCAGCCGTGACCGAGACCGCAGCCGCGACCGAGACCGGCACAGGCGAGGTCGCAGCGATAGCCGCGACAGGCGGCACAAGCGCCGCCGCAGCGACAGCAGAGGTGGTAGCCAGGAGCCCGAGAGGTGTGCTCACTCACTCACGAAGGTGCGGCCTCTGGAGTCCACAGGCTCCTAAGGCCTGATGCTCCACAGGCAACAAAGGCGCCTAAAGGAAACTTGTCCACTCTGCACCCCAGCAGTATCCTTCAATCCAACCCTGACCCTAACGCCCACCCCACCCGAAGCCTAGTCCATTCTCTGTGTTCTTGGCTGCGTGTGCTGCCATTTGCTGCTTTGCTCATGTGATTCTTCACTTTCGTGCAATTCACTGCAGCGGAACCAGACTGCCCACAGTTCAATCCCATCGTGTTGCAGGAAGCGCAGTCACAAGTCTGGTTCCCGCGACAGGGCCTCATCCGCTAAGAGGGCTCAAAGCCCCGCTAACCGGAGCAAAAGCCCACCCCGTCGAAGCTCAAAAGACCGCAGTAACAGCCGGCCTCGCAGCAGAAGCAAGAGTCCTGCGGCTGAGGGTGTTCCAAAGGATTGAGTGCCGTGCAGGTCGCTGCATTATTCCATCTCGGAAAATCCCTTGAATTCCTTGATTCCCCTCGCCCCTTCCTCTGTTGACCCCTTTACCTGCAACTCGCCCTGCGGCTGAAAAGCAGCGGGAATCAGGGGCCATCGACACGTCCCCAAAAGTAGTGAAAAAGGACAATTGCATACCAACCAAACCCCGTTTTTTTGGCCAGGATTATGGTGGCACATAGTCAAAGTGGTAAACTTTTGACTGTTGGTTGTGTTTGTACACCCGCTGTCTCGCTTTCTCTCATCCCATGTGCCATGGGAATCCCCCATCTAACCATCTAAGAATATCACCCCACCCTTCTTCAAGTGTGCAAAGTGATATCAAATTGTTGCAGGAGGCACTGTGAAACACGGGCATCCAGAGGTTGTCGCTGGGTCTCACAAGGGCTTCTGGACCCCAGCACCCACCACTGTGTGACAGGACGATGGGGGGGGGGATCATGAGGGCTTGCATCGTAGCACACCGCAGGCATCTCAAAACCTTCCCCCTCATGCAACATGCCAAAAAAAATGAACTCCATTTCCAAAACGTTTGAAAAACCGCAAATTCACGAAATTCACCCCTGGGTCAAAATGCTCAGAAATGAGGAACTCAGATATGCCAAAAACAGGAATGCTTTTCCACAACCCCCCCAATCCAGATCCCTCCTTCTATCTGTATGGGTTTCACTCGACCTGCCCTCAGCGTTGTATGGGTAGGAAAAACCCCGTTGATGAAGGTATCATTCAAGACTGCATACCTGGCCATTCCTATCAATGCTGCATGCTGATTGCTGCCATTGCCTGCTGTGACTTTCTCCACAATTTCTCAGTGCCTTTGCATGCTGCAGCCATGCCCTAAAAGCGGACTTTTTCAACAACACTCTAGATTCCTCTGAATGGTTCATTGATTGAAGGGGGGGGGAAATATGGTAAGATTGTATCGGTTGAAGCATGTGACCAAAAAATATATGATGAACAGTGCAACCGAGAACATAAGACATCAATGCGGGGTGTCATTGAGTTTGGATGCAGCGCCAAAATTTTGAGACTGGAGCCCAGGACGACCACTGCATGTGATCAAGAAGGGTTTGGGTTTGTATGACATGCGAAGAATATCGTTCCTGTGACCCAATGCTCACAAACTAGGGCCCTGGTTCTCGAAAATGTCCCTCTACTTTTCCATGCCCTGCCCAATCCTGTCCCCTAAGGAGACATGGCCTGTGTTTGCCTGCGCATTTTGCACATGTATCGCCTGACTGTGTCCCTTCTCCCTCAGGTTGATTTGAAGGCTGAATACTGTGACCATTTGCCTCGTTGTTTTCCGTGGTTTTGGTTATTCCGGTGCACATGCAGGCACCTGAATGTGGCACAGCACGGCCCTTAATGATGTTTGTCATGTGCACTGATCCACTGCCACTTTCGTCTCCTGCTACCGTAATCTGGAGGTTATGAGCGAGTCCTGCTAGATCTAGACCGGCTAGCTTCTTACTGGCCTCTTGCTGTCATGGCACACCACTGTAATGGGCTGCCCGTCAATGTTCGCATGCATGCTCAGAAGCATTGTGTTTGCAGTTATTTCTGCACACAGTCAGTCGGCAGTTGCCATGAGTTTCTGAAGCTGTGCAGCAACCACGTGCTGCTCATTTCCCACCTCGGACGCTCCTACAGTCTATCTACAGATCTATGCTTTCTGGCATGAGCCACACCTTCGACTCTCGTCATGAAACCCCAGACTCCTGTCCAAACATATCAAAGCAATACCACTGCCCCAACACTGCACGTGCCAAAGCATTGCCTCTATCCAAGCACTGCCTCTTTTCAAGTATCGACGCTGTCCAAGAACTTACCCTGCCAACAGTGCCCCTGTGCCAGCACCAGCTCTGTCCTAGCACCTCCCTGTCAGATTACGGAGCCTACATCCGTTTTCAAGCGCTGCCCCTCTTCTAACATAGCACCGCCCAGCCAGTCGCCAATCATTTGCCCCCATTCAAGTACCGAAGCTGTGCTACCACAACCAGCCCAAGGTCTTGTGCTGCAGGCACACCAGTTCTGTTCACCACGAAGCCAAAGCGTCCCGGTAAAAGCGCCATGGTTGAAGCAAGTGCTTTCCTCAATCTTTGGTTGCGTACATGATGGCAGCATACAACTATGTTGTCAAGGATTGCCGTGATCTGGGGTCCCTGCGCCCTTTGTCAGGGGAAACCCAGAGGTTTGGTGAGATTTGATTTTGGCATCTTCTTCTTCTCTAGTCCAGTCTCGTTGCCCCTAGAGCCACTGTTGTGAGCCAGATTGTTATTGCCCCATTTAGGAAAAATTGAGTTGAGATATTTGGGCTGGGGTTTTTGAAAAATACGAAAGGTTTTTTTTGCTGGTTCCACGCCATTCCAAGCTGTCTGCAGCACATTGCATGTTTTTTCTGGTGGAAGCTGCTTTTCTGCATGGCATCGAATCAAATTTTGTCCGGTGCTTGTTTTGCTGTTGAAACTACTTTGTTTCCTTTTCACATTCACTCCTGACTGTTGGCAATTGCACACACTGGAGACCCTAAGTTGATTTCCCATGGAGATCCATAATTGAAGGGTGACCTGAGCCCCTCTGTGTTGTGGAGGACCAAGGAGCACTGCTGGTGACCTGACCCCCCTTTGAAACAGCTCCACCTCCTAGTGAGCACATTCTGTGCTGATCACACCATACCACAGTGCCTCAATATCAGGCTTTACAATGTGACACATCTCACATATGTGTGCCACATTTGGCCCTCTCATGCCTCACAGAACCACACGGGTTTCTCACAAATGGTGCTCCCTCCATTGCACCATGTTCCATGGAGATGGCATTGGAGGTTACCAGGCAGGTATTCTTCCCAACTCCGATAGCCCCCCACACACAACATTCACAACAGCAATTTGGAGTTTAGTAGGCTCACATGGTGCCGTTGCATAAGGATCTCCCTCGTGAATAGTACCTTCCCACTCCTTCGCAGATTGTTCAAAAAACAGTCTCTTATGGGCGCATGGTATTTAGCACGTGGCTCAAGGAGGAAGAATAATGAAGACCACGGGGGGACGTCTCCTCAAATTGGGTACGTGACTTCCCCCCCCCCCGCCCCCACCCCCCTTCCCCCAAATTTTTTTTGCATTCCCTTTGCCCATGTGGCACACATCCCTGACCATGCGCTGGATCGTGGATGGGAGGCTTCCCTTTCATCAAACCATGCATGTTTGGAGCGCCAAATTAGCAAGACGAGGCGCTTTACAAATGTCGTTTGTTGCAAAATGAAGATCGTGCGACTGGAGCTCTTCCCCGGCTCCAGTGCAATCCCAAAATTTTTAGGGGCGAACACCGGTGGTTACATAGTGCGTTCTTTCTTTCGTCTTTCTTTCTCTGTTTCCCACGCTTTGGCGTGGCCCCTCGAGTTGGAGATACAGACTCACAATCCGCACGCCTTTACAAGATGCTTCAATGTGGTTTTGCATAATTATTGTGCTCTTCTTTGTGCATGAGATGAGGTCTAGGCCAACCGTTTTTCGGCGGTTTTAGGTAAGTGCCACAAGGGGCGGTTCCCCATGCCATAAAATGTCCACCCAGCGCGGTGCCCAAACCAAAACCAATACCAATGCACTCGCCGCAGAGCGATGGGAGTAGGCACCCGGGCCAGCATTCGTCGCACAGCGACGGGAGTACTGTAAAACTAAAGTAAATTGTAGGGGGGAAGGGAGTTCTGAGAAATCTGATGTCGTGGGGGGTTTTGACCCCCCCCCCCCCTTTAAAAATGGTCTGTGGGGGGGTTTTCAGGGTGTTTTTTGACGCAGACGCACCATTTCTTTGAAAATTTTTTGGGTGGTATTCTTTTGGACTGCACGTCCAAAGTTTCCCCCCAATTCAGCCATTTCTGATGTTGTCCCCCCACTCTGAAACCCACGCTTTGTTGTGTGGCCTCCCCAAAATAAGATTATCAACTTCTGACTGCTACCACTTATGATTCTGCCCCCCCCCCCTCTGAAGCGGTGGGGATCCCCTTAGCGAAAGGGTTATGTAGCCACCTTGCCCACCCGTGGGCCACTTCTGATTGTGCCCCCCGCGTTGAAGCGGTGGGGATCCCCTAGGCGTCAAGGGTTATGTAGCCACCTTGCCCACTCGTGGGCCACCTGTGATTCTGCCCCCCACTCTGAAGCGGTGGGGATCCCCTAGGCGGCAGGGGTTATGTAACCACCTTGCCCACTTGTGGGCCACTTCTGATTTTGCCCCCCGCCGTGAAGCGGTGGGGATCCCCTAGGCGGATGGGGTTAGGTAGCCACCTTGCCCACTCGTGGGCCACCTCTGATTTTGCCCCCCGCTTTGAAGTGGTGGGGATCCCCTTGGCGGCAGGGGTTATGTAGCGACCTTGCCCACTCGTGGGCCACTTCTGGTTCTGCCCCCCGCTCCCAAGCGGTGGGTATCCCATAGGCAGTAGGGGTTATGTAGCCACCTTGCTCACTTGTGGGCCACTTCTGATTCTGCCCCCCGCTTTCAAGCGGTGGGGATCCCCTAGGCGGCACGGGTTATGGAGCCATCTTCCCCGTTGTGGGCCATCTCTGATTCTGCCCCCCGCTCTCAAGTGGTGGGGATCCCTAGGTGTCAGGGTCATGTAGCCACCTTCCCCATTGGTGGGCCACTTCTGATTTTGCCCCCCGCTCCGAAGGGGGTGGGATCCCCTAGGCGGCAGGGGTTATGTAGCCACCTTGCCCACTCGTGGGCCACTTCTGATCCTGCCCCCCGCTCTCAAGCGGTGGGTATCCCCGAGACGGCAAGGGTTATGTAGCCACTTCGCCCACTTGTGGGCCACTTCTGATTTTGCCCCCCCCCTCTGAAGCGGTGGGGATCCCCTAGGCGTCAGGGGTCATGTAGCCACCTTGCCCACTTGTGGGCCACCTGTGATTTTGCCCCCCGCTGTGAAGCGGTGGGGATCCCCTAGGCGGCAGGGGTTAGGTAGCCACCTTGCCCACTTGTGGGCCACCTGTGATTTTGCCCCCCGCTCTCAAGCGGTGGGTATCCCCTAGGCGGCAGGGGTTATGTAGCCACCTTGCCCACTTGTGGGCCAACTGTGATTCTGCCCCCCCGCTCTGAAGCGGTGGGGATCCCCTAGACGGTAGGGGTTATGTAGCCACCTTGCCCACTTGTTGGCCACCTCTGATTTTGCCCCCCCCCTCTGAAGCGGTGGGGATCCCCTAGGAAGCGGGGGTTACGCAGCCACTTTGCCCACTCGTGGGCCACTTCTGATTTTGCCCCCCGCTCTGAAGCGGTGGGGATCCCCTAGGCGGCAGGGGTTATGTAGCCACCTTGCCCACTTGTGGGCCATTTCTGATTTTGCCCTCCGCTCTGAAGCAGTGGGGATCCCCTAGGCGGCAAGGGTTAGGTAGCCACCTTGCCCAGTAGTGGGCCATTTATGATCTTACCCCCCCTCTGAAGCGGTGGGGATCCCCTAGGCGGCAAGGGGTTATGTAGCGACCTTGCCCACTCGTGGGCCACTTCTGGTTGTGCCCCCCGCTCTGAAGCGGTGGGGATCCCGTAGGCGGCAGGGGTTATGTAGCCTTTGCCAAGTTTGTGGCAAAAGGGACACATCGGAATGCTCCACGTGTGACCTTTACTTGTGTAGAGGTTGCATGGATGAGCATACTTGCGATATTGATGTTCCCGAGTAGCCCCTAATATATTTTCAGGTGTTCTTGAACACCCGCAAGACAATTTTATTGTCTACATTGCATTGTTTTGGACATTGGATAATTCTGAGAACACGACACGTTTGAATTTCGGACTTTTGAATTGCTCATGCATGCTTCTAGAGGTGGCAGGTTTTCAGGGCTGTTACCGGGGTAAACACCGTAATAACTGGCGCTGTGCGCGCGCTGTGCGAAAACGCCCCCAAGTACAACACAAGCCCTCCAAGTGGTTGATTGAGTTGTTGTTGTCTCATGTTCAGTGCTGACTTTGTGCTGTGCTGGGCATGACCATTCTTGTGTATCCCAGAGTTGGTGACAGTCTCCGGGGGACGGGGAGGGGGGGGGGGGGGGCACACACTAAACCGGGCCTGTCACTGACCATTGACCTAATGCGTGAATGCTCGGTGGACATTTGGTGGAACTACGGTCACGAGTTAAAAAACAGAGAAAGGGTCCATGGCAACTGGAGGCGTACCAGAAGGAATATCTAATAGCACAGGAAGACCCAATTGGAAGGAAGAACAAGCCCCTGAGATTGATGTGGAAGATGACGAAACCCGTGTTTCCCTAGTTTGTGGAAATGGACCAAATGGGAATGTTGAGCGTGCTTTCTCCTGCAAGCATGCAGAAAATAGCTGCGTCAGGACATGCATTGGTCTGGGGGTACCCAGATATCCACGATTGCTTTTTTTGCGGTAGGTGGGGCTCCATATGTGAGCAACAGTTGCTTAGACCTGGGTCCAGTGCCCATAGTGCACCCCAAAAACCAAACAGATCACATTGGACTCCTAGTGTGAGCAACAGGTATGCACAAAAGCGCAAAATAATGTGTACCTACACGCAAGCACTGCACCCACACTCATGCAACAAGTGAAAAGGTCAAAAAAATGCAAAAAAAAAAAGTGGCCAATGTGAGCTCTGCAGCCAGCACACAAATGGCAATCGGTACAAAGCATATGTTGAAACTACGTTTGAAGTGACAGCACAGGCTAGAAATTGCTTATGCGAAGAATTTTTCTCGATTTTCAGTGAGAATTCGAGTCAACCGACCCCCTCCCCCCCTCGAAAGAAGGTATTGCATGGTGTCTTTATCCGACACTGATTGCTGATGTCTGACTGACAGCTACTGACTGTGATTGTTTGACTAATGTAGTCAGACATGATGTTCTGTTTTCTGTTTCTGACACAGTGTGTGTCTTGAGGTTTAACCAGGTTTGGCATAGAGAATAAAGATGCATTTATGCTTGATTGTGGAGTGCATTGCTTCTGGTTTGCATTTGTCTGTTTTTTCATTAGGTCACACCCCCCTCGGAAGAAGAAACATGGCCCCCCTTGTCAATGGACCCTCCCCTTTGAAGGAAGAAACATGGCTTGGCTGCTGACATGGGTCGGGGGTGGTAGGTGAATTTCCCCAAAACACCCCAAGAAAACCAACTCCTATATATCAACACATTTCCATTGCAAACAGTGGGAGGTCGATGTGCCAAAGTTCACTTCCGGTCCATTTTCTTCCGGTTGCGGGGGTCTAAAACGGCTAAATTTGCGCAGCGCAGAGCACAATCTCTCTTTTGAGGATAGTTGTGTCCCTTGGTTTTCATCTAACAACCTTTGCAAGCTATTGGTGGCAATGATTGCAAAGATTCCCCTAGAATAGTCCTTTGAGGGGCCTATTGCTGCTGCTTCAGGCCCCTGATTAGCGTGCTGGGCATCTTTTTTTGACCATTCCCCACCCGTGCCTGTTTTCTCCCCCCTCACCAAACAATGTGGAGTACCTTCTCGCCGTGTCTAAAAATCTGGCTCGTCTTTTGCACCCAGTTTATGATGATGGCAAGGGTTGGAAGTGGTGGGAGTGTTATGCAACGTGCTCTGCACGGAAGGTTGGCGGTCTAGTGCGGTCTACTTGGGGGACTTCCCTAGGTGGGGATAGCCTTGGGGCTAGAGTAGGATACTCAATACACAGGTAGCGCCCCGGGCATGCGCCGGGCGCGCGCCGGGCAAACATTCCCATGCACCCACAAATTGCACCCAAAATATGTGTAGCATTGTATTTTAAATCCCCCCTCTTCCCTTCATCGTGCTTGAAAATCAAAACTGGGAACACCCTTGGTTCCAACAAACGCAAGGTAATTTCAAGCCATGTCCATGGGGCTTTGGAGGTGCACCATGCCCTGATCTCGGTGTGTGGTGATGCAATTTCAGGGGCCTGCTGCATGACATCATACATCCCTCCTCATTTCTCTGACCCACTTTCTCATTCTCCATGGATCTCAGTATTGGGGATAGGGTATTCTACACCCACTCCAACAGTGTGCGAGTTCCTACCACGGTGTTTGGATGGAACTGCAGGAGAGATCGGAATGCTCCACATGTGACTTTTATTTGTGCGCAAATTGCTTGCGTGAGCATACTTGTGATATTGATGTCCCTGAGTAGCCACTTATTTGTTTCAATATGTCACATGGCTGTCTCCATAGAGGATATCCATTTGGGACCACAACTCAGTTTGAGAATATGCAATGATTCAATGCTGTTTTTGCCATGTGCACGTGTGCTTCCCCAGGGGTGGGTGGATTTCAGGGTGGTCATGGGAAAGTTGAATTGCTATTTGGCGCTGTGCTCCCGCTGTGCAGAAACGCCCCCTCTAGGACCTCTCTGTTGTTTTGCCCTCATGTTCTTCACATTATGTGTGTGTGTGTGTCCGTTGTTAATGCAGCATGTTTCTCAGGGCAGGTCAGGGAGTGAGAAGCCACTGTACTGAAATTCTCTGCTGCACATTGCCGCACTGTACAACAGACCGAAAGACGTCTAGGACAGCTCTGCTGTTCCTGAGCAGTTTTCTTTTCTTGCTCTGTTCTTGCTTGCGCTGTTCTCATTGTGTGTGTGTGTGTGTGTGGCCTCCCGTAGAAGTCAGCGATGACAGTGAGATGTCACACCAAGGTGCTCGCTGATGGAGAGAGATAACTTGGTAAACCCAAGTTGCAGCTGGCCCTGAGCACCAGTCGCCTGCTGTAACCCTTCCGGACATGGCTTACACATGTTTCTTAACCACTTTTCTTGCTCCGTTCTTGTTTTGTGGTTCTCCGACGTGTGTGTGTGGAGCCTGTGTATCTGCTCTGTTCCCAGCCCACTTTGCGTGCACCAAAGTCTTTGCCATTGTTGGTGGGGTTTGATGGTATGGCGCTAGCAGTCAGAGGTGATCATTCCTCACCGTCCACCTAGATGATGCAGATACGTACACACACCTTCTTTGCTTGGGGAAGACGATGAGCCTTGCACATTTCTGTTTTTGCAGTCGCCCAACTTTGAATCAACATGCCTGGAAGCGCTTTGGGACCAAAGCTCAGCATTGATGACTTGAACATGAAGGACAAGAATGTCATTGTCCGAGTTGATTTCAACGTCCCCATGAAAGATGGTGCCATTTTGGATGATTTCCGTATCAAGTCCGCGATCCCAACTTTGGCCAAGATCAATGAATCTGGCGGGAGGTGTTGCCCTGTTCTTGGATGCAACCCTAAGCAGAAAACCATGAAGATCTCAGAAGTTCCAATGGACCCCCCCCCCCCTTTATGCGACAGCAAGGCCCTTGTCAGATCAACAGTAGGTGTTGTTGCTGCAACTTTTGGAACCATGTCCTATTTTGCCCTTTATGAATGCCCCCCCCCCCCCCCCCGGCCTATTGTCAGAGCAACAGTCGGTGTTGTTTCCGCCAAATTTTGTGCTTTAGTGGTGCTCTCACAAGGGGAGGGCGGGGCAAACCCCTGGCTCCTTGCACCAATGATCGAAGCATGCCGCAGCGCGCCACAGGGTGAGAAGCATGCCACAGCACTCGGTGCATTGAGTGCATACCCACTGCAAGTGGCAACAACGCACAAAGCCATGGAATGCTTCAACCCTGAATTATTGCAAACACCCCAGATGCCCTCACACAGTGGCATCCCAAAGTGCATCCTGGGGGTCTCCCGCAAAGAATGGGAGCGCCGCACTCCAGCAGACACAATGTGCCGCTTCGCAATCATGTATTTCGACACAATGGACAAGAAGCAGAGAAAGAGGACCCATCGACAAATGCATTGCTTTGGATGCTACACACTATTGCCATGGACACCCTGGATTCATGGGATGGCCTGAAAACCCATCACTTTGGTCCAAATGCAACAAGTCAAGGGGATAGGCCACCGCCACCCCCCCCCCCCCCAGTGTGGATCCTGAATGTGTTGATGCCACACCCTGCCTCCAATGGAGAAACAGAAACGGTGGCCCAACTCCGAGAGGTCATCTCGAGTACTGTGAAGTGAGCGGGTTACGCCAGCTCATCTTGGTCAGCACCAAAACAAAAAAAGAAACAGAAACGGTGGCCCAACACAGCGGCTCGATTGATCTTCATGAGTGGCGTGAAGTCGATTGACGCTGCCAACTGCCAGGAGAGCAGCAATACCTCAGCCCCCCCCCCCCCCCCGCTATGCAGTTCATGCAAGGGAATGGTCATTTTGGCCATGTACCAGGGGGCAAGGGAACCATCCGATTGCATAGCAAGGGAGTGGGTGTCGACTTGATGCCCAAAAGAAGGTGTTCTGGGCACATGTTCAAAGCATTGGTTGGTGGAATTGAAAGTATGCCCTGTCTGTCTTGTCAGCAGGATTGTCCCACAAAGAGGCACATGATTAACGTCTGCCGGCATCTAGAAACCATGTAGGAAAAAGCAGAAAGCCGTAAACAGCCTTGACAGCCAACCGAAGCCTACCCTGTTGGTTGAAGAGGGGGCCATATAGATGCCCTTTGACCCAATCATGGCAGGGCAACAGGTTTGGTGACGTTTGCTGATATGGTCTGAGATATCCAACATCAGTCGGCGTGCTTGCTTCTCCCCTGTATCTCCGATCTTTGTTGCGTAGGCTGATCATCATGAGCCATATGGGTCGCCCAAAGGAAACTGGTTATGAAGAGAAGTTCTCCCTCAAGACTGTGGCTGACCACCTGGGCAAGCTCATGAGCAAGCCTGTTGCCTTTGCCCCAGACTGCATGGATGCCGGCGAGCAGGTGGCCAAATTGGCTTCTGGTGACATCCTTGTTCTGGAGAACCTGCGGTTCTACCCCAATGAAGGCAGCAAGGACAAGGCTCTGCGCATGGAAATGGCACGGAAGCTGGCCGCGTATGCCGATTTGTACGTAAGTGACGCGTTTGGGACGGCTCATCGCGATGCCGCCTCCATGACTGGAGTGCCTGAGGTCATGGGGCAGGGTGCCTCCGGATATTTGATGCGGAAGGAAATTGATTACTTCTCCAAGGCCCTTAAAGATCCATCAAAGCCTGTTGTGGCCATTGTGGGAGGTAATCCTCCCTCCCACTCAACAACGGTGCAGCATGATGTTGATGCCAGGGTGGGCAATTGTTGTCTGGTTGTCAGGGGTCTTTTTTTTCCTTCTGAACTTAAAAAGGGCTTCGAGAGTCACTGAGCGTCGCTGTGGGGTGAAGCGTTGTGGAGGGGCACTGAGGGTTGTGCAGGCTGTGGAGGGGTGGGGACAGCTGTTGAGGACTGTCTGTGTGCCTGTGCAGCCCTGGAGAACCCTACCAACCATCAACAACTCAACAAGCTTCTGCACTTTGTAACAGTGTACCTGTGAACAATCCTCCACTGCCCCCAACCACTCCAGAGCTCCACAGACCTGCCCAAGCGTTGACACTCTTGACAACCCTCAATGCGTCCATGACCCTACAGCTCTGAATGCCTGGGTACTTGTGGCAGACCTGTTCGCGTGGTGGTTCGGCGTGGTGTTGAAAGCTGCATCTGCCAGGTTGGCACAACACAGCTGTTGTGGGCTGTAATTGGGTACACATCTGGTTATTGGTAATGCCGTGTCCATTGGCTGTGGCACGTCAGAGCATCTCAAAGACCTTTGTACCCCTATCTCTCTCTGCCACAGCAGAGTGCTTGCACTCCGCACTGAAGATTATTGCTGCGTGGATCCTTCATGTGTTGGTGCCACGACCTGCCGGCATGGAGAAACAGACACAGTCTGCCAACACAGTGGATTGGTGGATCTTTGTGAGTGGCGAGAAGCCGATCGACGCCGCCAACTGCCAGGAGAGCAGCAACATCTGAGGGCTTTCCCCACCCCCCCTTTTATTGAACACGACAACGGTGGTTGTCAGATTTTGGTGGGATTTCTGTAGTTGTCCATGGCAATCCCATTTTTTGCGTTGTTGCACAAATGCATTGATTGCATCTCAGGCATGGCATGTGCTTTTGTGCCATGCAGATCCCTCAGTATTTTATTTTCTTCAAAATTAGGCCGTGAATGTTGTGATGTGAATGTTGATTGTGCTGACACATTCCTGGCCAGTTCTGTTGTCAATTTCACATGTTCAGAGCACTGTTGTGCTTGCCTGGTTTCAGAGCCCCTCAGAGTGTGGCTCTATCACATCTGTTGACAGTGGCGTTCCAGGCGCTGAGGAAGAAGTGCTACTGGATGGGTCACCAAGATGGTGTTGGCAAAGTGCTCGTAGAGTATTGGGGTTTTCAGGAGAAGGTGTACTTTCCTCAGGATGTCCCTGAGGCAAACTGTTTGCCACAACTCCACCCCCGCTTGCCAAACCCATTGCCGAGCCCCCAAGTATGCTGCCAAGCCCGGTGCCGAACCCCGAGGCAAGGTGGCAGCCGAGCATACAGCCTGCAGCTCTTCAAGGTCAAATATACCCACCAGAAAAAGTGGCACACAGAGCCTACTCCGCAAGAGAGCTCAGCACACCCAGTAGCATGGTCTTTCATGGTCATTTTATGCATGCCATGCCCTTATTGTGTGCATGTGTGCATGTATTGATGTGTGCCGAGTGTTCCTTGAGGTTTCCTCAGGGAGGTGATAGAACCATCCTTTTTGGCCATTTGGGCCATGCTCCCTTGCAGGTGTGAGGGAATTTCATGCACCAGCGATTACGTTGCAAGGGCGCGCAAGGGTAGTATGTGTGGGCACTGAGGCGTCAAGCCGTTGTGTGTGTGTGTGTGTGTGTTGTTTTGAAGATTTAATTCATGAAGAACACCCCACCATTGAAGAAATGCTGGTGATGCTGCAGGTCAAACCCAACTGTTGGGGATAGTTTGCCCCCTGTACTGATGTGGTATTTAGCTTCTGGCGTTGGAATTGAAGCATCTGGTGAAAAATTTGCGTGTTCGCTTGTTTTGTGGTGTGAACAGGAGCCAAGGTTTCAGACAAGATTCAGCTGCTCGATAACATGTTGAAGGTTGTGGACCAAATGGTGATTGGTGGAGCCATGGCTTACACCTTCTTGAACGCTGCTGGCAAGAACACTGGTAAGCTCAAATTGCCCACATTTTCGTTTGTGTTCTATGTCAGTCCCAACCCCCCCTGGGGCTATCCATTCTGCTTCTGCTCTGTGTGGTGATCGTTGGCACGTCACAAGTGTAGACATACGGAGACAATGGTTTATGCATGTGTGCAGCTGTGCAAATACTAGCCATAGAGCCCCCGATCGAGAGGTCGGGGAGGATGTAAACACCCGTGCAATCAGGGCGACAGGGGTGGGGCAAGGCGCAGGACTCTTTCCTCCTGCCACCCCGCCGCAGCTGGCTTGGTTAGGGTACCTCATACCTAACCCACATGAAACCGGCCCTGTCACTGACCCATGACCTGCTTTGTGTACTCTCGAGGGACACTTGGTGGAACTTCCGCCCCAAGTTAAAAAAAATATTAGCCATAGAGAATGAAGCGGAGAATGGTGGTGGCAACCCATGAAATTAGAATAGAGGTTAGGGTAGGGGAGAAAATTCATGATATTGATTGCATGATAAGTATCAAAAGAAGTAAGCATACAAAATGACAGGGATCCTCTGCAAAAGCCTTGTGCTCTGAGCCCTGATTACCAAGTGCATTTTCCCATAGTTTGTGAATTCATTTTTCATCCATATTTCATAATTCGTTAGTCGATATCCCACCAGATCCATGCTCTGGGCGTGACCTCAGGATGTTTTTTTTCTAAGCAACCTGAGAAAACGGACTTCCTAGTGTAGATCCCGAAAAAAATGCTTAACAGGGCAGAATGTAACAACAGGGGGCGGAAAGAGGTCTGCAGGAGGGTGGGTTCTGGGGCTTGTTTGCAGAGCAGGAAGAACAGACTTTTTTAAGAGATGGGTAGGTCTTCCACAGGACAAACCCTTGATGCCCTGCAGACCTTGGGGTGTTGGGGGGGAGGGGGGCTGCACACCTTGGGGGGGTGGCGTTGCACACGGGGGGGGGGGGGGGATGTGGTCAGCCCCACACCACCAGGCCATTAGAGTCCAGCGCTTTGAAGACACATGGCCTGGCCCTGGTTTGGCATTCCCTGATGTGGTGGTGTGGAGACAGTAGGGTCTACGGAGCCTTGGTCCTAGTCAAGGCTCTGCCGTCTAGTTGTATCCCATAGGCCAAACACGATCAATCAAAGTGGATTCTGGGCACCAGCAGAATCTTCCCTAGTTTTTCTCTGACAGTATTGGGCAGTATGAGTGCAGTGGCATGGCCACAGCATGTCCCCCCCCCCCCCCGTGTCCAGGAACCACTTTGCGCAAGAACCAACCCCTGGTTCCGCGGTCGAATTCGCGCATCACTTTTTTTACCAGGGTAGTGGGTTTTTCATGTTTCTGGTGGATGTAGGACAGCTATTCAGGTGTGCAGGACACCATTTCATGTGTGTTACTACCAATGTGTGGATATCATCTAGGCAAAGGCAGCCAGGGGTGTCTGGGGCTTGGCACATGTGTTCAACAACAAGCTGTTTTTCACAAGGGACACCATGGATGATGATGCAGTCCCCAAGCATTTTAACGTCCCAGAACCCAAGCCTAAGCCTAAGCCGAAGCCAGCGACTGCAGCACCGAAGCCTGGCCCCAAGGGGCAGCACAGACAGGAATGCAGGATGGTGTATCACAGGAAGAAGGGTTTCATGTCTCAGCCAGTTGAACAGTAGATCATCCCATGCATGTTGGAAGGCACACTACAGCCCTCCGCGGTCAGACATTGCCGGTTCCTGGACACGGGGGGGGGTACATTCTGCACTGCATTCCACAGGGGAGTGACGTTTCTTACCAGCACCTTACCACATTGCATGATGTACGGGGCACGGCCTGGTGGAGGAAGGGTTGGTGTGAAATCCGTTCATTGGGTTATCCTCAAAGCTGTGGCTTGCCCTGACTTCCCCCTCGGTGGTGATGTGGTCACGTATCAGGGCCTGTGTCATCACAAGTACCCCCCCTCCCCCTTGCGCAAGCACGGCCTTGTCTAAGCACGGGGTGGGCGTTGAACCGCTGTTTTTAGGAATTTTTGGGACCACTGTTTTTGTGGTCCCAGATGTAACATGGGGTTTAAAAACAGTTTACCACACATTGCCGGCCGATGATGTTTGTTTTGATGTGATTCTCAGCCATTCCTGATAATCCCCTTCCACAGCCTATCGCCATCTGCATCTGAGGGATCTCCTGGATGTGGGGGATCATGTGTGTTTGCCATCATGTGTGCCACACACAGGCACGGCATGTGAATGGGCTGCGCTCTTGGTCTGGTGCTTCCTTTAGCTGTTGCTCTTGATCACAGGAAAGTCCATGTGCGAGAAAGAGGCTACGGGCAAGAACGGCAAGATTGATATCATTGCGTTGGCCCAGAAGCTTTTGGCCAAGGCCAAGGACATGGGCGTGGATCTGCTTTTGCCAGTCGACCATCGCTGCGCCCCCGACTTCAAAGATATGACTCCACACGTCACGTCTGACGAGAACATCCCGGCTGACCAGGTGTGATTGTCAGCAGGACTGCCTGGATGCCGAATGCTGCACACCTGGCAGACAATGTGCCCCGCGCTGTGCAGAGCCCCTGCGAGGTTTTCGAATGATTGATTTCCTTTTGTCTCAGCACCTGCTGTGGTCCAGTCAACCCTTGTACAGATTCGTGCACCTCTGTTGAGTGCAGACAGCGCAGCCCTGTCTGTTTCACCCCCAAAACACAATTTCCAGATTTCATTGCATGTCATTTGGCGGAAAAGTTTTGTTTGCCACCCACACCACAGCACCAGGTGACTGGCATGGAATTATCCAAAGGAAGCTCGCCAAGCTGTTTCATGGTAGATCTGCAGCAGGACTCAGACACTGAGAAGTATCAGTCCCCCCACCCCCCCACCCACCCACATATTTGCGTTTGCGTTGGTGACATGTGCATTGTGATGCACACGTTTGAATTTCGTTCAGCGTCGTGAATGTTTGCTTTTTGCCGCAACAGATGGCTCTGGACATTGGACCAAAGACCCAGGATTTGTACTGTGAGGTACTGTCCAAGGCCAAGACTGCAATCTGGAATGGGCCCATGGGTGTATTTGAGTTCGAGAATTTCAAGCACGGCACCTTTGCGGTGGCTAAGACGCTGGCGGACCATAACAGCACCTGCATGTCTATTGTCGGTGGTGGAGATTCTGCCAGTGCAGCAGAGAAGTCTGGCCATGCCCCAAAGCTGTCCCACATCTCCACAGGTGGAGGAGCTTCCCTGGAGCTGCTGGAGGGTAAGGTTTTGCCTGGCCTTGCCATCCTCACTGATAAGCCATAAAAGGCTACTCCAAAGAGGTGGCTTTGAATGTTGAAAGTGTCAGTTGCATGATTCCAAAGTTTGGGTGATAAGCCAACAAGGCTCTTTGTTTGTCGCATGTTTGTTTGGTGCCTGGTTTTCATCGAGTCGCTCGACAACGACGGTTGCCACTATGTTTCTTTGTTTCCATGTGACAGCTTACCTTATGGGGTATCCTCTGCTGGTTCCCGGGAGTTGCATTTCTGAGCGCTTACAGTGCCTACCTCACTGCTGCCATAATGTTGTTTGCTCTGCATCAATGTTGTTTGCTCTGCATGTTCCATCAGGGTCACATCTGGTTTGATTCTCAGGTTCTTGTGTCAGGTACTCCAGCAAACAATGTGCAGGATGTGCAATTGTGAACAACACAGGATTTTTGATTCATGTGGCATGCAATTTCATCATCAGCATTCTTTATGTGTGTGTGTAATTGTTGTTGTGGTGCATGCAGCTTGATTATTTCAAATTTTGCAGTGCACAGCCTTGCTTCATGATTTCCTAGTCCTCTTTTAACAAGTGATTTTATTGTCTGGATTGGAGATGGTCCGCACAGAAAGTACTTCGCATTCAAATTGATGGTCAGAAATCATACAAATTGCAAAGCTTTGGCCATGTTGTAAAGGAGATGAAACAACTCTTTTTTTTTTTGTTGAAATAAACACCAGTGCTGCTGATGGATGTAATGTATGAAAATGCTCTGAGAGGGATCTTTCTCTCCATCGTTGATGGCTCTTTGAACCCCATATCTATGAGTGAATTAGATCAGGCATTGTTGAAAGAGGTCACGGCCGAAAACCGTGGCTTTGGGATGCATGGCTTTAAAAAAGGGATGATGATGCCTACGATGAATGGGAACCAGCTGCAGTCCCTCTGGTGGTGTGGTGTTTTTGGTGTGTCCTATTTACCCTTTTACCCCGATTAAATGCATTCATGCAAGACTGGGACAAGCAGGATGTGCACAATTTTTCTTGCAGCCAAGGGCTCGAGCAATATGGCTCTACCTTCAAGGACGAAGCCATAGATGGCCAATGTTTTCTCAAAATGTTGGAAGCTGATTTTCACCGAATGGGTATCAAAATGGGGCACACGAAGACAATCCTCCGGTGTTAGAGCGTAGTCCAGGACGGTGATGATGTGGGGCAACCAAATATCCCCCTGGGTCTCAATAAGATGGCAAGGAAGCAACACAAGAAGGCAATGTTTCATGTTTGGGTGTGGATCTCTCGACACGGTCAATGAACATTCCAAGGAGTTCAGGATTAGTAGCGCCAAAGTGAGGCCCAAAGTGAGTTCGCAGAAGAATTTGCTTGACAAAATGCATTGGCGATAGCCAAAAATGGGTTCATAAAGGCATTCGGTTGAGAAAATGGGGTTGGTGAAGGCCAAAAGTTGGTTCATGAAGGCATTCTATCCACACAATGGGGTTGGTGAGGCCACAAATGGGCTGGTGACAGCATTTCTTTGACCAAATGGGGCTGGTGCATGGTAATATCGGGTGCTTGCCCTAAGGAGCTGCTTTACCAGTATTTTGATGATGAGTTTCGAATTAGTGGCGATGCCTCTATGCTGCTGATGATGCTGATGATCATGATGATGATGATGATGATATTGCATCATAGAAAATTTTCATTCAGCTTTTCTAATGCGGACTAGTTGGGTGCATTGTATTAGGTGCAGTGGGTCTGTGTAATACTTGAGGCTTCAAACCAGTGATTTGAAGGCTGTACACAAGGAGCTACGATGTCTTGTAATAGACCTATCGTAATTAAATATGGCGAATTGATTGGAGCATTACTGGGGACACATTTTTTCCCAAGTTGAGAAATTACGGCTGAATTGTAACCTTTTGCCATTTCCCCATTTGAGTTTTGTGGTTTGGTTTCTTCCCCTGAATCCGCACCAATAGAGAAAAAACGCATCATCTGCGAATCGTCTGATTTCACGGATTCATCTTTCCCAGAATTTAGCAATCATGAACAAGCTTGGTATTTCTGACGTTGATGTGAAGGACAAGCGTGTCCTCATCCGAGTTGACTTCAACGTCCCTCAAGACAAGAACACTGGGGCAGTTACCAACACCCAGCGCATTGATGCGGCCCTTCCAACTGTGCGAGATGCCCTGGACCGAGGCGCAAAGGCTGTTGTGCTGATGTCTCACATGGGGCGCCCTGACGGTCTTCCTAACCCTAAGTTCTCCTTGGAAGTGGTTGTGCCAATCTTGAAGGAAAAGCTGGGCAAGGACGTTACTTTTTTGAAGAACTGTGTGGGCCCGGGGACGGAAGCCGCATGCAAGGACCCTGCCCCGGGCTCTGTCATCCTTTTGGAGAATCTGCGGTTCCACGTTGAGGAAGAGGGCAAGGGTGTTGACGCGTCTGGGAACAAGGTCAAAGCCGAGAAGGCAGCTGTGGACGCTTTCCGTGCCAGTCTCTCCAAACTGGGTGACGTCTATGTCAACGATGCCTTTGGAACTGCTCACAGGTTGTTGTCTTGCTTGCAAGGAGAGCAGGCAGTGTAGCTCTCCTCTCCGACGTTGCAGTCCACTGACACGTTGCCTGTGACCTGTGCGTTGCACTTCCCATGCAGGGCACACTCCTCGATGGTCGGTGTGGATTTGCCACAGAAGGCAGCCGGCTTCTTGATGAAAAAGGAGCTCGACTACTTTGCCAAGGCCCTTGACCAGCCCGCCAGGCCTTTCTTGTCAATCCTTGGTGGCGCTAAGGTGAGTGACAAGATCCAGCTCATCATGAATATGATCGACAAGGTTGATGAGATGATTATCGGTGGTGGCATGGCCTATACCTTCTTGAAGGTATGATGGCAGCACTGGCAAATGTGATGTGTTTGGCTGAGGGTGTGGGGTGCCGCGCTTCATTTTTTTTTTTTGCGCACGCGCAGGTTGACTCAGGAATGAGCATTGGTTCCTCTTTGTATGACGAGGAGGGGGCCAAAATTGTTCCAGAGATTATGGCCAAAGCGAAGGAGAAGGGTGTCAAGCTGCATCTCCCTGTGGATTTTGTCACCGCAGACAAGTTTGCTCCCGGTATGCCACTGGTCGTGCAGCACTTTTGCTGCCTCTTCAGCGCACTTCTCAGCACATTTTTTTTGGACGAGTGAGACTCTGTCTGACGCTGGTTGGCACCGGTGTGCGAATACCATATGTCGAAACAGTGGGCTGCAGACAGCGAGTTTGTGGCTCTCACACACCATGGGCAGGGGAGGCGGGTGCACACACACAGGAATAGTAATGCACGTGGCCAATTGTCTGCCAAGAGTATCAGCGAAAACCCTGAATTGATTAATTGAGAGTTTGCGGCGGAGGAAATTTGTTCTAATGCAGGGGGGGTGGGTGGGTTGGCCAGGGCTGGCCAGCCCCCCCCTCCCCCCTCCTCCCTGGGGTATTTAAGCAATAGCCAATTTGCTTCGCGCGCTTTCACACACACACACACACACACACACACATGCACGGTCGCCTAGCAGTAGGATTTAGGAGCCGTACGTTGCGGGTTGTACAAGAGTTGAATGATTTGGGCGCCCCACACACACACACACAGGGGCCTGACGCTAGCATACCTGTCCCACTGTGACACGGAGCTGGACAAGGCGCTGCTAATGGGGGCCCTGACGGGAGCCCTGTGGACGGCGGTGCGGGCGCACGAGCGGGAGCTCCGACCCACAGGAACATGCCCGTACTGTGACAAGTGAGTACAGGAGGATGAAGAACACCTCCTCTGGAGGTGCCAAGCATGGACGGCGGCAAGAGAGTCGGTAATCACCGAGATCATGCTCCTGGCCAAGGCACTGTGCATCGGGTCGCTCATGCGCATCGGGTCGCTCAGTGAGTGGCCAGCCTGCCTGAAACTTTGCGGAATACGGGGAAGACGTTGCGGGTGAGGGGTATGGGAGAGGACGCGCGCTGGAGCAAGCGATGCCTGGAGCTGGGCAGGGTGTCGAGGCACAGATGCCAACGCCCGTTGGAGGATGTGGATGACCAACTCCGAGAAGAGGTCCAGCTCGTGGAAGCCGGCGTGACATGGGCGGAGCAAGACACACACCCCTGGGAGCTCTTCATCTGCAGACTGCATGAAATGTTTCTCCGCGTGCTGAAGGCGCCCAAGCAGAGGGAGGACGAGTCGGGCCTCATGTTTCCGACGCAGTTCCGGAAGGAGCCTAGGAACACGTATCCATGGCACCAAATACAGCTGCCGCAGACGAAAAGGCGGGCAACGCCTGTGCCGGTGCTCGGGCCCCTGCCAAGGGAGTGGCGGTGGGGTCCGGACCTCTTGCTAGTGGTGCTGAGCTGGCTATCGGAGCTGCAGTGGCTGGACCTGCCCCCGGCGGAAGAAAAGCACATTAGGGCGCATTGGTGTCTTTTATGGAGCTCGCCATCGAATTTGAGGCGTACGCGGGCCGACAGCTACCGCCGGCCCCGCAGTCCTGGTTTCAAGGGGGAGACATGTCCCTGCAAGAAAAGGCCCGGGTCATGCGACTCATCACCACGCTGCTGGGCCGCTCAGTGGGAAAGGAATCCATCCTCCCAGCCAAGCTCACAAACAGCTCGCTAATACCCATGGGGGCAGGAGCGGTTATGGGCCTGGAGGGGCGCCCCCTCCTCACGAAGCCGGTGGACGTATGGAAGCATCTCCAGCGACTGCGGAGGTATGGGGAAGAACGGTGGGCGCAACGTCAGCGACAAAGGCAAGCCAAGCACGGAGCGAAACGGGAAAAGAAGCAGGCCCGCAGCGCGGAGCAGCCACGACCTCAGGCGGGGGACAGGCCACGGTGCCCGGCGAAAGGAGGAGCAAAGGCGGGCCATTTTGCGGCGGATTTCTACACCCGATCGGCGGGGCGACCAAAGGAATCTTTCGATGTGGACGAGGGGGCCCAGGCAGAGGTCCAGGGCCCGACACGGCTGGCGGTGGCATTCACACCCATGAGGACTGAAGCACGGGCGCGCAAGCCTGAGGCACACAAACGGCGCACCAAAACCTGGATATGTGAGACACACTGACACCCCCCCCTGCAGGGCATGCGCGACCACAGACCGGGGGGTCCGGCACTGCTGCTCTCGAGGAATCAGGGGCACCCACGAGTGCCCACGGAGTGCCCAGTGGCCGCGAGCCGCACCCCAGCACGCGTAGTGGGGGGCCGACGAATCAGTCAACGGACCCCGATGGGCGGGGGGGGGGGGGCAGAGCGGCACACCCCCGCCCCCAAACGGCGTGTGCTGCGCACGCCGACGAGTAGGGGCCCACCCCGGGGGGTGAGGGGCCCGAGGCGAGGCAGGTTGAGGCTAGCGGGGTGACAAAAGGCAGCGGGGACACAAACCCCCCCTCCCCGAGAGTGAGCGCCCGTTCAAACAAGCACGCTTGAGAGGGCGAACCGTGGATAGGCATGGGCGAGCGAGCACAGAAGCATCGTAAAACCTCTAGGCCAGAGGCTCTGGCCTAGGTGAGGGTGGCGTACACGGAGGGCGCCAGTGCAGGCACCACGAGTGTCATTCTCTGAAGCACAGGGGCCCGCCTCTTTGACCCACCTGCAGACCCATACAGGCGTTCCTCTATAATATGGCGCCACCCCCCCCCCCCCCCCCCACACACACACACACGCACACACGCACACACCATAGCATTCCAAGCGTGGTGTCAAAGGATGGCAACCCTGGAGGTACTTCTCACTCCAACCCCGTCCAAGTGCCTGGTTCATAATTTGCGACCCCCACGCCCATCCAAGCACCCAAGTGACTGGGATGTTTGGCTGGGACAGGCGGTCGGTCGAAAATGTGACTGGTGCTTGGATTGGATGGCGGTCATGGAAATGACTGGGATTTTTGAATGGGACGTGTCACAAGTATGGCTGGCCAGTGTGGATGGGGCGGACAGTGCCAACATGAGTTCAATGTGACCTTGGATGGGATGGGCGGTTGAAATGATGCATGCTTGGGGGGCCTTTGTGACATTGGGTTGGTCAGTGGAGATGGCTGGAAGTGGGACTCCATGGTTCACATACACACGCACGCACGCACGCACACACACACACACACACGCACACACACACACACACACACTTTTGAAATGCCAACTGGAGGCATTGGCAGAGTTTCTTTTAACAACGGGCCAGCGGGGGGACATGAACCCCCCCTCCCCGAGAGTGAGCACCCGTGCAAACGGGCACGCCTGAGAGGGCGACCCGTGGAGAGGCATGGGCGAGCGAGCACGGAAGCATCGTAAGACCTCAAGGCCAGAGGCTCTGGCCTAGGTGAGGGTGGTGTACACGGAGGGCGCCAGTGCAGACACCACGAGTGTCATTCTCTGAAGCACAGGGCCCGCCTCTTTGACCCACCTGCAGACCCATACAGGCCTTCCTCTATAATATCCCCCCCCCCCCCCCCACACACACTTTTGAAATGCCAACTGGAGGCATTGGCAGAGTTTCTTTTAACAACTCAGCACCCCAAGGGGGGGGGGTTCCATGGCACCACCCCCTAGACCTTCCCCCGCCTCATAAAAGATTGGGCCAATTTTTCGCTTTTGGTGCCAGTTCCATCCAAGCAACCCTTTCTCTTTGTCTACGCCAGTCCTATTCAAGCTAACCGCAAGAGATATGAGCAGTATGAAGGGGTTTAGTGGGTGGCCTGGATGGGATTGGTGGTCAGAAATATGAACGGATGATGAAATGTGAACTGGTTGGTTGGAAATGTGACTGCTTTCGATGCATGTGCACCAGCACGAGATGTAGTGGTTGACCTTCCCCCTACCCCATTCACCCTTCACACGTTCTGGACCGCACTTCCTCCCACATCTTACCCATTGCACCCATGTGCAAAAATGAATTATGACTGCTTCCATTCATGTGTGTTTGGCAGATGCCAAGGTTGGTGCTGCTGACAGTGCTTCGGGCATTGCTGATGGCCTGATGGGTTTGGATTGTGGTCCCAAGTCCAACGAGCTGAACAAGGAGGTCGTACTGCGTGCCAAGACAATCGTTTGGAATGGCCCTGCTGGTGTGTTCGAGTTTGAGGCATTTGCCGCCGGAACCAAGGGCATCATGGATGCTGCTGTTGAAGCAACTGCCAATGGGTCTTGCGTCATCATTGGAGGAGGAGATACTGCCACCGCGTGCAAGAACTTCGGGACTGAGGACAAAGTAAGCCACGTCAGCACTGGTGGTGGTGCCAGCCTGGAGCTGCTTGAGGGTAAGGTTTTGCCTGGAGTTGATGCTTTGTCTTCAAAGTAAATACCTCGCCGTCTGAGTTGCTGCAGGGCAAGGTGTTCCCAAGTGTTTCAGAGATGCTGTATGAGACAGCCTCCTGATCGCCGACGTGCTGCCTCTGCTTTGGAAGGTGAAATGCCATCTTTGATTTCATTTGGCTTTTTTGATTGTTATATCTGGAAATTCCGAGCATGTCCAGCACCTGCTCATCGTTCAGCTAACCAGTGGAACTGGCATTATGCCACAGCCATTAATCCCATCACTTTCGCTGCCCTTGGACGCGGAATCTGTAACGATTGGATGTATTTTGCACAAAGCTCGTTACACCCTCTTATACTTCAGAAAGCTGCAGGCTTTCACCGACGATTATGACGCTGGAGCACCGCTGAAGCCTGTGGCATGGTTGGATGCATCATGATGAACTCATGATGCTCATCGCATGCCAGTAAGGTGAGGTGCCCTGCTTCTCATATACTTGTGGATTCAATGTGCAATCAATTTAATTTCTTTCATTTCTTGCTCAATGGCAGGGTGTGGTGTCATCTGATCCATTTTTTTTCACAAGGTTCTGTGTTGCAAATTGGTGTTTGAGAGCAAAGCAAGCAAATGGTGGGTCAAAATTTTTTACGATGATTGCGTCATTCATTAATATTTTTCTGGTTTTTTTTCAATGTTTGTTTTTGGCAGGCAAATTTTCTTTTTTGCCCCTAGGTTGTTGATTTTTAGTTTATTTTTGAGGCAACCATCTTTCAGACGACGAAGTGAATTTTTTTGCGTTTCATTTTAATATCAGGGCACTGGATTCAAGTGAAAGTGGAAGGGTCATTTTTGGACCATGAGACAAGTTTCCCCGGCACTGGTAGGCGGGGTTGCCGGAGGGTTGTGCTCAGGGCGGGGGTGCTGTAGGGCTCTAGGAATTGAATGCAGCCACGCAACCGCACGAAATGGCAAGGTTAAGTCCCATTTGCAAGCTAAGGAGTGGTGATTTCCCTCAATGAGAGGTTGTTGAATCAAGTGCAGGCATGGACGCCCCCTTTTTATGGGGCCATTCGCTTAGCATACCCCAATGGGCGATAATGGAAGTCCAACCCATCATAAAATCATCATATTGGGAGAGGAAATGATTTTCCAATGGTTCGATTTTGAACTCTCCAATGTGAGGAAGGTATCACGTCTCTGGACATGGGGTCTAGTACCTGAATCCATGGTGCCGAGAATATTGCGAACACAACTTGCGCAGTAGATTTGAGGTAAATTGTGGATTGCCAGGATTCGTGGAATGCCAGCATTCAAGTGGCATCTACTCCAGCAAACGCAACGCCGACATGCATATACCTGTTTGATCTTGTCGAAGCCTGCCTCAATGCATTGCGCTGCCTGAAGATGCCTTGCATTGTATTCAACTCCAAGTGTTGCAAAATTCTCAAAAAGGGACCAAAGTGCAGCTGCCGATGGCAAAAATTTCCCACAAGTAACACAAAAAGGTATGAAATCAAACAATCCAAAAAGCGCATCATACCTGGCAAAAAAAATGGATGTTTCGGCGGAAGACTGTTAAGAGGAAAGGAATCCGAACTGTCTGAGCTGCGCACTGTTCAGCAGTGCCGCTTCCAAGCCCAGTCCCAGTGTGGGGACCACTTTCAACGACAGTTAAGAATTCCAGCCTCCGGAACCCCCCCCCCCCCCCTGCCCTCTTCCATAATTTCTCAACTTGGGGAAAGATGGCTCCCCATTGCTACGGGACACCCTTTCTGGCAGTTGCAGCGGGTTTTTCAGTTGCTGCAAATGTTTGTGCGTAGTCTTCAGCAGTCTGCTAAGGGCGCAGTCTGCATACCGTCATCGATTTCAGACCGCTCTGACCACAGTCTAGTTTCAGCGAATTATGCCCGCAACGCCCCCCCCCCCCCCCCCGCCCTCCCCAGCATAATAGGTGCTCTTTGGGCCGAAAATTATGTGGGCGTAACAGGTGGAAATTCTAGCAACAGGCTGTTGCACATGCTGCGGTATGAAAGTCAGGTCGAGCAGATGAATATCCCCAGGGGCAGAAAACGCAGCAGACCGGACAACCAGAGAGCACAGTGGACAATCAAACGCCCACGTACATGAGGTGCATGAAGGACATAATCCCACCAGAGACGCCAGGCAAGCTACTCTCTTTTTCTCACAGCAGACTTTTTCACATTTACTGTTTTTCTTTCTTCGATGCCCCAGTGGCGTGGCAGTTTCTGACACTGCATGAGCGGATGACAGGTTACAGGTGAGTTTCAAATATACCCCCCGCCACCACGGGTGGTATGCGGCCCAGGTGTCGCACGGGACAACATATGTTGTACTTACACTGTCATTACTGATCCGGCCCGTCTGGCCGAGCACTTACGATGAACTTGTGAGTCTGAGCAAAAAAAAAAATTCTAGCAACAGGCTGTTGCGCATGCTGCTTGTTACAGAATTGGCTTGCCGGAACGGAGGAAATGACGTGAATTTGTGTGGGAGTGTGTTGGAATCGTGCTTTCTAGATTTCATTTTGCTTTCTGCATCGTGTTGCCATGCCTTGACGACAGATGATCCTCTTGGACAATGCGATGGACTGCGACCCTTTCTTGGGAAACACAACACAAACACAGCACAACATAGCACAGCACAAGGACAGCACCAGGACAACTCAGCCCAGCCCAACCCTGCACAACATGGTAGGTGGAATTTGAGTGGAACTTGTGCAGGGCACAACATGAGAAAGGGTGCAGGAGGGGGGGGGGGGGTGTTACTCCCCCCGCGGTTGGGCACCAGGAACCCCGTTTTGTTCCACCAGGCATCGGCATCGGGCATACTATGGAGCATAATATGAGCATACTGGGTGGCAAATAGGTGAAATCAGGGAGCATGATTTGCTCAAGCCTACCACAGTCTCTCCCTGTTGCGTGTGCAGAGGGTTGACAAAGAGATGAATTGTAACCTTTTGCCATTTCCCCATTTGAGTTTTGTGGTTTGGTTTCTTCCCCTGAATCCGCACCAATAGAGAAAAAACGCATCATCTGCGAATCGTCTGATTTCACGGATTCATCTTTCCCAGAATTTAGCAATCATGAACAAGCTTGGTATTTCTGACGTTGATGTGAAGGACAAGCGTGTCCTCATCCGAGTTGACTTCAACGTCCCTCAAGACAAGAACACTGGGGCAGTTACCAACACCCAGCGCATTGATGCGGCCCTTCCAACTGTGCGAGATGCCCTGGACCGAGGCGCAAAGGCTGTTGTGCTGATGTCTCACATGGGGCGCCCTGACGGTCTTCCTAACCCTAAGTTCTCCTTGGAAGTGGTTGTGCCAATCTTGAAGGAAAAGCTGGGCAAGGACGTTACTTTTTTGAAGAACTGTGTGGGCCCGGGGACGGAAGCCGCATGCAAGGACCCTGCCCCGGGCTCTGTCATCCTTTTGGAGAATCTGCGGTTCCACGTTGAGGAAGAGGGCAAGGGTGTTGACGCGTCTGGGAACAAGGTCAAAGCCGAGAAGGCAGCTGTGGACGCTTTCCGTGCCAGTCTCTCCAAACTGGGTGACGTCTATGTCAACGATGCCTTTGGAACTGCTCACAGGTTGTTGTCTTGCTTGCAAGGAGAGCAGGCAGTGTAGCTCTCCTCTCCGACGTTGCAGTCCACTGACACGTTGCCTGTGACCTGTGCGTTGCACTTCCCATGCAGGGCACACTCCTCGATGGTCGGTGTGGATTTGCCACAGAAGGCAGCCGGCTTCTTGATGAAAAAGGAGCTCGACTACTTTGCCAAGGCCCTTGACCAGCCCGCCAGGCCTTTCTTGTCAATCCTTGGTGGCGCTAAGGTGAGTGACAAGATCCAGCTCATCATGAATATGATCGACAAGGTTGATGAGATGATTATCGGTGGTGGCATGGCCTATACCTTCTTGAAGGTATGATGGCAGCACTGGCAAATGTGATGTGTTTGGCTGAGGGTGTGGGGTGCCGCGCTTCATTTTTTTTTTTTTGCGCACGCGCAGGTTGACTCAGGAATGAGCATTGGTTCCTCTTTGTATGACGAGGAGGGGGCCAAAATTGTTCCAGAGATTATGGCCAAAGCGAAGGAGAAGGGTGTCAAGCTGCATCTCCCTGTGGATTTTGTCACCGCAGACAAGTTTGCTCCCGGTATGCCACTGGTCGTGCAGCACTTTTGCTGCCTCTTCAGCGCACTTCTCAGCACATTTTTTTTGGACGAGTGAGACTCTGTCTGACGCTGGTTGGCACCGGTGTGCGAATACCATATGTCGAAACAGTGGGCTGCAGACAGCGAGTTTGTGGCTCTCACACACCATGGACAGGGGAGGCGGGTGCACACACACAGGAATAGTAATGCACGTGGCCAATTGTCTGCCAAGAGTATCAGCGAAAACCCTGAATTGATTAATTGAGAGTTTGCGGCGGAGGAAATTTGTTCTAATGCAGGGGGGGTGGGTGGGTTGGCCAGGGCTGGCCAGCCCCCCCCTCCCCCCCCCTCCCCCCTCCTCCCCTCTGCCACCCCCAAAAGGACACACAGGCACCACACACCTGTAGCAGTGCGCGCCGCCACCTGTACTCGGGCGGATCGACGGGAGGTCCCGTCCGGTATTCAAAGGGATTGATGGGAGGCCCCACCGATCCATGGGCGCTAGCGGGAATCGAACCACCTCCTTCTCGGCAAGCGCCGGGTGCGCTGCCACTCGAGCAGCGGTCTTCTCAGGTATAATAGGCCCCATCCCAGAGAACAACAGTACGCAGAGGCAGCACACACACCCTCACCACATGTAGGCCCCGACGCCGCCCTTCCTTCCCTCCCCTTGTGTGGCTGTATGTTGACCTCCGAACAAGCCAGTACCCACTGGGGTTTCCAAATCCTAACGACCTAAAGATCCCAGGGCCGGTGGCAGTGGCCCACGAGGGTGACCTCTGACCGCCCCCACCCCCCATGAGCTGGAATACCCGAAACACAGGTATGTGGCCGAGAGGGGCCAGCAAACGCAAGCATACCAGTGCACCGGCGGACACCAAAATGGGACACATTTTTATGCTACGCCCCGAACTCAGTCCAAAAGGCGACAAAGCCCAGAACCCTGTAGATGCAGCCCAACTCTTACCCCATTCAGGGCGGAGGGAAGGGACAAGAACTGAATGTACTGTCCGCGTGACACGCACAATCATTGAACTGAGTTGGCAATGAAGGTCGTGAGGCAGGCGCGGCTGGAGCTAAGTGGCGGGTCCACACCTGACCTATCGAGGCCCCCTCCTCCCCGGGGTATTTAAGTAATAGCCAATTTGCTTCGCTCGCCTGCACACACACACACACACACACACGCACACACACACACACACACACCCTAGCATTCCAAGCGTGGTGTCAAAGGACGGCAACACTGGAGGTACTTCTCACTCCAACCCCGTCCAAGTGCCTGGTTCATAATTTGCGACCCCCACGCCCATCCGAGCACCCAAGTGACTGGGATGCTTGGCTGGGACAGGCGGTCGGTCGAAAATGTGACTGGTGCTTGGATTGGATGGCGGTCATGGAAATGACTGGGATTTTTGAATGGGACGTGTCACAAGTATGGCTGGCCAGTGTGGATGGGGCGGACAGTGCCAACATGAGTTCAATGTGACCTTGGATGGGATGGGCGGTTGAAATGATGCATGCTTGGGGGGCCTTTGTGACATTGGGTTGGTCAGTGGAGATGGCTGGAAGTGGGACTCCATGGTTCACATACACACGCACGCACGCACGCACACACACCAAAGCTCATGCTGCTGGCACGGGCCCTCAAGCTGGGGGCGCTGTCCGACTGGCCGCCATGCCTGCGACTATGTGGGCTGCTGTCACAGGAGGTGGTGAGGCGCAGTGGCCTGGCGCGGGGGCCAGGATGGAAGAAGCGCTGTAAGGATCTGAACAGGGTCTCGAGACAGTGGGTGCCGGGGCCGGATGAAGACCCCGTGAAGGCGTCACGACAGCGAGAGGAGCTGGCCCTGGCAGGGCACTAATGGGCACATGATGACCAGAACCCGCTGGAACAGTTTGTACGCTAGTTGCACTGCATGTTCCTGGCGGTGCTTCGGGCCAGGAAGCAGTGAGACGAGGAAGAATGCCTCCTATTCCCCTGGAGCAGCGCAAAGCGCCCTAGGAACAATATCCCTGGCATCAACTCCAGCCCCCTTTCCCGCGGCCGACTAAAACGCAATTACCAGCAATGGGGCAGCTGCCCAGGGACTGGAAATGGGGGCCGGACTTCCAACCGGCCATACTGCGGTAGCTCTCAGAGCTTCAGTGGCTGCCACGTGACGACAACTTGCCCGAATCACACCGACTAGTGTCCTTTCTGGAACTGGCGCTGGACTTCGAATCATACACAAGGAGGCCCCTCCCCCCTACTCCGCAGACAGAATTTAAGGGAGGAGAGATGTCGCTGCCAGAGAAGGGTAGAGTCCTACGGCTGGTGGTCAGTCTGCCGGGGAAGGCGGCGGGCAGGGAGTTCATTCTCCCGGCGGGCTTCACCAACAGGTGCCGCTCTCTGGTCCCGCTGAGGGCGGGCACCACGGCGGGGTTGAAAGGCAGGCCTGTATTCACACGCCCGGCGGCGGTCTGGCACCACCTGCGCCGTATGCAGCAGTACAACGCAGCGAGATGGGCCCAACAGCAGCAGGCAAGGGTGGCGCGGCAGCAGAGCAAGCGCCAACGAGCGCAAGGCACGAAGACGAAGCCGGCACCGGCGCAGCAGCCCCAGAAAGCAAAGTGCCGGGGCAAGGGTGGAGTGAAGCGCTCGGCGGGGGTGTACGCCAGCGATTTCTATGCGGGCCCACTGCTCCCGCCGGGGACAAGGCGAGGCCCACAGTACTGTGTCACCGAAGAGGCGGACATTCTAGCGGGACCGGCGCGCAGTGACCGGACGGCGCTTTTCACCCCGCCACAGAAGTGCGCAGTGGCGAGGCGCCCTAAGCAGAGGCCACGGCCGCCCCGACTTTGGGTCTGCGCGGCACACCAACACAGACAATGTGCATTGTGTGCAGCTGTGGGTAGGGGGGTGCGGCACTGCTGTGCCTGGGGACATGCCGGGCATCCACGACCGACGATGGCCCTACGGGGCCAGTAGCGGGGGGCACAGAGAGCGAAGGCCCACCCCCTGGGGCGGGGGGCACACCGTCAGCGAAGAGGCGCACACGACAGCGGGCACTGGCCCCGGGACCAGACCGAGTGCGGCCCCACAAGCGAGGAAGGGTGGACGCAACCCCCCCCCCCCCCGCCAAGAGGATGCGCTGTCTGCCGCCGGGCGCTGCCAGGCACGGAAGAGCAGGGACAGAGGTGACATAACCCCCAAACCCCAGAGGTTCTGGCACAGGTGAGGCCCCCTACCGCGACCCGAGCAGGCACCAGAGACAGCGCCGCAGTTTGACAGGGCTGTATGTTTACCCAAGCGGGCCTCCCTCTTTAATATTGTTCTTCCCCTCCACGCACGCACACACACACACACTTTTGAAATGCCAACTGGAGGCATTGGCAGAGTTTCTTTTAACAACTCAGCACCCCAGGGGGGGGGGGGGGGGTTCCATGGCACCACCCCCTAGACCTTCCCCCGTCCCATAAAAGATTGGGCCAATTTTTCGCTTCGGTGCCAGTTCCATCCAAGCAACCCTTTCTCTTTGTCTACGCCAGTCCTATTCAAGCTAACCGCAAGAGATATGAGCAGTATGAAGGGGTTTAGTGGGTGGCCTGGATGGGATTGGTGGTCAGAAATATGAACGGATGATGAAATGTGAACTGGTTGGTTGGAAATGTGACTGCTTTCGATGCATGTGCACCAGCACGAGATGTAGTGGTTGACCTTCCCCCTACCCCATTCACCCTTCACACGTTCTGGACCGCACCTCCTCCCACATCTTACCCATTGCACCCATGTGCAAAAATGAATTATGACTGCTTCCATTCATGTGTGTTTGGCAGATGCCAAGGTTGGTGCTGCTGACAGTGCTTCGGGCATTGCTGATGGCCTGATGGGTTTGGATTGTGGTCCCAAGTCCAACGAGCTGAACAAGGAGGTCGTACTGCGTGCCAAGACAATCGTTTGGAATGGCCCTGCTGGTGTGTTCGAGTTTGAGGCATTTGCCGCCGGAACCAAGGGCATCATGGATGCTGCTGTTGAAGCAACTGCCAATGGGTCTTGCGTCATCATTGGAGGAGGAGATACTGCCACCGCGTGCAAGAACTTCGGGACTGAGGACAAAGTAAGCCACGTCAGCACTGGTGGTGGTGCCAGCCTGGAGCTGCTTGAGGGTAAGGTTTTGCCTGGAGTTGATGCTTTGTCTTCAAAGTAAATACCTCGCCGTCTGAGTTGCTGCAGGGCAAGGTGTTCCCAAGTGTTTCAGAGATGCTGTATGAGACAGCCTCCTGATCGCCGACGTGCTGCCTCTGCTTTGGAAGGTGAAATGCCATCTTTGATTTCATTTGGCTTTTTTGATTGTTATATCTGGAAATTCCGAGCATGTCCAGCACCTGCTCATCGTTCAGCTAACCAGTGGAACTGGCATTATGCCACAGCCATTAATCCCATCACTTTCGCTGCCCTTGGACGCGGAATCTGTAACGATTGGATGTATTTTGCACAAAGCTCGTTACACCCTCTTATACTTCAGAAAGCTGCAGGCTTTCACCGACGATTATGACGCTGGAGCACCGCTGAAGCCTGTGGCATGGTTGGATGCATCATGATGAACTCATGATGCTCATCGCATGCCAGTAAGGTGAGGTGCCCTGCTTCTCATATACTTGTGGATTCAATGTGCAATCAATTTAATTTCTTTCATTTCTTGCTCAATGGCAGGGTGTGGTGTCATCTGATCCATTTTTTTTCACATGGTTCTGTGTTGCAAATTGGTGTTTGAGAGCAAAGCAAGCAAATGGTGGGTCAAAATTTTTTACGATGATTGCGTCATTCATTAATATTTTTCTGGTTTTTTTTCAATGTTTGTTTTTGGCAGGCAAATTTTCTTTTTTGCCCCTAGGTTGTTGATTTTTAGTTTATTTTTGAGGCAACCATCTTTCAGACGACGAAGTGAATTTTTTTGCGTTTCATTTTAATATCAGGGCACTGGATTCAAGTGAAAGTGGAAGGGTCATTTTTGGACCATGAGACAAGTTTCCCCGGCACTGGTAGGCGGGGTTGCCGGAGGGTTGTGCTCAGGGCGGGGGTGCTGTAGGGCTCTAGGAATTGAATGCAGCCACGCAACCGCACGAAATGGCAAGGTTAAGTCCCATTTGCAAGCTAAGGAGTGGTGATTTCCCTCAATGAGAGGTTGTTGAATCAAGTGCAGGCATGGACGCCCCCTTTTTATGGGGCCATTCGCTTAGCATACCCCAATGGGCGATAATGGAAGTCCAACCCATCATAAAATCATCATATTGGGAGAGGAAATGATTTTCCAATGGTTCGATTTTGAACTCTCCAATGTGAGGAAGGTATCACGTCTCTGGACATGGGGTCTAGTACCTGAATCCATGGTGCCGAGAATATTGCGAACACAACTTGCGCAGTAGATTTGAGGTAAATTGTGGATTGCCAGGATTCGTGGAATGCCAGCATTCAAGTGGCATCTACTCCAGCAAACGCAACGCCGACATGCATATACCTGTTTGATCTTGTCGAAGCCTGCCTCAATGCATTGCGCTGCCTGAAGATGCCTTGCATTGTATTCAACTCCAAGTGTTGCAAAATTCTCAAAAAGGGACCAAAGTGCAGCTGCCGATGGCAAAAATTTCCCACAAGTAACACAAAAAGGTATGAAATCAAACAATCCAAAAAGCGCATCATACCTGGCAAAAAAAATGGATGTTTCGGCGGAAGACTGTTAAGAGGAAAGGAATCCGAACTGTCTGAGCTGCGCACTGTTCAGCAGTGCCGCTTCCAAGCCCAGTCCCAGTGTGGGGACCACTTTCAACGACAGTTAAGAATTCCAGCCTCCGGAACCCCCCCCCCCCCCCTGCCCTCTTCCATAATTTCTCAACTTGGGGAAAGATGGCTCCCCATTGCTACGGGACACCCTTTCTGGCAGTTGCAGCGGGTTTTTCAGTTGCTGCAAATGTTTGTGCGTAGTCTTCAGCAGTCTGCTAAGGGCGCAGTCTGCATACCGTCATCGATTTCAGACCGCTCTGACCACAGTCTAGTTTCAGCGAATTATGCCCGCAACGCCCCCCCCCCCCCCCCCCGCCCTCCCCAGCATAATAGGTGCTCTTTGGGCCGAAAATTATGTGGGCGTAACAGGTGGAAATTCTAGCAACAGGCTGTTGCACATGCTGCGGTATGAAAGTCAGGTCGAGCAGATGAATATCCCCAGGGGCAGAAAACGCAGCAAACCGGACAACCAGAGAGCACAGTGGACAATCAAACGCCCACGTACATGAGGTGCATGAAGGACATAATCCCACCAGAGACGCCAGGCAAGCTACTCTCTTTTTCTCACAGCAGACTTTTTCACATTTACTGTTTTTCTTTCTTCGATGCCCCAGTGGCGTGGCAGTTTCTGACACTGCATGAGCGGATGACAGGTTACAGGTGAGTTTCAAATATACCCCCCGCCACCACGGGTGGTATGCGGCCCAGGTGTCGCACGGGACAACATATGTTGTACTTACACTGTCATTACTGATCCGGCCCGTCTGGCCGAGCACTTACGATGAACTTGTGAGTCTGAGCAAAAAAAAAAATTCTAGCAACAGGCTGTTGCGCATGCTGCTTGTTACAGAATTGGCTTGCCGGAACGGAGGAAATGACGTGAATTTGTGTGGGAGTGTGTTGGAATCGTGCTTTCTAGATTTCATTTTGCTTTCTGCATCGTGTTGCCATGCCTTGACGACAGATGATCCTCTTGGACAATGCGATGGACTGCGACCCTTTCTTGGGAAACACAACACAAACACAGCACAACATAGCACAGCACAAGGACAGCACCAGGACAACTCAGCCCAGCCCAACCCTGCACAACATGGTAGGTGGAATTTGAGTGGAACTTGTGCAGGGCACAACATGAGAAAGGGTGCAGGAGGGGGGGGGGGGTGTTACTCCCCCCGCGGTTGGGCACCAGGAACCCCGTTTTGTTCCACCAGGCATCGGCATCGGGCATACTATGGAGCATAATATGAGCATACTGGGTGGCAAATAGGTGAAATCAGGGAGCATGATTTGCTCAAGCCTACCACAGTCTCTCCCTGTTGCGTGTGCAGAGGGTTGACAAAGAGATGAATTGTAACCTTTTGCCATTTCCCCATTTGAGTTTTGTGGTTTGGTTTCTTCCCCTGAATCCGCACCAATAGAGAAAAAACGCATCATCTGCGAATCGTCTGATTTCACGGATTCATCTTTCCCAGAATTTAGCAATCATGAACAAGCTTGGTATTTCTGACGTTGATGTGAAGGACAAGCGTGTCCTCATCCGAGTTGACTTCAACGTCCCTCAAGACAAGAACACTGGGGCAGTTACCAACACCCAGCGCATTGATGCGGCCCTTCCAACTGTGCGAGATGCCCTGGACCGAGGCGCAAAGGCTGTTGTGCTGATGTCTCACATGGGGCGCCCTGACGGTCTTCCTAACCCTAAGTTCTCCTTGGAAGTGGTTGTGCCAATCTTGAAGGAAAAGCTGGGCAAGGACGTTACTTTTTTGAAGAACTGTGTGGGCCCGGGGACGGAAGCCGCATGCAAGGACCCTGCCCCGGGCTCTGTCATCCTTTTGGAGAATCTGCGGTTCCACGTTGAGGAAGAGGGCAAGGGTGTTGACGCGTCTGGGAACAAGGTCAAAGCCGAGAAGGCAGCTGTGGACGCTTTCCGTGCCAGTCTCTCCAAACTGGGTGACGTCTATGTCAACGATGCCTTTGGAACTGCTCACAGGTTGTTGTCTTGCTTGCAAGGAGAGCAGGCAGTGTAGCTCTCCTCTCCGACGTTGCAGTCCACTGACACGTTGCCTGTGACCTGTGCGTTGCACTTCCCATGCAGGGCACACTCCTCGATGGTCGGTGTGGATTTGCCACAGAAGGCAGCCGGCTTCTTGATGAAAAAGGAGCTCGACTACTTTGCCAAGGCCCTTGACCAGCCCGCCAGGCCTTTCTTGTCAATCCTTGGTGGCGCTAAGGTGAGTGACAAGATCCAGCTCATCATGAATATGATCGACAAGGTTGATGAGATGATTATCGGTGGTGGCATGGCCTATACCTTCTTGAAGGTATGATGGCAGCACTGGCAAATGTGATGTGTTTGGCTGAGGGTGTGGGGTGCCGCGCTTCATTTTTTTTTTTTTGCGCACGCGCAGGTTGACTCAGGAATGAGCATTGGTTCCTCTTTGTATGACGAGGAGGGGGCCAAAATTGTTCCAGAGATTATGGCCAAAGCGAAGGAGAAGGGTGTCAAGCTGCATCTCCCTGTGGATTTTGTCACCGCAGACAAGTTTGCTCCCGGTATGCCACTGGTCGTGCAGCACTTTTGCTGCCTCTTCAGCGCACTTCTCAGCACATTTTTTTTGGACGAGTGAGACTCTGTCTGACGCTGGTTGGCACCGGTGTGCGAATACCATATGTCGAAACAGTGGGCTGCAGACAGCGAGTTTGTGGCTCTCACACACCATGGACAGGGGAGGCGGGTGCACACACACAGGAATAGTAATGCACGTGGCCAATTGTCTGCCAAGAGTATCAGCGAAAACCCTGAATTGATTAATTGAGAGTTTGCGGCGGAGGAAATTTGTTCTAATGCAGGGGGGGTGGGTGGGTTGGCCAGGGCTGGCCAGCCCCCCCCTCCCCCCCCCTCCCCCCTCCTCCCCTCTGCCACCCCCAAAAGGACACACAGGCACCACACACCTGTAGCAGTGCGCGCCGCCACCTGTACTCGGGCGGATCGACGGGAGGTCCCGTCCGGTATTCAAAGGGATTGATGGGAGGCCCCACCGATCCATGGGCGCTAGCGGGAATCGAACCACCTCCTTCTCGGCAAGCGCCGGGTGCGCTGCCACTCGAGCAGCGGTCTTCTCAGGTATAATAGGCCCCATCCCAGAGAACAACAGTACGCAGAGGCAGCACACACACCCTCACCACATGTAGGCCCCGACGCCGCCCTTCCTTCCCTCCCCTTGTGTGGCTGTATGTTGACCTCCGAACAAGCCAGTACCCACTGGGGTTTCCAAATCCTAACGACCTAAAGATCCCAGGGCCGGTGGCAGTGGCCCACGAGGGTGACCTCTGACCGCCCCCACCCCCCATGAGCTGGAATACCCGAAACACAGGTATGTGGCCGAGAGGGGCCAGCAAACGCAAGCATACCAGTGCACCGGCGGACACCAAAATGGGACACATTTTTATGCTACGCCCCGAACTCAGTCCAAAAGGCGACAAAGCCCAGAACCCTGTAGATGCAGCCCAACTCTTACCCCATTCAGGGCGGAGGGAAGGGACAAGAACTGAATGTACTGTCCGCGTGACACGCACAATCATTGAACTGAGTTGGCAATGAAGGTCGTGAGGCAGGCGCGGCTGGAGCTAAGTGGCGGGTCCACACCTGACCTATCGAGGCCCCCTCCTCCCCGGGGTATTTAAGTAATAGCCAATTTGCTTCGCGCGCCTGCACACACACACACACACACACACACGCACACACACACACACACACACCCTAGCATTCCAAGCGTGGTGTCAAAGGACGGCAACACTGGAGGTACTTCTCACTCCAACCCCGTCCAAGTGCCTGGTTCATAATTTGCGACCCCCACGCCCATCCGAGCACCCAAGTGACTGGGATGCTTGGCTGGGACAGGCGGTCGGTCGAAAATGTGACTGGTGCTTGGATTGGATGGCGGTCATGGAAATGACTGGGATTTTTGAATGGGACGTGTCACAAGTATGGCTGGCCAGTGTGGATGGGGCGGACAGTGCCAACATGAGTTCAATGTGACCTTGGATGGGATGGGCGGTTGAAATGATGCATGCTTGGGGGGCCTTTGTGACATTGGGTTGGTCAGTGGAGATGGCTGGAAGTGGGACTCCATGGTTCACATACACACGCACGCACGCACGCACACACACCAAAGCTCATGCTGCTGGCACGGGCCCTCAAGCTGGGGGCGCTGTCCGACTGGCCGCCATGCCTGCGACTATGTGGGCTGCTGTCACAGGAGGTGGTGAGGCGCAGTGGCCTGGCGCGGGGGCCAGGATGGAAGAAGCGCTGTAAGGATCTGAACAGGGTCTCGAGACAGTGGGTGCCGGGGCCGGATGAAGACCCCGTGAAGGCGTCACGACAGCGAGAGGAGCTGGCCCTGGCAGGGCACTAATGGGCACATGATGACCAGAACCCGCTGGAACAGTTTGTACGCTAGTTGCACTGCATGTTCCTGGCGGTGCTTCGGGCCAGGAAGCAGTGAGACGAGGAAGAATGCCTCCTATTCCCCTGGAGCAGCGCAAAGCGCCCTAGGAACAATATCCCTGGCATCAACTCCAGCCCCCTTTCCCGCGGCCGACTAAAACGCAATTACCAGCAATGGGGCAGCTGCCCAGGGACTGGAAATGGGGGCCGGACTTCCAACCGGCCATACTGCGGTAGCTCTCAGAGCTTCAGTGGCTGCCACGTGACGACAACTTGCCCGAATCACACCGACTAGTGTCCTTTCTGGAACTGGCGCTGGACTTCGAATCATACACAAGGAGGCCCCTCCCCCCTACTCCGCAGACAGAATTTAAGGGAGGAGAGATGTCGCTGCCAGAGAAGGGTAGAGTCCTACGGCTGGTGGTCAGTCTGCCGGGGAAGGCGGCGGGCAGGGAGTTCATTCTCCCGGCGGGCTTCACCAACAGGTGCCGCTCTCTGGTCCCGCTGAGGGCGGGCACCACGGCGGGGTTGAAAGGCAGGCCTGTATTCACACGCCCGGCGGCGGTCTGGCACCACCTGCGCCGTATGCAGCAGTACAACGCAGCGAGATGGGCCCAACAGCAGCAGGCAAGGGTGGCGCGGCAGCAGAGCAAGCGCCAACGAGCGCAAGGCACGAAGACGAAGCCGGCACCGGCGCAGCAGCCCCAGAAAGCAAAGTGCCGGGGCAAGGGTGGAGTGAAGCGCTCGGCGGGGGTGTACGCCAGCGATTTCTATGCGGGCCCACTGCTCCCGCCGGGGACAAGGCGAGGCCCACAGTACTGTGTCACCGAAGAGGCGGACATTCTAGCGGGACCGGCGCGCAGTGACCGGACGGCGCTTTTCACCCCGCCACAGAAGTGCGCAGTGGCGAGGCGCCCTAAGCAGAGGCCACGGCCGCCCCGACTTTGGGTCTGCGCGGCACACCAACACAGACAATGTGCATTGTGTGCAGCTGTGGGTAGGGGGGTGCGGCACTGCTGTGCCTGGGGACATGCCGGGCATCCACGACCGACGATGGCCCTACGGGGCCAGTAGCGGGGGGCACAGAGAGCGAAGGCCCACCCCCTGGGGCGGGGGGCACACCGTCAGCGAAGAGGCGCACACGACAGCGGGCACTGGCCCCGGGACCAGACCGAGTGCGGCCCCACAAGCGAGGAAGGGTGGACGCAACCCCCCCCCCCCCCCGCCAAGAGGATGCGCTGTCTGCCGCCGGGCGCTGCCAGGCACGGAAGAGCAGGGACAGAGGTGACATAACCCCCAAACCCCAGAGGTTCTGGCACAGGTGAGGCCCCCTACCGCGACCCGAGCAGGCACCAGAGACAGCGCCGCAGTTTGACAGGGCTGTATGTTTACCCAAGCGGGCCTCCCTCTTTAATATTGTTCTTCCCCTCCACGCACGCACACACACACACACTTTTGAAATGCCAACTGGAGGCATTGGCAGAGTTTCTTTTAACAACTCAGCACCCCAGGGGGGGGGGGGGGGGGTTCCATGGCACCACCCCCTAGACCTTCCCCCGTCCCATAAAAGATTGGGCCAATTTTTCGCTTCGGTGCCAGTTCCATCCAAGCAACCCTTTCTCTTTGTCTACGCCAGTCCTATTCAAGCTAACCGCAAGAGATATGAGCAGTATGAAGGGGTTTAGTGGGTGGCCTGGATGGGATTGGTGGTCAGAAATATGAACGGATGATGAAATGTGAACTGGTTGGTTGGAAATGTGACTGCTTTCGATGCATGTGCACCAGCACGAGATGTAGTGGTTGACCTTCCCCCTACCCCATTCACCCTTCACACGTTCTGGACCGCACCTCCTCCCACATCTTACCCATTGCACCCATGTGCAAAAATGAATTATGACTGCTTCCATTCATGTGTGTTTGGCAGATGCCAAGGTTGGTGCTGCTGACAGTGCTTCGGGCATTGCTGATGGCCTGATGGGTTTGGATTGTGGTCCCAAGTCCAACGAGCTGAACAAGGAGGTCGTACTGCGTGCCAAGACAATCGTTTGGAATGGCCCTGCTGGTGTGTTCGAGTTTGAGGCATTTGCCGCCGGAACCAAGGGCATCATGGATGCTGCTGTTGAAGCAACTGCCAATGGGTCTTGCGTCATCATTGGAGGAGGAGATACTGCCACCGCGTGCAAGAACTTCGGGACTGAGGACAAAGTAAGCCACGTCAGCACTGGTGGTGGTGCCAGCCTGGAGCTGCTTGAGGGTAAGGTTTTGCCTGGAGTTGATGCTTTGTCTTCAAAGTAAATACCTCGCCGTCTGAGTTGCTGCAGGGCAAGGTGTTCCCAAGTGTTTCAGAGATGCTGTATGAGACAGCCTCCTGATCGCCGACGTGCTGCCTCTGCTTTGGAAGGTGAAATGCCATCTTTGATTTCATTTGGCTTTTTTGATTGTTATATCTGGAAATTCCGAGCATGTCCAGCACCTGCTCATCGTTCAGCTAACCAGTGGAACTGGCATTATGCCACAGCCATTAATCCCATCACTTTCGCTGCCCTTGGACGCGGAATCTGTAACGATTGGATGTATTTTGCACAAAGCTCGTTACACCCTCTTATACTTCAGAAAGCTGCAGGCTTTCACCGACGATTATGACGCTGGAGCACCGCTGAAGCCTGTGGCATGGTTGAATGCATCATGATGAACTCATGATGATCATCGCATGCCAGTAAGGTGAGGTGCCCTGCTTCTCATATACTTGTGGATTCAATGTGCAATCAATTTAATTTCTTTCATTTCTTGCTCAATGGCAGGGTGTGGTGTCATCTGATCCATTTTTTTTCACATGGTTCTGTGTTGCAAATTGGTGTTTGAGAGCAAAGCAAGCAAATGGTGGGTCAAAATTTTTTAGATGATTGCGTCATTCATTAATATTTTTCTGGGTCTTATTTTACAGGTTTCCATAGAGTAGTGGGGTTTTGCACCAGGGATCACCCAAAAAGAGGATTTTTAATCCCCACACCATAGTCCACTAGGGGAGCAGGATTGATTCAGTTATATAGCACCGGACATTTTCATCTCACACCATCACATCAGATGTAACAAAAGCATAGAAAGTCAAATAGAAAACACAAATAGTAATTTTTTCAGTGGTTTTGAAGGGTTCTATGTGTTATTTGGACCATCGGTTATTTCCCCATGGAGTGTGGTAAAGTTTGTTCAGTTGTTTTAATTTTTTTTACTTTGTCCATCTGCCAAAATGCCACAAATCATTTTTTTAGGACAAGCATTTCCAAAATAACATACAAAAGGATTCAAATAATGTTACACTCAGTTGCTCTCAGGATTGTTAACATTTTTTCACCAACTCCGAGACTCCACCCCCTGTGCGTTTAGTGGAAACAAGGTGAAACAAAGAAACTCTTGGTACAACTTTGTTGCCTTTTGGTGTACGTACCGTGCGTGCTCAACTGCAAGGGTTGTCACTTTGAGAAGATGCCCCCACACAGCTGCCATTGACATTGCAAACGGGGGCTCCACAAACCCGCAGGGCAGGAGGGCACTTATGGGACAAAATCTGAACAAATTGAGGACTAGCGTCACATCCTATCCTGGTAAAGATGTGTGCCATGGGATTTTAAAAGCCAGGCTACTGTGACATTATTATGACCTGACTGCATACGCCCATAAATTTGCCATCAAAAGGGCCAAATTATGGAAACATGCAATAAACCAAATTTGCAAAATTTAAAAGAACCATTTGGGTTTCTAGAACAAAAACATGCATCCCCCCCCCAAGTAACTGATGGGGGGGGTAAAATGTGAAAGAGGAAAGGCACAAAAGGGCATATGGCAGTATAAGAAAGGAAGCAAAATGGCGCAATGGAAAGTTTTAAACCCAAAAAGACGAACCCAACGCTGGACTTCAAAGTTGTAGAAAATGGTTGAAAACAGGTACCGCATCCTAGGGTTTTTTAGTCGGAAAGGGCAAATTGGCTTTTTGGTGCACAACAGTCCACAAGCGTAGCATACATGGAGAAGGTAGTTGGTTTTTTAATATACATGGTGTTTTTAATGGTGCATATTAGATATGTGGGGGCCCATTCTCACAAGGTCAAAAGGGGGTTTTTGTGGTACATCTGAAGGTTTGTACATTTTGGAGGGTTTTGGGTATCTGGCCGGAGTTTTTTGGGTATAAAACGGGGGTGTCTTTGGTAATAAGTCGGAGCATTACTACTACTACTACTTACTACTACCTCCATCATAATACCCGGAAACTCGCAAAAGCCCGCAATCTTATAACCGCATTCCACCCCACCAGCCAACATTGCGCACACATTACAAAACTTGCTGAAGAGACTAGTTTTACCTTCATTCCAAAAGCAATTGTTGCGGTGTGTGCCTTCGGCGGACTTGGAGTTATGTCCCCCGTCCCCCCCTTGCAGTGTTCCCCCCCTTTTTTGTGAGAATTCATCCACGGTGGGTTGTTTTTTTCCGGGTACTCAACCCATGGTCCACCCCCTACAAACCCCCCCCCCTCCCCCGCAAAGGTCACAAAGAGGTCAGCCACAAACACATCAAAAAGAAACAAAGAAAGCTCACACATGTCAACTAAACACCCGACAACACATCTACACACATCACAACTCCCGCAGCCATTTTTCACACCGGCAGGATGGAACTTCCAAGGAAATTGCATTGGTTCCCTCTTTCTTGGTGTCGACACCAAGGAAATTGCATTTGTTCCCTCTTTCTGGGTGTCGATACCAAGGAAATTGCATTTGTTCCCTCTTTCTGGGTGTCGACACCAAGGAAATTGCACTTGTTCCCTCATTCTTGGTGTCGACGTGGTGGTGGTGGTGGTGGGGTGGTACATTTGTCGCCGAAACGGTGAGTTTTTTGGTTCAAGGTGCGTGTTTTCTTTTATATTCCCTAGATGGGGGTAGGGTCTTGCCATGAGATGTTTTTGCTCGTTGGAGGCCGAAACAATGACAGAAGACAAAGGGATGGGTTCTTTCTACGCCGAGAGGGGTGTTTTGGATGCAGAGAAGGAAGATGTGCTAAAAAGAGATGGCTTGCACGACCACAACCTTGATGATGAGCAATCGTTGTGATCAAATGGTTTGAATTAGTTTTGGACATAACCGGTTGTGCTAACTTTTTTCAAAAAGACATCTAATTGTTGTTTGTAACGGGTGTTTCCGATTTATTGTAAAGCCGAAAGTACAAACTTTGCGAAATGTGGTATGCTCAAAAGCGAGCAGTAAGATGACAAAGGCTGCCGCCGAGGACATGCAGAACCTAAGATCTACTTCCGAGGTGAAGCACCACATTTCGTCTTCATTGTAGTGCCACCATCATGAAGATTGGTACATGCACTATACACAGTAAGAAAAAGTGTATTTCCCTGCCTAGAGGTTAGCTTTAGTTGTCATAGAGAGGCCTAAAGGCATATCACATTTTTATCTTAGTATTGGCCTAACCAAAAAGGGGTGACAAGACATTTTGACCTATAAAACCAAGCATTGAACTTTGGATGTTGTGTGGACCCCTGGCCCCCCAACTGATTGGACTTATTCACCATTTCTTGGAGTGACTGAGGCGCTAACATTAATCTAGAGCCTATACATTTTTCTATATTTTCTCATGAATGCTTAGGTATCCTAGTGGTCTGCACCCTAGGGGGCTGGGGCACCTCTTTTTGAGAGGTCCTGGGTTCAATTCCCAGTCAGCCTAGCTAAGTAGGAAGATCCCATGTGACATGGCAGTGACCTCAGCGCCACAAGCCATGTCCCCTCAACACCTATGGGACCCAAAACAAAGAGTGCACATCTCTAGATGGCACTATAAAAGAGAGGATGCCCATGTGGGCAGTTTTCCCATGATTGTAGGATATTTTCTAACTATCTTTTCTTAAATCTGTAGTTATTGTGAGTTTCCTTTGTTGTTACACTATCTCCTTTGACTACAGCCCTTCATGTTGTGGATTTGATCTTGTGGTCCCTTGCTTGCACTGTGGGTACTTATATTTCTGGTTGATTTCATCAAAACATATTTACTTGGAAAACCTGAGCTACATCAAGAAGCAGCAGGAGCAAGCAGAGGCACAAACAAAACAATATCATCAAAGTATTCAACAGTGAAAGCCTGTTCTAACTTTCTGGTAGCAGAGGTTTTCACTCTTTGCGTATCTGCAACCCCGTGCAGTACAACTAGTACGTCCAGAGTGACTCCACTGAAGGGCGAAGAAATATAACATGGAAACCAAGGACACTGCCGAGATGACAGCGCCCTCAGTGGCACCAGCCAAGCCAGCGCCAGCGCCCAAACCTGCTGGTGAACTTGAACCTGAGGAGCCCGTACCTTCAGTGTCCTTAAGTGGGCCGGGGGATGATTCCCTGGAGGGCTTGAGAGATGCCTTCAGTGGACTCTCCTTTGCAGGACGTGAAGGCAAAGAGAAGGACAAGGAGAAGGAGCTGAAGAGGTAGATCCTGGAGATGGACACGAACCATTTGACGAGGTGCCCTTCGATGACAAACCTGTTGAGAGCGCGCCGAGCGCCTCAGATTACCCTGCAGTACCCTCTCCAACAACCACTACACTCCCAGCCACACATCCTGCTACATCCTCACCCACAACCTCTCCACCTATGGCTGAGGGTCTAGGCTTTACTGGTATGCCTTACCCCACCTACGGTGTGACTCCAGCCGCGACTGTGCCACCTATGGCAACTTCAGTTAGCGAACCAGTGGCATCCTGCTCCAGCTACACCGGTGTTCCTGAGCCTATGCCGCGCTGCCATGGGGATGACTATCAGAGACCCGCGGCGGCCGTGTACATGACTAGGATACCTGGCTATGCGGCACCCGAGCCTGGCTATACTATGCCAGCACCTGGTTTAACCTCTCTGAGTGGCCTACGTGGCCCTGAGTCTTGTGGTGGAAGGAGCAGAGGATCAAGAAGATCCTCAAACCCATCCCTGATGCGGTCGGAGATACGACAGGCTCTTCGAGGAGCCACTTCAGAAATAGTTGGTGATCTAACTCAAGAGATTCGGGCCGAATTGGAGCCCCTGATTCCTCCCCAAACGTCACCTACCACCATGGGAGTTTCACCTCATCGTCTACAAGCCAGCCATTTGGTGGCGGGACTGAAGAACACCCTGTGAAGCTTGAGGAGCCGACCTATGCCGACCCCTGCTGTGATACCAAGGAGCCCTTTCGTACCAAGAACGGCCCAGCCCCCCTACAGCCACGTGGAGAACTCCACGCGAGCCGAGCTGGACCAGATAGGGTTGACAGGCCTAAGGGCTATGGTCGATGTTGAGCCCTACGGCTCTAGTGACCTGGGTGGAGATCCTTCTGATGATGAGCCGCCATCTATGACGTCTGCTTCACCCTCTGAGGACGATGACCCTGAGGACCCCGAGAACCCGAGCGGCAAGAAGAAGAAGAAAAAGAGGAAGACCAAGCGCCATGAGGAACGCAGGTCTCAGGAGGCTAAGGCTATCGCCACCTCCAAGATTGTGGTGAACTTGCCGGAGTTCAAGGGGAAGGACCTCAGCGAGTTCGCTGAGAACTTCGGCCGGTTCCTAAGGATGACCGGCCAAACCCGTGCTAGTGGGCGAGTGAAGTGCGATCTGCTCCTGCAGTGCTGCAAGACCAAGTACCTGGAGAAGCAGGTCAAGCAGATCGTGACGAAGTCCGCCACCTTCGCCGATGTGTTGGTTGCCTTGGAGAGGCAATACCCTACCTACGAGACCGACCTCTCCATCAGGGCCGAGATCCAGAACCTGGCCTTGCTGCCCAACAACCCCAAGCCTGCCAGGATTTCTGAGTTGCTTGCCGACTTGGACCACTGGGTAGGGCGACTGACGCCCGGTTCCTATGGCAGCGACGAGCTGCTATTCTGGTTGGTGGCCAAGCTCCCACGAGAACTGTGGGATGAATGCCGGGCAACGGCAGAGCGCAAGGCAAGAGCCCTCACCTATGAGGACCTGTCTGTGCTACTTTTGGAGCTGGCGCTGGAAAAAGAAAGCGACCAGCACCTGAATGCCTACCGTCCTGGAGGAGGCGGCTCGGGGAGCCATGGCCGAGGGTACCAAGGACACCGATGTGGACAGGGGACTACCCCCAAAAATGCTCGCTTCATGAGCAATGTCCAGGACCTCTTCTGGTGTGATGCCAGAGATGAGCAGGGCTGCCTGCTTCATGCCCCTAACTGCGACCAGCGGGACTGCTTCGTGGTCCATGGGAAGAACCAGGAGACCAACACCGGCGGCAAAGCCAAGCTGCCGGACCACTACAGGTGCACAATCACCTGTGCTTTCTGTGGTAAGAGGAAGCACTACGAGGACGAGTGCTACCACAAGCAACCCCTCTCGGCGAAGCTCAAGACCGAGAACGGCATTTGCAAGGGCAGTGGCAAGGGCAACGCCGACAAGGACAGTGGCAAGGGCAAGTTCAAGTGGGATGGCAAAGGCCAAGGTGGCAAAGGCAAAGGTGGACGAGGAGGCTCTGACCACAAGCCGGACAAGGACAAGAAAGCGGACCAGTCCGAAGGGAACCCCCATACTACGCCAGGGGGGAACTCTGATCCCTCCGGCGGGCAATCAAACACGGGACCTACAACCCGTTCCCAGACGCAAGCCCAACAAGAACAAGGGACTAAGCGTGCCGACGAAGATGGGGACCAGTCAAACGCCCGCAAAGTGTGCGGGTACCACGATACTCAGCCCTCCAAGTCACGGGAGAACTTCGAGAACAATGGCAGCATCAGGTGCCCTACCGCATGAGCGATTTGGTGGATGGGGCCGAAGTCCCTCGGGACCGGCGAGTGGCGGTCATCCTTCGCAACGTGCAGTGTGCTCTGGACGCCGAGCCCGACGCCGAGAGCCAAGACGGCAGCGGGCAAGCTTAGCGAACTTCTTCAACGCCTCGGCGTCCCTCAACCCAGCGCGCATCGTTTGAGCATCCCCCCTCCATCCTCTGAACCCCTCCGCACCCGTCCCACTCCTAAAAACCCGCGACCATCACGCTTGCCCGACCTGGCTTGCTTTGGTCTTGAGCCCCCTCCCGTGACCAGTTGGAGGCAAAGCAAGGGGTATGTGCGCCCAGCTGCAAAGCGCAACAACCCCCCGCCCCCCACGCTCAAAATCCTTTCACACAACCTGGAAAAGAAACCCCCCACCCCCTTCATTTTCCACCACCTACAAAAAGGATACCATGTCTTGCTCCTCCAGGAACTGAACGAGGAGCCCAGCCTCCCACACATCTTTAGCCACGGGGCAGAAAAATGCAAAATTTTCACCAACATCAACAAGAGAGAGAAAAAGAATGGCACTGCCATCGTGGTCTCTTCGGCTTTGCGGCCCTACACAAAGTTTGTTCCGAACTCGGACAACGATGGACTCATGTGCTCGGTTGAAATAACCCTCCCGGGCGGCCCCCCCACACTCCTCACTTCTCTCTACTCTCCCCCACCCGCAATTACCAGGCGCCCCCTGATTGAAATCAACCTGTCGCGTCTTCTTTCCCGATACCCTTACCATGTGGTGGGAGGTGATTTCAACTGCATCCGCAATCCCCGTCTAGACTCCTTGCACGCCGACTCCAACCCGTGGGCCTGGGTCACTTCCAAAACATCGGGCAGTAACCCGTCATGGATCGATACGTACCGACACATGCACAGCACTGCCCTGGGGTGGACCCGACCGGCGTCTAAGAACAGATTGGACTACATCTTTGCTTCGAGGAGCCTCTTCCATGACCAAAAAATTGCTGACGCTTCAATTCTTTATGGTGATTGCTCTACCGACCACCACCCTGTCACAGCACAACTGCACTCACCCCTCATCCCCACACAATCCCCCCCACCTCCCCGTAAACGCTTCCGAAGGCTAAAGAAACAGGAATTGCTCCGTCTTCAAGGGGGACTGCAACCTCTCGAGAAATGGTGTGAGGACTTCAACAAACACCTCCCTGACGTCCCGACCTCTGACCTGATCCCGATAGTGCACGCCATTCTCCGAGAGTGCTCGGAGGCCTACCACTCGATTACCACCCCAGCGGGAGGGACAGCCCCGTCCAAAATTCAAAAAGAATTCACCCAATTGGCCAATGCCCTCCCCCCAGCCTCCCACCCCCGTTTTGGAGAAAAAATGAGGCAGCTCAATGACTACCTCGATGAATGGCAGAAAGCGAAACAGAAATCGGCCCGGACTGCGGTACACAGAGCGATCGTCCAGGGCCGCCAACTCAAGAGTGCCATCCAGAAACACCTCCAACCCCCGGATCAGACTCCAATCTCCCTCAGGCGCTCTGACGGAACCCTTGCTACAGACACCAAAGAGGTTGCAAAGATATTTTTGGATACGCTCCTCCACTTGGGGGGTTCGCCTGACTACACCCCCCCCGACGATTTCACAGAGCGCCTCCTGAGCCACACCCCCCAGTGCCCTTCGGGCACAGAAACTCAGGACATCCCGGACATGACGTGGTCAGAGGTTACCGACATCCTCCACTGGGCTAACCCGCGCAAGGCAGGAGGAGACGACCACACCAACACCTACCTGCTCTCCGTCCTCCCCCCCCACCTGCAGACGCTCTTCTTTCTGGTGGTAAATCGCTTCCTGCATGAGCCCCTGCCTCCCCACTGGACGACCGCCCAAGTATGTTTGATCTACAAGAAAAAATGCCCCCTTGACCCCGCAAACTACCGCCCAATAGCCCTTTTAAACACTGTCTACAAGCTAGTGGCCCGACATGCCGCCTCCGCCCTCCAAACCTTCATCAGAGATCATTCCCTCATGCACCACAGCCAACACGGGGGCATGCCAAATTTCCGAACCATGGACCACCTTTTTCACGTCACGGCAGAAATCGCCCGAAGCCCCCAGGCCTACCATTTTTACATTGATTTTAACAAGGCCTTTAACAGCGTTCCCCACCCCACCCCCCGTCGGGTCCTCCACCACTATCGAATGCCGGCGGGACTGGTAGACCTGATCAGTGGACTCTACGCCCACTCCCAGGATGCCCCTCTTGTCAACAATGTCACACCCTACCACTACCTCCAAACCAGGGGCCTCCGCCAGGGATGCCCCATGTCCCCTGTCCTGTTCATCCTTTATTCTAACGTGCTGCTCCATGCAGCCCCTCAACCCTCTCCGTTGGAGAGACCCGCCGAGACCTCAGCACACGCTTTCATCGATGACAAATTGTACCGATCACCCTCCCAGACCTACATCCAAAAGTTAATTGACTTCTATGACACGGACGCCAGGACATGGGGGCTCCAAATGAACTGTGACAAGTCAGAGGTGCACGCCCTGGGTGGCGTCCCACAGCATGACTTCCAGAGCCCAAGCGGCTTCACACTTTCCACTGTCGACCCGGATACCAAACAGCCAGGAAGGGCTACAAATACCTGGGTGTTTACATCTACAACGATAAGCACCCCCCGCAACTCCGACACCAAATACACTCGGAACTAAACAGCTACTTCGTACACCTTTCCCCGCTTCGCCTCACCCTCCCTGAGCTGGTTAAACTGGTGAACGTCCAACTAATACCAATCCTCACCTACCGCCTCATTGCCCACCCTTTTCTCCCCAGCGAAATAGATGAGCTCACGGCAGCGGTCTGGAAAGAGCTTGCTACCCATGGCAGAACCTTGCCCAAAGTCTCCACTAAGGACATATACCAGCCACGTGCTAAACTGGGGCTAGGCCAGCCACCTGGGAATAGCGGTGCACAAGTCTTTTGTTGAGGCGGGACTAAGGTACCTGAACCAGGACGGACCCCCGGCCAGTTGTGTGGCAGTTAGAGACGCCCTCCTTTCGACACGGCAAAATGCCCTTCAAGATAGCTTCCTGGATGCGGCCAACCGCCTGAGTCTTCGATTCCACGCCCCTGGACCATGGAACCCCTGCCTCCCCTGTGAACTACACGAGCGAGAACGACTGTATGCTGCACCCCGAAATGCCCCCCCCTGCCTGGCCACGGTTACCAAAGTCTACAAAAAAACAGCCACCATTTGCTTCGACACCGGGGAATCCGCTACCATCACGGAACGGAGTAATTTCACCTTCACCCCCCCCAACACCCCTCCTCTCCCCCCGGGTGACATAACCCACTACCACCTTTTCCCACCCTTCTCTTCCCCGCAAACCCGCAACCCCGACATCCCGGTTCCTCTTCAAGCGGACCTCATGGATAGCACCTGTGAAGGACACTGGTTCCACCTGCCTAACCTCCGCCACGTTCTAAACCATGAGGATCTAATGGGGTGGGGGTGCATTCAGGCGGCTAACCTCGTCGCCGAGCTCCCCTTTGATGACACGGCCTGGATCTATACGGATGGAAGCTCGGGTGATGGGGGCCATGGCAGCGCCTTCGCTATCTTTTGGCAACAACAGTGTTACGTCCTCTGCCGCTCGTCACCCTCGCCCACTTCGGGGGGCTCCGAGCAATGGGCCATGGCAATGGCGTTAGCACACCTCCCCAACATCCTCCCCAATACTCCGGTGGTGATCCTGGGTGATAACGTTGACACAGTCGAAGCGGTCAACCGGGCCCTTTCCAGCCCCCCCCCAGCGAGGCCGTCCACTTACACACAGGGCACACGAGACACTGCCTACACATCCCTCCTCGCCCCCCTCCCCCACCTGATCCATGTGGCTTGGATCAAGGGCCACGCACAGTTTATGGGAAACGAGCTCGCGGACTATTTCTCAAAATGGGCCGCTCAAGCATTACTGTGGCACCCCTCCCTCCTACCCCCCCCCCCTGCGGGAGTGGTCACTAGTGGGGGCCTAGCCCTCATCTCAGAAATTCCGAAACACCACACCCGCTCCCTCTTCCCGACCCACCCACACAGGCGCCTGCACTTCGGCACCAGCGCAAGCTTTCTCCGACAGAGCAGCTTTTTCTCGGCAATCGCATTCAAGTGGGTGTCAGGCACGTATGGTTGTCAGGACTACAGACCTCACTGTGACACCAGTGACCAAACATGCCCTAAATGTCAAGAAGTGCACCCGATGGATCCCATCTCATTCTGCGCCCTCTGTCCCACGATGCAGTGGTTCCAGCAGTGTCTCTCCAGCGCCTGGCCCCCCCCTTTTGACAAATTAGCACTCGAATGGTGGATAGCCAGCGACCGTGGGGACAGACGACTCGCTACCAGAACGCTCGTCCCAAAAACGCTCCACACAACGCTTGCAACGTCCCCGTCAGGCAAGGACCCCACTGTGCATGCTAGGGACTTTGACAGCGCCCTGGTTAAACGCAATAGGGCGCTCACGCCACTCATCGAGGACGCCAACAAATTTCTCCACGACAACCCAACCGGGGCCATCGGCCCACCAGTAACTAGAAACAATTATGTTGATTCCCTGGGTGGATTCAGTACCTCCAGAGGCCATGCCCCCCGGGACCCGCCAAAATACGTTCCCCCCTCGGCCCTGCCTGAGACGGTGTTGACACCCCCGAAGCGCAAAGCCTCGGATCAACCACAGCGGAAAGAACGCCCCCCCCCCCCCCCGGCACCGCCCAAGCCAGCAAAGCCCAGCGCAGCGCAACGCGCTCTGGACGCCTACCTGCAGCCTATTGGCCCCGGTCCCCCCCCCCCTCCTCCCCCTGCGCCACCCCGACGCGACGGAGCCCAGGTGCAGCACAAAGGGCGAAAGCGCAGTGAACCCGCCCCCCCCCCGGCCGCACACCGCCCTGATCCCAAACAGCCTCGGATCGACAGATTCCTCCCCCCGAACTAGCGGCTCGAACCTGTTGTATGTCTCTCCTCATGCCTCCAGTAATTCCACACGATGTAGCTAGCTAATCCACCCTGACCACAGCCGAAAGTATCCTCTGTTAGCCAAGCTTCGCTTACAGTTTGGAATGCACATCCAACTCTAATGGTATATTGCATATATCACCCCCTCATGTGCCGGCGGACGCCCTACAGGATCTTGAGGCGCCGAGCACCCGAATTTCCACTGACCCAATGGCGTAAGGGGCATCCATCGGGTGACTCTGCCTACTGGGTTCTGCTGTAAAGTAGTTTTGCAGTGTAAATTTGATCGAACAGTCTTCACCGGACTCAAAATGTGTCTACGTGCAAAAAAGTCAAACGCCCGCAAACGCTCCCGTTTCATGCGCATGGCGCGGAAACTGCAAAAGAAGGGGTTTGAAGTGACCTGCCCCGCGGAGTTCTGACAGGGACGCTCCGGGGGACCTACAGATCTGGTGTTCTGGGTACGTATCCGTCTTCGGGGACGTGAATACCTGGGGGTACTGGATACTGGGGCCACTATATCTATTGTGGCCAAGAAAATCTTACCTCGTGGGGACCTGAAGAACATCATGCCTACCGCAGCCATCAGCATGGGAGATGGGCATGTGGTGCACAGTTCTGGGGACTGTGAGGTCGAAGTGCCTATGGGATCTAGGAGCATTGCCCATCGGCTGTACGTGATGGACACCGAAGCCTTCGAGTAACCAAAAGTCACTGCCTTGTCTTTCTTGGAGGGCTTGATCCAGGCCAAGCCCCCCTTAAAAGCCTTTTGTTGATGCTAAGACTAACTTAAGTATTTTTATTACTCTTTTGAAGCTTTCAGTACACTTTGTCAAAGTAACTAGGGTTATAACCCTAGCCCCCCATGAAGTTCACCCCTACCACTCAACTGAGCGGAGGTATCTTCCTTCATGGGGGATATACCGAAATAAAAGAGGTATTTCATGCTTTAGGCCTTGGAGGTTAAGCCTAGTGGTCTCCCACCCCAAGACCCCTATACTCAATTGTTTCTACCACTTATTGTGGTTGTACCTTTTAACTGTTTCTGAATTCAGTTGCTTGGCCAAGTCATAATCTGTGTCTGGCCTAACTCCTTTGCCCCACATTCTTAACCAGCTCCATTTCATCCAAAAGAGTGCACATGAAGTGCTTGATGCTAACTTGGAGGCTAGAGTCAGGCCAGTTTTCTCATAAAATCTTTTGTTTTATCGATTTGTGATTGAATCTTTGTATCTATACCTGCTTTGTCTATCTGCAGCCCTTCTGTGTTCCACTGGATTTTAAACCATTCATCGATTCGATCCACATCCTGTTCTTGCTCTACTTGCTCCTTTGGTTTTGGGATTTCATCATCAAAAACCTGCAGGATTTCATCAAAATCTGTAGGGCACTAATCAAGGACATCTTTCCGGTAGCAGAGGGAAACCCTGAGTACCTTTCGAACCGACTCTGAGCAGAAGCACAAGAAAAGCACACTGAAAAGCACATTGAACATGTCCACTCAACTGTCCTCCCGAACCTGGCCGATCAGAAGTGTACAAGTACAACTAGAAAGAGTTTCTGATTTCCCTTGCTTGTTGTTGATATTGAAAACCTTGATTGCTTTTCAAAAGATGTTTTCCCAAAACTGCAAGAAGGTAAAATCCACGAACAAGGAACACCACAAACAGGATTAAAGTCAGAATTGTGATAGTATTCTTCCAAATCAAAGCATTGTAAGCAAAGAGGGGCTGCATATAGACAAATGAGGTATCAAATATGCAACTCAAATGACTTTATAAACAAAACAAATGATTTTATGTGAAAACTGGCATGACTCAGGCCTCCCAGATAGCACCAACCACTTCATGTGCACTCTTTCGGATGAAATGGAGCTGGTTAGGAATCTGGGGCATAGGAGTTAGGCCAGACACAGGAAATGACTTGGCCAAGCAACTGAATTCAGAACCAGTTACAATCTGGAACCACAATAAGCAGTAGAAACTTTTGAGTATAGGGGTCCTGAGGTGGGAGACCACTAGGCTTAACCTACAAGGCCCAAGGCATGAAGTGCCTACTTTATTTCGGTATAACCTCCATGAGGGATGATACCTCCGCTCCTTTGAGTGGTAGGGGTGAACTTCATGGGGGAGCTAGGGTTTTAACCCTAGTTGCCCAGAAAGTGTACTTAAAGCTTCATAAGAGAAACAAAAATGTTTAAGTGTTAGTCTCAGCACTTCCTTAGGCAAAAAAGGGGGCTGTAGCCTGGATCAAGTACCCCAAGAAAGACATGGTAGTGACTGTTTCTTACTCTTCCCTGGAGTACTAGTTAGCTAAGCTAGCAGAACCAAGGAAAGAGGCTTAATTTACCCTGAAATTACCTCAGAAAATGGTGTAAACCTTCACAAAACCTCCTCATCAGTTCATAGAAGCTGTTCACACTGCTGGTACCCTTTAGAAACAGCGTGATGTACCGTGAATGATGTCCATTCGAAGGGGCATTCCTCAAAAGTAGCTGGCGTGAGCGTAATGTTTTGGGAAAACAGTTTGGGCGCAGTGGGGTTTGAACCCATGACCTCCTCCCTAGAGTCTGCATTGCTACCCTCAGGGTATGATCCACCGCTCTAATGCAGACGGTCATCGCTGTATAAACAACGTATTTCAGTAATCGTCGTGACCAACGGCCAGGGCGGAGCAATACTCCTGATGGAGCCAACAAAACTCCAGGAGCTGAAAAAAATAGAAACGAGGACCAACAGGGAGTGAATCCTGTGGTTTAGCGAAAGGTTGAGCGACCTAACAAGTTAAATCGCTAAAAAGTGACGATAAGACGTTAGAAATCGTCATTTCTAGGCCCAAACTGAAAGTAGCAGACAAGCGCAACAGAGCCGCGCCCAGAAAAGGGGTCAACGGCACTACAAGGCACTCGAGTAGAGAGGTGTGTGCCGTGCCTTGACAGAGAGAAACCAAAAATTTCTGCATGGTTGCATCAAAATTTTTTATAAAACATAGGGACAAACCTCAAAAACACAAACAAAAGGTGTAAGGAAGAGCAGGCGAAAAATTCGCCTCTCAGGTATGCCAGTGTCATGACACACGTATGCATTGTGTTCGTCGTGGTTGTTTCGTTAAAACGTTAGGGTTGTCTCCGTCGTGTCTCCGGGGGGTCGGGCGACTCCTGCATTCCCCCTGCACAGGTAAAAACAAGGTTGAAAGGTATGCTCGACAAATGGTGCACGTAGTGCGCACGTAGGGTTAGAGAAGATGAGGTGCTCGCAATGCATGTGCTGGATTCCGACATACACACGTTGCCCCGCTTCCTTGTGCATGCACGTACCTTCCCTTCTCTTCACAGGTCCAAAGGAGAAGTGTGTGCTCGTGTTTGCGTCGTTTGTGCGTCAAAGTAGGGTTGTCTAAGACGCTTGCCTTGTTTTGCGTTGTGCCGTCGTCTCTCATTCGCCATTCCCTGTTCTCCTTTTCGCAGATGATAAAACAGGCACAACAGGAAGAATCGTGCAAGCCACAGGATGCAATTAAACGCCTAGGGTTGTTTATAACTCGCAATAGGGTTGTTTTGCGTTCGCCTCACTTCGGCATTCATACGATGCATGGTGAGTAAGGTAGGTAAGCCGAGGAGGAGCTCACCTTCTGGTTGAGTCCATGTGGTTACAGTGGTTTTGGTCTTGCCTCCCTTCCCTGCATGCCCGCACACGATGCATTAAAGAGATTTGACAGTAGGCCACGCGCTGTGCACGCGGTATGAACCCTTGCCAGGTTACCCAGGGCTTTGCCCTACGTTCCATAAGGGAACGGGCGAAGTCCTTAAGCTTGCTTGCTTGCAACTGGGTTCAGGAACAGTGTATTATAGGGCACACTAAGAAGCGTATAATACGTGGAGTGTGTCTTGGTTCCTCCGTCTTGAACCCAGTCCATTGGCCTCTGTTGTACAGGTGGGAGGGTCGGGGTGAACTGGTGCAGTCCCTTGAGCCGTGCTAAAATATACGGCGCTGATCACACAATCAATTGACCGCGCCTCAGCCAGGAGTGGCGAGGGCAGTTCGACTCCATCGACATCCGCGCTGTGCACGCCACCTGTGCGCCCTTCCCCTCCAAGCCCTAGCAGGGAAACGTGTTGTGACGTCCCTGTTAGGCCACAGTTGCTTAGCAGCGCTGTGTTCTCTTGTCTTCTTTACAGGAGGGTCATTAGGACCCACGACTTTATCTTCAACACCACCCAGTAGAGCGTGCGTGTAGGAGTGGTAGTCCTGCCCGGGGGCTTGAGCCAGTTGCAGTAGCGCTCGCCCACCAGGATGGTGCCACTGTAGGGTGTGTAGGACCTGTACTGCGTGTGTCACTGTCCCACCGGTTCCTGCAATTTTAGCAGGGTTGGTGGGCTGCGGCAGTGGTTAGGTCAGCGTTTTGGCCACTTAGCAAAATGGCGTTTTCATGCCTTCATAGCTTTTCACCACCCCTCCCTTTAGTAGTCAGGTAGGTAGGAAAAACAATACCTGGATTAGTATGCTGGGTATTCCCCCAAGGTTTTGCGCCAGCACAGAAATTGGGCGCATAGGGGAGGGGAGACCCGGGGCGTACCCCGTGGCATCAATAAGACAACCCTCCAGGTTTAGCAAGCGTGCAGACTTGGGTATAGTTAGGACACCACTTCTGCAACTAGCTCTTAGGACCTCAGGCATAGCACACTCACACATACCTAGGCAGACATGTATAGCGACCAGGTTAGGAAGGGTAGAACCCCACGGGTCTGGACCAGTTAGGGGTCCTAACTGTGGGCACGCTTGTCCCCAAGGAGGGTGCACACACCTTGCTTGTCATTCCCCCCTGGTCATTAGATTAGCTAGCCACCGTTCATCGTTGGCTCCCCAAGGTCATAACATCAGGGCAGGTCCCATGGCACACATGGTCAACAAGGCAAACACTCGCTGGTTGGCTGCAAACCTGATAAGCGGCCATCTGGCTCACGCTGGTAACCATAGGCATGGGACTGCAGGGCACAGCCACGGTTGGTGCAGTGCTCAGAGTGCTCACGACCCTGGGAGGTTAGTTCCTCTTCTTACGCTGGGACAGGGTCTCAGCACGGGTTAGCAACTGCCCCTCGTTGTTCTCAACGAGGTAGGAACGAAAGATGGGGTTGATACTCCCATCTGGCTGTATGAAGGCTGACATAGGCTCCCAGGTAGCCTCTGATAGCCCAGAGCCATCCCACAGGGTCAGGAATTTCCAGCCCTGTTTATATTCGTGGCGTGCAATACCTGCAACCAGGTAGTAACCATCGACTGCCATCTCATCGGCAGTCATCTCTTCGAGTTCGTCTGCCTCCTCTGGACTGGCAGCGTTCTCTAGGTCGATACGCTCGACCTCACCGTCAGGCAAGCGCCACTCATCCCACGATAGTTCATCAGGGGAGTGGTAGTGTCTCAGTTGCTTAGGAGCACACAGCAGCTCCCCACCTAGACGGGGGCTGCACCTCACATGGATCCTGGATCCATCTATCCTGATAATACGATAGGGCCCAAAGTAGGGGTCCTGCAAACAGTTGCGGGGCCATGTGGGCAATCGTGAGTGGTGTACAAGCACCAGGTCTCCTACCTTGAAACTGGCAGGACGTCTCCTGCGGTTACGCCGGGTTAGTTCGCGTTCTCGAACGCGTTTCAGGTTAGCTCTGGCCCTGTTAGCCAGGTCCTGCCGATGCTCCAGCCAGTCCCCAACTGGGCTCTTATAGTCCTCGGGGAAAGGGGTTTTGAAAAACCACGCAGGACGCCCCCCATGGAACAGTTTGTGGGGGGTATAGCCGGTTGAAGAACTCTCTTGAGAGTTCATGGCCAGAACGGCCCAGGGCAGCAGGCGTACCCAATCTTTGGTGCGCTCCTGTTTCATCAGAATCCTCAGATTCTGCTCCACCACACGATTCTGTCTCTCACAAAGAGGGTTAGACGTGTGCGTGTAAGGTACACCTGTGGTTACCTGGACGTTCAGGGCGTCCAGCACTCGCTTGTACCAACCGGTATCACTCCGGATGCGTACATCTTCATCGGAGTGGATTTCCTTAGGCGCCCCATAGGGCTCAAACCACTCCTCCACCAGGATCTTCACAGTCTGCTCTCCTGTGATCTTCTTGTTGCAGGGGAAAGCACGTGTGAAGCGGGTTAGACCACAGGTGACCACCAAACAACTATCATAGCCACCAAACTTAGGCAGACCGTGGATGAAATCCGCGTACAACAGGGAGTTAGCCCAGTAGGGTATGGGGAGACTGGAGACCAGTCCTCTGTCACGTGAGTCGCTCTGTTTGCTGGCGTGACAGTCACAGGAGTCCACTATGGACTGCATACGGGCACGTAGTTCAGACTGGGTTAGTCGGCAGTAGAAACGCTCACTGAAGAAAGCAGCACACCGGTTGCACCCTGTGTGCCCGGAGCTGTGGTGTGCCCACTGCAGACAGCCGTCAAGTCGTGCCTCAGGCACAACTATGCGGTCCTCATAGTATAGGTACTGGTTATCTTTATACCAGCGGTCGCCATCTATTAGGCGTGCCTCTAGGCCATCACTGAGGGTACTGAGTACACATTGGTACTCAGCCTGGTAGTCCCTCAGGCTCCAGCCCTCCAGTACACCTGCTGTACGCATGGATAGGTCCAGCTGGACATCCATACGTTGGAACGCCTCTTTGGCCAACGCTTCAGAGCTCTCACCTAGGAGGGCGTCGAAGGTGTTACGCGAGATGTAGTCAGCCATCTCGTCCTTTATACCTGGTATATGATGGACGGTCAACCTGAACTGACTCAGGTATGTCCACCATCGTTTTAGTTCCGCTTTTTCAGGCGGCGGGCCTTCTGAAATGTCTTCACGGGCTCTTGGTCACAGAGCCATACAACAGGGTTAGTACCTAGAAGATGGGATTGGGAAGAGAGCACGAGCATCCCAGCCAGGAGTTCCTGGTCGTAGGTACTGTAGTTGGATCGTGCTTGATTCCACTTCCAGTTCCAGTGCCCCAGAGGCACCAGACGCCATTCATCGGCGGGATAGTCATGCTTCAGGGTTCCATCGCGGTTCAGACCTGAAGTGTGAAACTGGCAGTGCGATAACTCATTGTGGTTAAGCTGCTGCCACTGGTATAGGGTACCACCCCCCCCTACGTCACACGCATCCGTGACGAGTATTATCTCGCCCTTAGGGCGGGGCACCCCCAGGCAGTTGGTGGAAGATATTTTCCTCTTCAACCCCTGGAAACAGGCCTCCTCCTTGTGGGTCCACCGCCAATACGTAAAATTGTGGATATGGCGTCGGTAAAAATTGCAGGCGCCAATAAAACTCCGCACATCGTGTAGACCCTTCTTAGGGTCGTCACGTATCTGCATGTCCTGTAGGGGCTGCATCTTAGACGCGGCTGGTTTCCACCAGCCATACCCCACGTCAAACCCTAGGTACTCCATCTCCTCTCGCATAAACTCTCACTTCTGGAGTTTGATGCGGAGATGGTTTTCCTGACAGACGGTGAAAAACTCTTGCAGGAGAAGGATATGATCCTCTTCGGTATTAGAACCCAGGCTCACGTCGTCGATGTGGGCCTCCATCTCAGCCCCGCGGGAAACCAGTTCCTGCACAAGGGGTCTGCGTCTCAGGATCGATAGGATTTTGTTCATCAGCTCCTGAAAGAGAGCAGGGGCATTCGCGAGACCAAAGGGCATGACCTTCCAGCGGAAGATACGGCCCTTAGGGGTTACAAAGGCGAGCAGTTCCTGGGCTGCCCGGGTTAGGTCTACTTGCCAGAAGCCACTGCGCTTATCCATCTTGGTCTTGAACCGACACTTAGCAATTCTCTCCAGGGTGTTCTCCATGTTGGGGATACTCCCTGAGTGGTTCTGGGTCTTTTTATTGACCTCCCCATAGTCAACGACCAAGCGCATAGCAGTGGACCCAGGTTTAGCAACCAGAAAACAAGGGCTACAATGGCGGGGGTAGTCCCCGTGCTTATACTCCTCGACGAGGCCAGCATCTATACACCCTTGGATCTGGCGTTCGATCTCGTCGATTTGGTCTTGTGGGGCGGGGTATGGACGCCGCCTCACTACCGACCCTTCAAACTCTGGTTTGAGTTTGAGGTCCATCTGGACCAGTTTCTTACAAGACAGGGGTGGGGGCAACGCTCCAAAAAGCTCCTGATACTTGTGGATGAGCTTAGTGAGACGGGGGTCGAGATTCATGCTCTCAACTTTCTCGGAAAAATCCTCCTCAGCGCAGAGGTTACTCTTCCCTTTATCCTGCTTTTTTATACGCCCCACCGTTCTGGGGGGCAACTCATCCTCCCAGTCCTGGCGCTCCTGGGCATAGTGGAGGGAGTATACCAGAGGGGTCTCAGGATCGGGGAGAGTCATCTCTTCATCATCCTCCTGGGACCAAATAGAGGTTTTGCAGGTCTTCTTGAGGAGGTCCAGGCGGGTCCGTTGCTCGATACTCTCAGCCTTAGCCCACAGGACCTGCTGTAGTTCCTGCACGTCATACCAAGACACGGGCATGTTTTTGGGTGAGGGTTTAGCGCCAGGTACCTGATCTGAGGGGCCATCAGTGGCCCTCATAGAGAACACGGCGTGATCATTAGACCCACCAGGGGCGCACTCGCCGAGATCCACCTCTTCCGTGAGCAACTGCGCTAGAAAAGCGCTATGCTTCAGTGTCACAACCTCCGGGTCGACCGGGGGTATTACACTGGCGATATTGCTCAGGGGGTCGTCAGCATCAGCCAGCGGAGTAGAGACTGCTGGTGTCTCCGGCTCATCGGGGCACTCACCACTCGTAGTGGTAACCGAAGAGTACTCAGATCTCTTCTTGAGATCATGGAGGGTAAGGCCCTTGCTTTTGGCCATCAACTCCTTGACTACAACCTGATCAAGGTCACTCACGGGCACGGGGTTTAGAGCACCACTACGATGGATAGGAAACTGCCCCATTCAGGGGCGGGCATGGTCTCCTGAGAGTCCTCAGGGACGTAGATGGGACCGTTGGGCAGTTCAGTCCTTCTCACGGTCAGACAGTCCAAGAGGCGCCTCCAATAGGCGTGTTCACCTGTGGTACCCCAGTCGGGGGTGCACAGGACCACTCTCGCTTCTTCGAGGGCGATTTTGGTAATCACCTTGGCGTGCTGGGAGAAAGGGGGGTTTGCGTAGCACAACCCCATTGATTTCCAGTAAAAGCGGTACGCATTGTTTAGGTTCCGCGAGCAGTAGAGCTGCATCAGATGCTGCTCTTTACTCGCGAACAGTTCTACCTGAATTTCATTCAGGTCCAGCTGCACGGCGGCCAGTCCATTTTCCAACACTGGCCGCACCAACTGATAGTTCTCAGTTCTCAGTTCACGTTACGTAGACCGGATTCTTTTAGACCTGACAGCTCCAGAGGGACAGAGTATAGGCCACTGCCCCAATCGCAGTGAAGGGCGTAGGGACGTTGCAAGGACAGCAACTTCACCTGGGGGTTGAAGCGCAGAAAATCAGTGCCAATGACAATGTCAAAGGCGTCGGTGTCAAGCACTTTCCAGTGCTGCGTCACCTCCTCATCGTCTAGACATACAGTCACATCCACCCCCCCCAGGGAATGGATGGTCCGACCATCCCCTACCCTTATGGCCACTGTTTTGGTTTTCCGGATCTTGGCTTGTTTTAGCAATCTGCGGGCCATGATTGAGAGCGTGGCGCCCGTGTCCAAGACTGCTTTGTAAACCTGATCACCTATTTTGACGGTGATCCAGAAAACCAAATCTTCTTCCTCGGAGCCGCCCCCCTATTCCCCTTCAGGGAATTCCACTTCAAAGCCCGCCGCCTGCGGGCACTTAGAGTGCCAGTTGAGGCGGCGCTTCTTGGCGTTCTCGTTTCCCTTGTCAGCGCCACCGGCGCTGGGAATAGAGGGTACGGTTCGCTTCTCCCCAGGCTGCTCACCCTTGGGGGTGGGGCCTGGTTTTCCACCTCTGGGGGGTGCGGAGTTTTCTTGCCCTCCTTCAGGGTTACCTCCACCGGGAATTCCCCCAGGGGTACTGCCTCCCCCCCCCTTACCGGCGTTCTTACGCCGTCCTTCCTCGGACTTCTTTAGCTTCTCGGACTTGCGGTTTGAGGTTTGAGGTTTGATTTTGCGGGTACTAGACGCCTTTCGGCCCCGGGAAGCCACCTGGTCGGGCCAGGTGATATCCTCCCCACCGGGTCCTAGTGGGGGGCCCTCCAAGACGCACCTCCTGCCTGGTGGCGGAGTCCCCCGGGTTCACAGAGCTCGGAGCCCCGTCCTTCCCTGGCGTCCCCGTTTCGCCACTCCCCGGTCAGTGCATCAATTCGCAGCCGTGGCTGCGGGCGCTTACCCACTGCGTCGCCCCCCTAATGCGTGGTCGCCCGGGGCGCCGGCGCCGCCGGGCCCGCGCTACTGGCTTGTCGCCAGTGGGACCCCCTTGGGCTGGCGCGGAGGCTGCCTAGCCTAGGGGTTGGGGCGTGGCGCTGTGTGCCACTACTGCCTTGGCGGGTGCAGTGTCCCGTCCGTGTGTGCGCGGCGCTCGCGGCCGGTTCGGGGGGGTTCGGGCCGGTGCCTGGTGTTGTGTCTCCCCTTCTTCCCCCTTCCCGCCCCGCGTGTTCCGCGCTGCGTGTGGCGGGCCGTCCTGTCCGGGTGTCCCTTACCCTCGCTCGCTGGTACGCCATTCCATGCGGTCTGTGCGTTCCGCGCGCTCGGTCCGGTTGCCCTTCCGGTAGTCCCCGCGTGTCCTTTTCGTGTGTGTGCCCTCGCGCTCTCGCGGTGTCCGCTCCCCGCTGGGTGGTGTGGCGCGCGCATCTCGCGTGGTCCCGGCACTGGGCGCTGGTAGGGCCGTTCCACGTGGTCCGTGCCCCTCCGCGTGTCCTGCCCCGGTCCCGTGCTCCGTCTGGTGTGTTTGGGGGGGGGCGGTCCGGTCCCGGTTCCCCCCTACTTGGCTTGGGGTTGTGGGGACGGCGGCAGGGCGTCCCCGGGGGGGCGCCTTCGACCGTTGCGTGGGGCGTTTGGGGTCTTGCGCTCCTCCTCCCCCGACTGCCCGTCCACTGGGTGGGCTGTCGGGGTCCGCGTTGTGGGCGCGGGCGTGCGGTTGTGGGGGCCCCGCTCTGTTCCTGTGGGGGCGGAGAGAGGTGTCGTCTTGGTGTCCAGGCGCCGGTCCACCGGATTCCCATGACGAGCCCGATGCGCACGGTGCTTCGCCCTGCGGGATGCGAGGGGGGGTTGGGGTGACCGTGGCTGGAGTGGTGCACCAATGTTCCGGTTCATGGCCCAGCAGAGCACCCCTACTGGGGGCTTACACTTAGCACAGGGGGAGGGGGTTGCGGGCGCGTTTGTTCTGCGACCCGGGTGCCAGTGTATCTCAGAAGGCAGCCGCCCTGGAGGTAGCGCACCCGGCGCGCGCCGCGAAGGAGCTGGTTCGAACCCCGTGCTCGGTGGTCTCCCACCGATCCCTTCGAATACCGGACGAGGCCTCCCGTCGACCTGTTTGAGTACAGGTGACGGTGCGCACTGCTGCAGGGGTGGGTGGCTCCCATGTGTTTTGTTTTTCTAGGGTGGGGGGTAAAACGAACGAGACCTCCACCCGATCCACCGGTATCGGTGGTGGCGCGAGTTGCTGGAGGGGGGGGTGGTTCCCACGTCGCCAACTAGAGAGCTCTACGTGCCGGGATCCCAGGAGCACCAACGCCTGGGATCGAACCCCCGCACTGGACGATTGAAGACCGACGCTCTCACTACTGGGCCGCGGGAGTCTCTTACGTGACTTAGGGGTGCCGTCGGCTATGAATCCAGTCCCGAGGCTGGGGCTGTGCGTTGTGAAGCGTGTTGCGCGTGCCGGGAGGCCCCAGTCTACGTGCACGGGGCCGGGACAGGGGGGGAGGGGGCTGGGTGGGGTGCGGCACCGTCGGATCGCCGACTGACGTGCACAGGGGTAAGAGGCGGACAGTAGCACCGCCGGATCGCCGACTGACTGTAGGGCGGGGGGTCGCTCTGCCTCTTTCCGTCCCTCTGCCTTCCCTGGGCAGGCAACAAAGCGGGCGTCACTGGCGTTGTGCTGTCCATGGGGGGCGTGGCCCCCCATATCACTCCGGTTCGTGCTCACCCGGCTTCTCTGGGTACGATCTGTGCGGCGTCCCGGTGCGCAGGCGTGGGCCCGCTTGTTCTTCGCGGCCCCCATGTGAGCCGGCGGCTGGAGCGGGGGGGCGGGTCACACTCCGGCTCCCCTCTCGGGTGGGGGGGGGCCATCCCCCCTGCCTCGGGGGGTGGGGGCCGGGGCCCCCGCGGCTGGCGGGCTGGTGGGGGGGCGGGGGGGGGGGGGGGGTGTCGCGCCGCGGCCTCCCTGCTCTCGTTCCGGGCGGCGGCGTGCGGTACTTCTTTCTGGCTCTCTCCGTGTCGCTGGCGCGCTCCCTTCCGGCGCGCGCGTGCGGTCGGGGCTGAAGTGCCGCCCCGGGGTGTGGGGGGGTGAGGGGCGGCCCGTGGACCGCTCCCCTGGGGGCCCCAGCTGACCTGCAAACCCCCCCTCTGTCACCTCGGAGTGGGCTGTGGTTACGGGAGGGTCATGTGGGGCGCGGCCTCCTTCGTGTTCCGTTGTGCGCGTTGCTCCGGCACGCCGGTGTGGGTTCGCGGGAGCAGGTCCAGCCGCCGTTGCCCTTACCGTGTCGCCGTTCCTCCTGAGGGTGGGGGCGCCCAGCCGGCCCTGGGGGGGCGGAGGGCCACCCCTGTGGCTCCCCAGCTGGGGTGGGTGCGGGGGGGGGGGTGGGGGGGCCGCCCCCCCGCCCGCTCTCGGGCCTGTGTGGGAGGGGGGGGGGGGAGTGGGGGGGGGCCTTTGGTCCCCTGGCGATGCCTCCTGTCGGCCAAAGGGGGGGGGGGGCGGCTTGGCAGTCCTGGCCCTGGGGGCCAGCCATCGGCCAGGGGGTCGCGCCCTTCCCCCGCCCCCCTCTACCGAGAGCCGGATTCTCGCGCAGGCCCTCTCTGGGGCCCCTCATCCCCCGGCCGTTGTCGCGCGGCGCTGGCCGGCCGGGGGTGGCCGTGAGGGTTAGCGGTCAGTGGTTAGCGGGCTGCGGGGCAGCGGTTTCCCCCCGCGCTTGTTGTCTCCGCACTCCCTCCCGCGGGAGGTGGTGCGCCGCTTTCCCTGGGTAGGTAACAAAGCGGGCGTCACTGGCGTCGTGCTGTCCATGGGGGGCATGGCCCCCCATACCACTACGGTTCGCGCCCACCCGGCTTCTCTGGGCACGATCTGCGCGGCGTCCCGGTGCGCAGGCGTGGGCCCAGCTGGTTCTTCGCGGCCCCCATTTGAGCCGGCGGCTGGGGCGGGGGGGCGGGTCACACTCCGGCTCCCCTCTCGGGCGGGGGGGGTCCATCCCCCCTGCCTCGGGGGTCGGGGGCCGGGGCCCCCGCGGCTGGCGGGCTGGTGGGGGGGCGGGGGGGGGGGGGTGTCGCGCCGCGGCCTCCCTGCTCTCGTTCCGGGCGGCGGCCTGCGGTACTCCTTTCTGGCTCTCTCCGTGTCGCTGGCGCGCTCCCTTCCGGCGCGCGCGTGCGGTCGGGGCTGAAGTGCCGCCCCGGGCCGGGGGGGGGGTGAGGGGCGACCCGTGGACCGCTCCCCTGGGGGCCCCATCTGACCTGAAACCCCCCCTCTGTCACCTCGGAGTGGGCTGTGGTTACGGGAGGGTCATGTGGGGCGCGGCCTCCTTCCTGTTCCGTTGTGCGCGTTGCTCCGGCACGCCGGTGTGGGTTCGCGGGAGCAGGTCCAGCCGCTGTTGCCCTTATCGCGTCGCCATTCCTCCTGAGGGGGGGGGCGCCCCCCCGGCCCTGGGGGGGCGGAGGGCCGCGCCTGTGGCTCCCCTGCTGTGGTGGGTGCGGGGGGGGGGTGGGGGGGCCGCCCTCCCGCCCGCCCTCGGGTCTGTGTGGGGGGGGGGGGGGGGGTGGGTTGGGGGGGGCCCTTTGGTCCCCTGGCGATGCCTCTCGTCGGCCGGGGGGGGGGGGCGGGGGCGGCATGGCAGTCCTGGCCCTGGGGGCCAGCCATCGGCCAGGGGGTCGCGCCCTTCTCCCGCCCCCCTCTATCGAGAGCCGGATTCTCGCGCAGGCCCTCTCTGGGGCCCCTCATCCCCCGGCCGTTGTCGCGCGGCGCTGGCCGGCCGGGGGTGGCCGTGAGGGTTAGCGGTCAGTGGTTAGCGGGTTGCGGGGCAGCAGGTTCCCCCCGGCGCTCGTTGTCTCCGCACTCCCTCCCGCGGGAGGTGGCGCGCCCTCGTACGTCGTGCCATACCGTGGGGGGGGCGTGGGTCGGGGGGCCCCGCCCCGCCCCCAACTCTCCCGTACCCGCCGTCTGGGCCTTCACCTGCGCCGCCGCTTGTGTGGGGGCTGGTGCTGCGGCGGCGGCGGGTTGTGCCGGCGGTAGCGCCAGTGGGCGAGGGCGCTACGCAAAGCCCGGGGGAGCCAGTTGTTGGCGTCCGCATCCGTGATGCGGAGCACCGCTCCCCCTTCCAGGAATGCCGGCCACGTCGGCTCCCTGTCGGGCCACGCCGCCCGGATCACTGACCTGAGGACCCTCTCGTGGTCCTCTGGGGCCGCCCACCCCCCCGGGGGTACCTCTCGGTTTCCTCCGTCCCTCCGGAGGAGCATGGCATCGAAGGGCCGGTTCCTCGACCTCCTGGAGGTCCCCTGGCTGGCCCAGCACAACCACCCGTACACTTCCCCCACCAGGGGGAGGGTCTCCTCCCCCAGCGGGTCCGGGACCGCGCCCCAGTCCCGGTCCCACGGCCGGCCCTCCTCCGCCCCCCGTGCCGGCCCCCCTCGCTGCCCCTGCGCCTGCGGCGCCGATGCCGCGCCCCGTCCCCCCTCCGCCGAGGCCATCCGCGCCTGCTCCGCCCTCGGCGCGGGGGGGGCTTGCTGGTGCTGATGTCGTGGGGGTTGGGGGGGGACGAGCTCGCCGGCGTCAGGGTCGATGTTGTAGAGGTGGTGGTGGTGGTGGTGGTGGTGGTGGTGGGTGTGGTGTGCCAGCATCTGTTGGATGCCGGGGGGGATGCACCTCACCGGCTGCACGTCCGGCTGCGGGGGCGCTCCTCCCTCTGCCCCCCTCCCTTCGCCCCGCCCTCCTCCCTGGGCTCCCATGCCCCGTCCCGCCTGTCCCTTGGGGCCCGCGGCGCCCTTGCCCTTGCCCTTGGGCCCCTTTCCAGCCCCATGCCCGTGTCGCGGGTCCCGCCTCCCGTCCCCCACGCCCTGGCCCGCCCGCTCTCCCACCCCCCCTCGTCCTGCCCCCTGCACCTGGGTTCCCTTCCCGCGCCCCTGAGCGCCCTTCCCGTGCCCTGGCCCCTCCCCGGCCCCCTGCCCGTGTCGCGGGTCCCGCCTCCCGTCCACCACGCCCTGGCCCGCTCGCTCTCCCACCTCCCCTCGCCCTGCCCCCTGCACCTGGGCTCCCTGCCCGCGCCCCTGCGCGCCCTTCCCGTGCCCTGGCCCCTCCCCTGCCCCCTGTCTGTCGCACCGTCCGCTGCTCCCCTCCCCCCCGCCGCTGCGCCCTTCCTGGACCACTCGCCGGGCGTCCCGCTGCCTTTGCAGCTGCGGCAGCGTGACGCCCGGCGGCGAGCGCTCGCGCGTCGGGGGGCGGACGTGCCGCTCACGCCCCGGGGGGAAGGGCTTGGGGGGGAACGGCTTGGGGGGGCTGGTGTGGGTGTGGGTGGGGTTGGCGTGGGCGCGGTACTTCGCGCTCTCCCTGCCCACTGCTGCTGCTGCGGCGGCCGCCGGCGAGGCGTCCGTGGCCCGTGCGGGCCCCTTCCCCCGCTTGCGCGGCGTGCTGGGGGCCGCGGCGTGGCCGGCCGAGGCGGCGTCGCGGCCCGCCGGGGTCGCGGCCGCAGCCCCTCGCGCGCCCTCCTCGCTCTCCTTCGCTGCCGTGGCGGCCGCCGACGAGGCGCCCGTGGCCGCGGTCGCAACCCCTCGCACGCCCTCCTCGTTCTCCTCTGCTGCCGCGGCGGCCGCCGGCGGGGCGCCCGCGGCCCGTGCGGGGTCCGTCGCAACCCCTCGCGCGCCCTTCTTGCTCTCCTCTGCGGCTGCGGCAGCCCTTGGCGATGCGTCCGGCTCCTGCGCCGGGGCTGCCCCCCTTGCCGGCGGCGTGCCGGGGGCCGCGGCCGGGGCCGCGGCGTGGCTCGCCGCGGTCTCCGCTTCCGGCGCGTCTGGGCGGGACGGGGCGGCGGGGCTGGCCGCCTGGGCGGCGGGGGCGGCCGTCTCGGCTGGCCCAGGTTCCCGGGCCGGCGGCGGCGGCCCGACCAGCACCGCCGCCTCCGCAAGCCTCCGCTCCTCGCGCTCCCCGAGGGTCTCCCCCGTGCACTCCGGGGAGGAGACGGGGGAGCGGGAGCGGGACCGGCGGTGGTGGCGGTCGTCCCGCTGGGGGGACCCATCGGAGTCTGCCATCACTGTTACTCTGGTAGGCATGCGTGGTGGAAGGCGCGCCCTTCCCACTACCTCCTGGTGCATCAGTGCCGTGCCGTCGGTAGTGCCGTGTGGTGCTCTGCGGGGGGGAGGGGGGGAGGGGGTGGGGGGCCGGCTGTGGCGTCAGCCCCGCACCGCCGGGGGCCCGCGGCCATCCACCGGCATTGGGAGGGGAGGCGGGGGAGCCACGCGGCCCACGCGTCGCGCCACAGCTCCCAGTCTGGGGCGGGGCCCAGGGCCCTGGGCCCCCGGGGGTCGTCGAGCGGTGTCGGGGGCAGCCGCACCAGGTGGACCCCCGTAACGGCGGTGACCTCCTGTGTGCGCAGGAAGGTGTGTACTCCGTCCCGCGCCGCGGGCGCCGGGAGGGGGGGGCGGGGTACGGGTGTTGCCCCATAGAGGTGGGTGGGGCTGATTCCCAGGATCCGCCCCGGGTCCCCGCGGGTCGCGACGATGAGGAGGAGGAGGGGGGTGCCAGGGCACTCCTGCCAGAGGACCTGCCCCCTGTGGTGGGCACCCCTGGTCCTGGAGAGCGGGGGGGACAGGTCTGGGTTAGCCCAGCCGCGGGGCGCGTGCGTCGCCGGTGGGAGGGCGGGGCACCAAGTGGGCTCCCTGGGGAACGCCTCGTAGACGACGGCGTACGGGGGGGTAGGCCCGGTGCCGTCGTACACCGGGTTGGTCGGCCGGGGGCGGGCGGACGCCTCGTCCGCGCCTTCCACGAACACCGTGACCTCGCCCACCTCCAGGTCCTCGTCCGGCGGGTGTAGAAGGTGGAGCGCCGCATCTAGCTCGGACACTCCTCCCGGGTACGTGGCCCGCGCCTGGTTCAGGTACGGGGCCGCGTCCCCGGGGTAGCGCGTCCTGAGGGCGTGCAGCAGGGCTGGGGCGCTACTGCGGAGGGACATGGCAGACCCCGCCCCTGTCAGCCGGAGGGTGTCCCCCATGGACAGGGGCCGGCCCGACCGATTGGACTCACGCCACTCCATCCAGTGCCCGTAGAGGGCTGCCTCCGGGCTGATGAGCCCCGGCCGGATGGCGTTCACGATCCGGTGCATTGCCGGGAGCAGCGTAGGGGCCCCCGCTCCGTTCAGGGCGCGGACGGCCGGGAGGGCGGTCTCGTTGAGGAAAGCCCTCGCACTGCCCTCCAGGTCGCACCGTGCGGCAGCGTGCGCCTCGTGCGCCTCCGCCACCGCGCCCGCCACCAGGCCCCGGAAGGCCGCCTCCTGCGCTCTGCGGCGGGCCCTGGTGTGCCCCGGCCCATCCCCCCGTCGGCGTGGCATGGTGCTGCGGGCTCTGCAAAGGGCGGCGGCGGGTGGGGGTCAGGGGGCGAACACGTGCGACAGGGGCGCAACGGATGTGGGGTCCCGCAGGTGCACGTCGATCCACAGAAGGGCAGCGCCCGCGGGGCCCGCTTGTTCGTGCGAGGGGCCGTGTGCCCCCTCGATGCGCCGGCGCAAGGCCTCCTCCTCTGTGCGCCTGCGCGGGCCTGCGGGAGGTTCGGGCCAGGGGCACGCGGCTACCTGGGTGCACCGCGCGCACCTGTTGGCGCCTGTCGACGCTGCGGAGGACACCGTGTCACATTCTCCGCAGAGTCGGCAGGTGTGTGGGAGGTGGGAGGGCGGCGACCAAGGGTCGAGATGGCGGAGCCAGAGGTCGTCCCACCTCTGTCGGAGGGGGTCCCGGATCTCCAGCAGGCGGGCGTGGACGCGGCGCCGGTAGTCCTTGCCAAGCGTCTTCCGCTGGACCTCCTGCCACGTGTCGCCGGGGAAGATCCCGTGGTCGTGGAAGGCGGCGATGAGGTCGTCCCACGTCGGGCGGGGGTGCCCCTGGGGGGGGCTCGCCATGTACACGTGGCGCCCGGTGAGGTGGGGCGTCAGCGCATCCCATTGGCACCCGTTCGCGGTGTCTCTGTGGAGGACACGCCAGCAGGGTGCCGTCCGCGACTGCCTCCCACCCCACTCGCAGCCCTTCGCAGCCGTCTAGCTCCTGGCGCAGCGCGGCTGCAATGCCGGTGGGGAGCATGAGGAGCAAGGGCCCCTGGGTGTCGCCCAGCCGGGACAGGGCGTCGTCGTATACCGGCCCCCCAGCTTTGAAGTGCGCCACGGTGAGTTGGGTGGCCCCGTCCTCTGGGGGGTGCCACCGGACGGTGGCCGCAGCGTGTCCCTACGTGCGTATCTCCGTAGCCCGGAGCACGTTGGCGGCGTGAAGGACGATGCGGGGCGGGAGGGGTGTCCTGACGAGTGAGGACACGTCCCCAGTCCATCCCGTTTGCGGCCCCGGGGCCGCCTGCAGCCATTCCCCCGTCGCCGCGTCCCACGGGTGGTCAGGCCCCGCCCCGCGGATCATGGTGTGTCTCGGCCAGGTGTCCGGCCCCCACCACCGGAGCGGGATGGCGGCGTATCGTTGCGCAGGGGTCTCCGGGGCGCGCGTGGCGGCGCACCACCGGCTCCACTCCCGCGCCCACTCCTCCCCCACGATGCGCGCCTCCCATGCGGTCATGGAGCCGCGCCCGATGATCCACGGTGGGAAGAGGGCGTCTTGTAGGTGCCTCGAGAACCCCCCCGGCAGGTCCTGGTACGGGTGGGGGCTCTCTTGGGGCGGGCACTCCAGAGTGCCATTCACAACACGGAGGGAGGCTACGAAGTCCTTGTCAGGGCGCGGGGGAGGGGGAGGGTGGTCGCCCTCCGCCGCAGTGAGCCACCGGTGCGCCCGGGCCGCCGCGCTCTGGGGCTCGCGGAGGAGTTGCTCCAGCCGGTGGTTGCGAAGCTCCCCCGCGAAGTCCCCCAGCCGGAGCATGTGGTGGAGGAAATCGTCCACCGAGGTCCCTCCCGGCGGGTCGTATCGGGTTATGGCGCGGAGCTGCGCCTCCGCGTCCTCGGGCACCAGTCCGGAGCAGAACACCTCCGTCTAGTGGCGCCTGCGGAGCGCCACGAGGCCACCCACAGGGCCTTGTCCCCAGGTGGGAGGTGGCGGGCCGCCTCGTGTACCGCCTGGCGGTAGTGGGGCCAGAGGAGCCGTGAGTGGGTGCAACCCACGTGCATGTGCACCGGGGTCTCCTCCGGGCCGCCGCAGAAAAGGCACGGTTGCGGGACGATGGCGACGCCGGATAGCCGCTCCTTCCGGACGCGGAGCCTGCGCTGCACCGGCGTGTGGCCGTCTCGGGCCCGCAGCGCCCGGCGGTTGGTGGCCGCCGCGGTGAGGTCCCGGGCGTGGACGTAGGCCGTGGCGTGGGCCGCGCCCAAAGGTGTGTGTCCCCGGTGCGTCAGCGCATGGTCCGTCTGCGCCCGTTGCGCGACCTCGCCGAGCACCCGCATCCTGGGGGGCCGTAGATCGAGATGGCCGTCACGGCCGGCGGCAATGAGTTGGGCGTGGCCAGGGTCCGGGGGCGTGTTCTGCAAGACGGTGTCCTGGGACGCCGCCCAGTCCGCCTTGTGCAGTAGGGCGTCACTGTGGTGCGAGGTGGCTCGGACGTACCAGAACGGGTGCCTGGCGTGTTGCCCCCGCGCGCACAGGCCGTCCCGGAGCCACCTCAGGGGCATCTGGTTGACCACCTTCGCTGCGCCCGCGGGGACCCCCGTGGTTCGCTCGCGATCTGCGTGCCGCAGGAGGTGGAGGATGACTTCGGCGTCCACCGTGTGGACCCACGGTCTGTGTGCACCGTAATGTAGGGGGAGGGAGGCGGCCACCCCCTCCCCGTCGGGCACCGTGCCCGAGATGGCCACCGCCCACGTGCGGGTGAGGTCGGCGGCGAGAGCGACGCTGGTGGCGTGTTTGCAGGGTCCGCCCCCGGACGCGTCAGAGGAGGTGTGTCCCCAGGCCTCCGGGATCCAGTAGTATCCGGTGGGGCTGAGCCACCCCGCGTTGAGGTCGGCGGAGTGCCACCGGACGTCGGGGTGGCTGGGGGTCAGTTGGTCCACGCCCAGCGCCCTGGTGTCGCCTGGGCTGATCGCCGGGTGGTCGTGCAGCCGGATCTCCGCTCCGGCGACCGTGCTTGCCCAGGACCGTAGCGCCGTCACATGTTCCTTGAGCCACGCCGGGCCCCCGCGCTGGTGCACCACCAGGTGTCCCGTGTCCTCCGGGTGGTCCTCCAGCGCGTGCACCGCAATGTGTGGGTCGTGCGGCACCCCCGTAGCCACCAGTAGGGCGGTGCCACGGGGGAGCCCACGGGGTTCGGGCTGGCCTGCCCCCACTTGCACTATTACCCACTCGGTCCGGAGCTGCGCTTGTCCCGTCGCTTGGGTGCATTGGTCGTCCGTGGTCACCAACCACAACGGCGTCAGCGCGTGGGGCCGGGGGCGTAAGGGCTCTGGCCACGCCACGTCCGCGTTAGGCTCTTGGTGCTCGCTTTCCGCGAGTACGTCGCGGAGGATGTACATGAGGGCTGCTGGCGGGTGGTACGCCGCCCCCCGCGTGGGGGGGGAGAGGCCGTCCCGGCGGCGGTAGCCCCCGACGTGGAGGTGCAGGCCGTCCGGGGTCACCCGTGGGCCGGTGTGGGCGTCCTGCTTAGCCCTCGTGGGGTGGACGAGTCTCAGGCGGGGGTCCCGTGTGCCGGTGGTGTGGAAGAGGTGGGCCAGGGCGTCGCGCCACCCGGGGTGGTTGGTGGGCTCCTGCTCACGGCGGCAATAATGGAGGTGTTCATCGGCGCATTGGTTGAGGCACTCCCGCAGCGCCGTCGGCCACGGATCGTCGTTGTCGGGGAAGGGGTGGCGTGGCCCGTGGTGCCCATGCCACGGCGTTGTGTGTGGCACCGTCAGGCGGCACGTGTCGCGGTGTCGCAGCTTGGCGGTGCGCAGCGTGACGATTTTGCCCGGCGGGGACTGTAGTTGGACATGGGCCGCCCTGGGGCACACGATGGGGTTGTACATCCCCACTCCCAGGGCGGCCAGGGCCCGGGGTATGCGGTGGAGCCAATCGCCTCCCGCCAGAGTCGCGAACTCCGGGACGGGGTAGTGCACCTCAGGACATATTCCGTGCGCGCCGGCTTTCTCCCAGAACATCTTGGTGACCTCGGCGCGCACGGAGGTTGCGCGGTGGTGGACGAGTGCACCCACGAGGGCCACCGCTGCCTGCTGGCACCGCGTGGGCACCCGTGTGAGCCCCAGGGTCCGGTCATCCTGCAGGCTGTCCCGCGAGGCGTCGAAGGCGTACCGCGCCCTGTCCTTCGCGACCTGGACCGTGATGTGGTCTAGGTGGCGTGCAGTGTCGGAGTCGTCGGCGATGAAAGGGGCGACGTACTGCGTCACCCCCCCGAGGATCGCCAGGATGACGTCCTGCACCACTTTCGGTGGCGCGAGGGTGTTAAGGCACCAGTGGTGCACCGCCGCCAGGCGTAGCCGGTGCTTGCGCTGCAGGGAGAACTCCCCGTCCGGCTGCAGCTGGAGTCCCAGGTAGGGGACGGAGTCCGCCGCTGGTACCCAGTACCACGGGTTTTCCAGGTTGGGGCAGAGGCGCAGCTGCAGGCCCGGGACCCCCTCCTTGGTGGCCATGGCGCACTTGCGGGGGTTGAGCTCCATGCCCATCATCCCCAGGTACGCGGCCACCGCCTCCACGCCCTCGACGAAGTGCTGCAGCGTGTGGGCCACCACCAGCAGGTCGTCGATATAGGCCTGGATGAGGCCGTGCTCGGCCCCTCCCGGCGGGCGCAGGCGGTGCCCCTGTGCCCTGAGCAGGGGCTCCAGGAGGAGCACGTACAGTAGGGGGCTCTCGGGGTTGCCCTGCCGGACGCCGCGTAGCATGTAGACGGGCTGCGTTAGCCCGTGTGCTGTGACGATGCGCAGCCTGGCGCACGTGTGGAGGAAGAGCAGGAGGTCAATGACGTCCGGCGGCACGGAGAGGTGGCGCAGGATGAGGTGGAGGGCGCCGTGTGGGGCGGTGTCGAAGGCCTTGCGGGCGTCAAAGGAGAAGACGTAGTTGGGCCTTCCCCGCTGGAGCTGCCGCTGCGCCATGAACAGCGGGGGGCCTGTGTTGGAGCCAGGGAGGGCCCCCTGCTGCCAGTCGCTGACCACTCCGTGCCGTGTGAGCACCTCCGTGATGCGCTGGGTGAGGGGGCCCGTGAGCAGCTTCATGTCCAGCTGGCCCAGGGCTATGGGCCTGTAGTCGTCCAGTCTGGCAGAGCCCGGTTCCTTGGGGCTGAGCCAGATGTGCGCGTCCCTCCAGTGCATCGGCGGCGGGGCGCCGCGGAGGATGGCCCGGTAGGAATGGACCAGGAGCCACTGGACGGGTGCCGGGAGGGCCTTGATGAAACGGGCCTCCACGTGGTTAGGACCTGGGGCCTTGCCATCGGCCTTGTTCAGGGCGGACTTCAGGTCCTGCATGGAGTACTACTGGACCTGTGTCCAGGCCCCCTCAGGGACCCGGGGGACGTGGCGGCCGAGGACCGCCTGGAGACCCGGGAGGTCCCCGGGCGTTTGTCATACAGTTCTCGCCAAAAGGCGCGAACTGCGAACATCACGTCGTGGGCCTCCGTGAGGAGCGTTTGGGTGTTGGGAACCCGCACGTTCCAGAGGCCTGACGGGCCTGGGGCCTCTACCTCTATGGCTCCCCGCACGGCTTTCCATCGCTGGGCGATGTCGGGGGCGTGGCGGCGCCAGAAGTCCTTGATGGCGCGCTTGCGGTCTGCCGCCAGGAGGGCGCGGAGCTGGCGAATGTCCTCCTCGAGGGCGGCTGCTTGCCTCTCCAGCTCCTCCTGTAGCTGGCCCTGCGTGGTCGGGCGGAACCCGGGCGACACACCCTGCAGCTCCTCCGTGAGCCGGAGCGCCGCCTCGGACCGGATGCCATGCCTGGCCGCGTCCGCCTGTTACGCTGCCGGGGCGCGCGCTGCCAGGGTGTCATAGCGGAGGACCCCTGCCTGGAGCTGCTTTCCGCTCTCCGGGAGGTCCCCCTCCGCCGGGTCCGTTCCCGCCGGAGACGGCTGCCGGCGTCCCACCACGCGCGCCAGGGCGTCATGCGTCGCGTGGAGGTGTTCGAACACCTTGTCCACCGCGGCCGCGGGCATGGACCCGTAGTCGTGCTGCTCTGCGGGACCCAGCCAGGGCGCCAGGGAGGGTTCATCCTGCGCGGCGGTGACCGCCGCCCACAGGCAGTGTTGGATGGGCGCGGCCTCGGCGTCGTACGGGAGGAGGCGGCCCTCCGTGTGGCTGTAGGGGGTGGGCATCGCCGCGCGCCTCGCTGCGCTGAGGAGACCCGGCAGGGCCAGGCGGACCAGGAGGTTGTCCGAGCCGACCACCTGGGGGTGTGCCATGCCGCGAGCCCAGACGCTTTCCCGCAGGGACCACGGCAGGAGGGGCTCGTTGACCAGGAAGGTGTCCACCCTGTGCTTGGACGGGTGGAGCGTGGGGGTCATGTCCTCCTCGCCGCCTGCCGCGGCCCTTCGGAAGCCGCAGGCCTCCCAGCCCGCTCGGAAATGCTCCGTGGCCGGGTTGGCGGGGACATCCATGTAGATGTTGGTGTCGCCGGCGATGACCACCGGGTGCCTCCCGCCGAGGCTGCGTGCCGTGGCATACATTTGTATGTCGGCCCAGAACGCCGCCCGTCCCGCCCACGGGGAGCAGCCTGCTTGCGGCCCGTGGACGTTGATGAGGGTGAGGCCTCCCCCGCCTGTGCGGATCTCCAGGGCCGCGGCCTTCCCGGGGACAATTTCCGTGAAGCTGAGCACCTCGTGCTCTGCCACGTACTTGCTGCTGACCGCGGTGAGGAGGCCCCCCCCTCTCGAGGTGGAGGTGGCTCCCGTCTCCGCCAGCCGGCTGCTGAAGAAGGCGGTGTACCCCTTGTCCCGGAGCGCCGCGGCCACGTGCATCTCCTGCGCCCTGGTGGCGATCCCCGTTTCCTGGAGCATGATGGCAAAGCCCCCCTCCTGGGGCAGCATGCCGGTGATGAGGTGCTCCTTGTCGGTGCAGGCCGCCGGCCCCCGGCGCCGCCGGAGTGTGTCCCGGAGGGACCGGTCTGGCGGCACGAGGCCGTTGCGCAGGTTCCACGAGAGGAGCCACAGGGCGTCGCCCGTCGTGTCCTCCTGGAGTCAGCTATCCCGCATCGGCATCGCCGCCGGGTTCGCCGGCGCCGCCAGGGCATCTGGGTGCGCCGCATCCGCTGAGCCCGTTCCCAGCGGGGCCCACAGGGGGGCCGGGGGGACCGGGGGAGCCAGGGGGGCCAGGGGGGCCAGCCCCGCGGGGATGGACATGGACCCTGGTGGGGCCGCCGGGGCCGCTCCGGGTGCCTCCTCACCTCCATCTGCGTGGTCGGCTGCCTGGGGCGGGGGGCGCCGGGTGTACGGGGCGTGCCACGGGGACCTCCGTGCTCTCCCCTGCAGGATGTTGGCGGCCGCCTCCTTGTCGTCCGCCGGGGCCGCAGCGTGCACCGCGTGCCACGCCAGGTGTTCCAGCATTGCCCCGCTGGTGTAGTACTTGTCCGCACACAGGGGGCATTTCGTCGGCCCCGTGGCCCCTCGCGCCGGGGGGAGCGGCACCGACTTCCGAATGGCGCCCTCCGCCGCTGGTTCGAAGGGCAGGTTGGCCAGCGGCACCGTGTGCGGTGCCAGCGTGCGGCCTGGGGCCGCCGCATCGAGGGCTCGCGTCGCGGGCGCGGGCCCGAGGCCTCGGATTGCATCGCGCTGCGGGTCTGCTTGCAGCCACGTTTGCCAGTGCGTGGAGCCGATTTGGCGGTCGGGTTTGCCCCTCCATTGCAGGTCGTGGAAGGCCTGTAGCCAGTGGTACACCGCGGTCGGGACCGCCAGCTGGAGCTCCAGGTCGGCGGGGTGCGCCGCTGCCGGCCACACTCCCGGCCTCGCCGCCCGGGCGTTGTCCTTCAACCTGACCTGGAGCAGGAGGGCGTGGTGTTTGCCCTCCTGCAGCGCCTTGATGATCATGCGGGTGCAGTCTGCCACGCGGATCACGGCTTCGGGCCCCGGCAGGCGTTCGGGGTCGCAGACGACGATGTGCGCGTCCGCCGGGCTGAACATGCAGACCACCCACTGTGGGTTCTGCTGTCCCCGTTGGGCCACCGCCAGGGTAGCCGCTGGGCGGGCGTGCGTGATTGGCCCCGCGTGGAGGTCCGGGACGTCCGTGGCCCTGATGGCGTCTCCCTGCCACGCGGCCCGTAGATGCTCCTCCTGGTCCGGGCTCTACACCAGTGTGGGGGAGTTGACCCACCCCGGCTCCTGCCTCTTGTTGGGGGCGCTGACAGTGTGTAGCAGGACCGCCAGCGGCCAGGGGTCCGCCGACATATAGTAGGCCTGGGTGGGCCCCTGTCGCCAGTCGACGTGGGGCAGGGGCGGGAAAGCCCCTTGCCTGGCGGTGCTGTGCCAGACCGTCCATCGGCCTCCGGCCAGGACGTGCGACCGGTACCCTCCGGCGTGGCCGTGTATGATGGCTTGGTAGCCTGCCGTCTGCAGTACCAGTGCCTCCCCCCGCTTAGGCCCGGGCGGGGGTGTGCCATCGCCCGCACCCCAGACGCGGGTGCGCCCGCGGAGTGTGGCATGCCACGGGTCTGGTGCATCGCGCTGAGGTTCTTGTATGCATCCCGCAATTTGCGCCGGGCCGTGGTGTTGGACGAAGCTCTCCCCGCCGTCTGCTAGCAACGCCGCCGCGACGACGTATAGTTGCTCCGCCCTGAGGGGTGCCGTCGGCTCGTGCGTCGCGGCCGGCCGTCGGGGCCGCGTGTCGCGGCAGGGGACGTGGGGCAGCAGTTGCGCCGGCCACGCCGCCACGGGACCCATGGTGACGGCCGCGACCGCGGACGCCAGCGCCGTGCGGTCCGTGGGTCTGTACTGCCGGAGCCCCGTGGTATCTCGGGCGAGGTGCCTGCAGGCTGCCATCCAGGCCACCGCTCCGCAGTTCGTGCAGTCTGGTTCGGCACCACTCGCGTCGTCGCTTCCCCTTTGCTGTACCGTGGTGGCGGTGTCGAGCGGGGGGCCCCGCTGTAGCGCCTCCGGGCCCTGCCCCGGCGGGAGGGCGGGCGGGACTGGCTGCGGGTAGTTTTGCGCGCCTCGGCGCTCCTGGTGCGTGTGGTACGGGTTTTGCCGGCGGTGTTCCGGGGCTGCCCGTGGTTGGAAGAGGAGTTGGTGCAGGTACCAGTGGCCCTCCGCGGTGGACGGGTTGCGGAGCGTCAGCCACTGTTCCACCGCGCCTCCTGGGTGCGCGGCCTCGACGCGGCGCTGCAACCCCAGGCGGCCTAGGCGGTCGGACGTGCCCGCGGGTGGGATGTGGGCTTGCGGGTAGAGCACCCGCAGCGGCTCCAGCGCCAGGTCCAGCACTTCGTCGTTGAGCTGCTTCGTGAGGGCCGACGCCCTGTGTAGGGCGTGGAGGACCCCGGGTGTGGGGGCCGTGAGCTGTTCGAGCAAGGGTCCCGGCGGGTACCGCGCACCCGGGTTCGTTAGCCACTCCCTGGTGTGGCTCAGTACGGCCTTCCACACGTCCCTTGTAAAGGCGTGTTGGGGGGCCAAAGAGGGGACCATCCGTAGGAGGCGGTGGCACGCCGGCGGCGATCGCATGGGCTGTGGGGCGGCCGCCGTGATCCACCTGCACGCCGTGCCGGGCACGATCGCCCCCCATTCCACGGTCCCCATGCCCTCGGCGTGGATCAGCGCCTGGCCTTGGACCACAGGGAAATAGGGGCTCGAGCGCCCCTTCCCTTCCTTCCACCGTACCCAGGCGGCCCCCGCCTGCAGGCTGCGGAGCAGGGCCACGCCGGGGAGGAGCGGCTGCGGGAAAGCCCCCTTGACGGCCTGGGTGGCGTGGGCCAAGGTGCCCATGGGCAAGTACCACAACGGGAGGGTCCAGGGGCCCGGCAGCGGTTGCGCCACCCCTGCGTCCCATCGCCACTCGGAGTCTGGCGGGGTGGCCGGGACCGTGCCCGTCTGCAGGAAGTGGCGTGCCTGCTTGTCGGGGTGCCGTTGGAGGGTTGCCGCGAGGCTGAGCCCCTCTGCCGCTGGTGCCACCGGGAGGCCGCCCCGGGGCCTGCGCCAGGGGTATTCCTGGTCGGCCGGCCAGGTGTGGAGGTCCCGGGCGATGTCCTCCGCGGTCCCTGTGGGGGCGTCCTCTGGTGCCAGGTGCCACATGACGGCGAGCACCGCCCATGTGGAAAAGGGCCACGCCCGCGGGGGGTCGTACACCTGGATGGTCCACTGTGGGCACGCCCGCCGCACGCGGGACGCGTGGAGCACCCCTCGGACCATGTCCGCTGCCAGGACCAGCACCATTCCCGAGGGTTCCACAATGATCCCCTGTGCGGGTCCACCGTGGCGGCCCTGGGTGTGCAAGGCCACTGCCGCCTGTCCCGCGTGGGTGACTCGGTCGACGGCCTCCTGGATGTTCACGCTGCCGCGCGCGGTCTCATCCAGGATCCAGCCATGCGCCACCCCGTAGCGTAGGGCGGCGCGTGCGGCCGCGGGTTTCACCTCGGGCAACGCTCCGTCATCGGGGCCGGGCTGGGGGTGCTGTTTGGGGCACCAGCCTTCGCCGGTGCAGTGGCCCCGTTTCCACGCGGGGCAGATCGCGGGTACGCTGCCCGCCGGCGGCCCAGGTTCCGCGGGCGCGCCTCCCGTGGGGGGCTCCGGCAATGCCTCCAGGTCGGAGTCCGTGCCCGCGTCCCCTTGTGGGGGGTCTCCTTCGCCGTCTCTGACTCCCAGCGCCCTGATGACCTTGTGTGCTTCGTCCAGCGTCGGAGATCGGGGGCGTGTCTTGCGTGGTGCCGCGGGTTCCGCCATTGCTGTTTCGCTGTGTCTAAGAGCAGGGGGTGGGGTGCGGATGTCCCGTGGCTGGTGCGTTGGTGCGCTGGTGCGTTGCTCGGTGTGGGGGTGGTGGATGGGCGTCCCCGGGGGGGCGCTTTCCACCGTTGTGAGGGGCGCCTGGTGTCAGGCGCTGTTCCATCCCGGCCGCCCGTCCTCTGGAGCGGGCAGCCAGGGTTCCGTGACCCGTGTGTCCCGGGTGCGGTCGATGCGGGCGTGTGGACCCAGCAACGGCCCCACAGCGTGCGCCCTTGCGGGCCGGTGTTGCTCGCTGTGGGGGCGGCGGGAGGGCGTCCCCGGGGGGGGTGCCTTCCGCCGTTGTGAGGGGCGCCTGATGTCAGGCGCTGTCCCTCCCCCGACCGCCCGTCCTCTGGAGCGGGCAGCCAGGGTTCCGCGACCCGTGTGTCCCGGGTGCGGTCGATGCGGGCGTGTGGACCCAGCACCGGCCCCACAGCGTGCGCCCCTGCGGGCCGGCATTGCTCGCTGTGGGGGTGGTTCAAGGGCGTCCCCGGGGGGGGGTGCCTTCCACCGTTGTGAGGGGCGCCCGGCGTCAGGCGCTGTCCCTCCCCCGGCCGCCCGTCCTCTGGAGCGGGCAGCCAGGGTTCCGCGCTCCGTGTGTCCCGGGTGCGGTCCATGCGGGCGTGTGGACCCAGCACCGGCCCCACAGCGCGTGCGCCCTTGCAGGCCGGCGTTGCTCGCTGTGGGGGTGGCGGAAGGGCGTCCCCGGGGGGGGTGCCTTCCACCGTTGTGAGGGGCGCCTGGTGTCAGGCGCTGTCCCTCCCCCGGCCGCCCGTCCTCTGGAGCGGGCAGCCAGGGCTCCGCGACCCGTGTGTCCCGGGTGCGGTCGATGCGGGCGTGCGAACCCAGCACCGGCCCCCAGCGTGCGCCCTTGCGGGCCGGCGTTGCTCGCTGTGGGGGTGGCGGAAGGGCGTCCCCGGGGGGGGTGCCTTCCACCGTTGTGAGGGGCGCCTGGTGTCAGGCGCTGTCCCTCCCCCGGCCGCCCGTCCTCTGGAGCAGGCAGCCAGGGTTCCGCGACCCGTGTGTCCCGGGTGCGGTCGATGCGGGCGTGTGGACCCAGCACCGGCCCCACAGCGTGCGCCCTTGCGGGCCGGCGTTGCTCGCTGTGGGGGTGGCGTAAGGGCGTCCCCGGGGGGGGGGTGCCTTCCAATGTTGTGGGGGGCGCCTGGTGTCAGGCGCTGTCCCTCCCCCGACCGCCCGTCCTCTGGAGCGGGCAGCCAGGGTTCCGCGACCCGTGTGTCCCGGGTGCGGTCGATGCGGGCGTGTGGACCCAGCACCGGCCCCACAGCGTGCGCCCTTGCGGGCTGACGTTGCTCGCTGTGGGGGTGGCGGAAGGGCGTCCCCGGGGGGGGGGTGCCTTCCACCGTTTTGAGGGGCGCCTGGCGTCAGGCGCTGTCCCTCCCCCGGCTGCCCGTCCTCTGGAGCGGGCAGCCAGGGTTCCGCGACCCGTGTGTCTCGGGTGCGGTCGATGCGGGCGTGTGGACCCAGCACCGGCCCCACAGCGTGCGCCCTTGCGGGCCGGCGTTGCTCGCTGTGGGGGTGGCGGAAGGGCGTCCCCGGGGGGGGGTGCCGTCCACCGTTGTGAGGGGCGCCTGGTGTCAGGCGCTGTCCCTCCCCCGGCCGCCCGTCCTCCGGAACGTGCGGCCAGGGTTCCGCGACACGTGTGTCCCGGGTGCGGTCGATGCGGGCTTGTGGACCCAGCACCGGCCCCACAGCGTGCGCCCTTGCGGGCCGGCGTTGCTCGCTGTGGGGGTGGCGGAAGGGCGTCCCCGGGGGGGGGGTGCCGTCCACCGTTGTGAGGGGCGCCTGGTGTCAGGCGCTGTCCCTCCCCCGGCCGCCCGTCCTCCGGAGCGTGCAGCCAGGGTTCCGCGACCCGTGTGTCCCGGGTGCGGTCGATGCGGGCTTGTGGACCCAGCACCGGCCCCACAGCGCGCGCCCTTGCGGGCCGGCGTTGCTCGCTGTGGGGGTGGCGGAAGGGCGTCCCCGGGGGGGGGTGCCTTCCACCGTTGTGAGGGGCGCCTGGTGTCAGGCGCTGTCCCTCCCCCGGCCGCCCGTCCTCCGGAGCGTGCAGCCAGGGTTCCGCGACCCGTGTGTCCCGGGTGCGGTCGATGCGGGCGTGTGGACCCAGCACCGGCCCCACAGCGTGCGCCCTTGCGGGCCGGCGTTGCTCGCTGTGGGGGTGGCGGAAGGGCGTCCCCGGGGGGGGTGCCTTCCAACGTTGTGAGGGGCGCCTGGTGTCAGGCGCTGTCCCTCCCCCGGCCGCTCGTCCTCTGGAGCAGGCAGCCAGGGTTCCGCGACCCGTGTGTCCCGGGTGCGGTCGATGCGGGCGTGTGGACCCAGCACCGGCCCCACAGCGTGCGCCCTTGCGGGCCGGCGTTGCTCGCTGTGGGGGTGGCGGAGGGGCGTCACCGGGGGGGGTGCCTTCCACCGTTGTTGGGGGCGCCTGGTGTCAGGCGCTGTCTCTCCCCCGACTGCCCGTCCTCTGGAGCGGGCAGCCAGGGTTCCGCGACCCGTGCGGCCCGGGTGCGGTCGATGCGGGCGTTTGGACCCAGCACCGGCCCCACAGCGTGCGCCCTTGTGGGCCGGCGTTGCTCGCTGTGGGGGTGGCGGAAGGGCGTCCCCGGGGGGGGTGCCTTCCACCGTTGTGAGGGGCGCCTGGCGTCAGGCGCTGTCCCTCCCCCGGCTGCCCGTCCTCTGGAGCGAGCAGCCAGGGTTCCGCGACCCATGTGTCCCGGGTGCGGTCGATGCGGGCGTGTGGACCCAGCACCGGCCCCACAGCGTGCGCCCTTGCGGGCCGGCGTTGCTCGCTGTGGGGGTGGCGGAAGGGCGTCCCCGGGGGGGGGTGCCTTCCACCGTTGTGAGGGGCGCCTGGTGTCAGGCGCTGTCCCTCCCCCGGCCGCCCGTCCTCCGGAGCGTGCAGCCAGGGTTCCGCGACCCGTGTGTCCCGGGTGCGGTCGATGCGGGCGTGTGGACCCAGCACCGGCCCCACAGCGTGCGCCCTTGTGGGCCGGCGTTGCTCGCTGTGGGGGTGGCGGAAGGGCGTCCCCGGGGGGGGGGTGCCTTCCACCGTTGTGAGGGGCGCCTGGTGTCAGGCGCTGTCCCTCCCCCGGCCGCCCGTCCTCCGGGGCGTGCAGCCAGGGTTCCGCGACCCGTCTGTCCCGGGTGCGGTCGATGCGGGCCTGTGGACCCAGCACCGGCCCCACAGCGTGCGCCCTTGCGGGCCGGCGTTGCTCGCTGTGGGGGTGGCGGAAGGGCGTCCCCGGGGGGGGGGGGGTGCCTTCCACCGTTGTGAGGGGCGCCTGGTGTCGGGCGCTGTCCCTCCCCCGGCCGCCCGTCCTCCGGAGCGTGCAGCTAGGGTTCCGCGACCCGTGTGTCCCGGGTGCGGTCGATGCGGGCGTGTGGACCCAGCGCCGGCCCCACAGCGTGGGCCCTTGCGGGCCGGCGTTGCTCGCTGTGGGGCTGGCGGAAGGGCGTCCCCGGGGGCGGGTGCCTTCCACCGTTGTGAGGGGCGCCTGGTGTCAGGCGCTGTCCCTCCCCCGGCCGCCCGTCCTCCGGAGCGTGCAGCCAGGGTTCCGCGACCCGTGTGTCCCGGGTGCGGTCGATGCGGGCGTGTGGACCCAGCACCGGCCCCACAGCGTGCGCCCTTGCGGGCCGGCGTTGCTCGCTGTGGGGGTGGCGGAAGGGCGTCCCCGGGGGGGGTGCCGTCCACCGTTGTGAGGGGCGCCTGGTGTCAGGCGCTGTCCCTCCCCCGGCCGCCCGTCCTCCGGAGCGTGCGGCCAGGGTTCCGCGACCCGTGTGTCCCGGGTGCGGTCGATGCAGGCTTGTGGACCCAGCACCGGCCCCACAGCGTGCGCCCTTGCGGGCCGGCGTTGCTCGCTGTGGGGCTGGCGGAAGGGCGTCCCCGGGGGCGGGTGCCTTCCACCGTTGTGAGGGGCGCCTGGTGTCAGGCGCTGTCCCTCCCCCGGCCGCCCGTCCTCCGGAGCGTGCAGCCAGGGTTCCGCGACCCGTGTGTCCCGGGTGCGGTCGATGCGGGCGTGTGGACCCAGCAGCGGGCCCCACAGCGTGCGCCCTTGCGGGCCGGCGTTGCTCGCTGTGGGGGTGGCGGAAGGGCGTCCCCGGAGGGGGGTGCCTTCCACCGTTGTGAGGGGCGCCTGGTGTCAGGCGCTGTCCCTCCCCCGGCCGCCCGTCCTCCGGAGCGTGCAGCCAGGGTTCCGCGACCCGTGTGTCCCGGGTGCGGTCGATGCGGGCGTGTGGACCCAGCACCGGCCCCACAGCGTGCGCCCTTGCGGGCCGGCGTTGCTCGCTGTGGGGGTGGCGGGAGGGCGTCCCCGGGGGGGGGTGCCTTCCACCGTTGTGAGGGGCGCCTGGTGTCAGGCGCTGTCCCTCCCCCGGCCGCCCGTCCTCCGGAGCGTGCAGCCAGGGTTCCGCGACCCGTGTGTCCCGGGTGCGGTCGATGCGGGCGTGTGGACCCAGCACCGGCCCCACAGCGTGCGCCCTTGCGGGCCGGCGTTGCTCGCTGTGGGGGTGGCGGAAGGGCGTCCCCGGGAGGGGTGCCTTCCACCATTGTGAGGGGCGCCTGGTGTCAGGCGCTGTCCCTCTCCCGTCTGCCCGCCCACTGCTGGGTGGGTTGCCGGGGTTCGTTGGGTGTGTGCGCTGTGTGTGGTGTCTGTGCCGTGCGTGTCGTGGTGCGTGGTGCTGCTCTTCCCTTGGTCCTCCGGTGCTCCCCTCTCCGGTGTCTCGGTGCGGTGTTGTGCTCGCCGTGTGCCCGCCGTGTCCCCTCCCCTGTGCGCGCCCCTTGCTCATTCGCTGGCTACCCCTTGTTCCTTTCGCGGCTTCGTTGCTCTTTACCCTTTCCTCTACCCCTCTCCCTTGCTTGCACTTTCCTTGCTCGTTCGCTGGCTACCCCTTGTTCCTTTTGCGGCTTCGTTGCTCTTTACCCTTTCCTCTACCCCTCTCCCTTGCATGCACTTTTTGCCTGCCTCCGCTTTGTTGTGTGTCTCTGTCTTTTTCTTTGTCGGCCTGGGCTTCCTCCTTTGAACCTGCGTAGAGAGAGGAGGGGGCGTAAACGGGCGTGCGGCGGCGGCGGCTTTGTCGCGACACGGCACCTCGGGCTGGCTGGTACGTCATGCGACATGCGTGTGCGACCGGCTTGCGCGTAGGTTTACCGCTCCCCTTGCTCCCGTCTTGTCTCCACGGACTTCTCGGACTTGCGGCGTCTTATGTGGCACTCATCCTCGTAGTGCCTCCTCTTGCCGCAGTAGCCACACGTGATAGTGCAGCGGAAGCGGTCCTGGTGTTTGACCTCCTGACCATCCTTGGTCTTCTGCGTCCGCCGCAACTGGAGCATACAAGAGCTGCGTCCATCGCAGTCAGGGGCGTGACATGGTCCCCCCTTGTCGTCCGTAGGCTGGCAATAAAAAAGATTGGGGGCTCCCTTGCCTTTAGCGGGGGGGGTCTCCTTCATATGCTTCAGTTGCCCTCCCTTACCCTTCTCAGGGTTAGAGTGGGGTTGTGGAGACCTCCCTCCCTGAGGGTTTTCAGCTGGGGCCTCCCTCCGCAGATGTTTGCGCAGGTATTTATCCATGTGAGAGTTGTTTTCTCTCTCCATGGCAAGTTCGATCAGAAGATCGACCAACTCATCGTACGAATGAGTCCGGGATTTCCTCTCGGACGTCTCCTTACAATTCTCCCAAGTCCTGGGAGGAATTTTACCCACGAGCCACAGATGATGCTCGGTAGGCCCGTATGAGGAGGGGTTCATCCTCCCCATTACCTCCTCCAGCTGCGCCACGAACTCAGAAATACGGGCAGCTGTGGGGAACTCAGGAAGTGGGGTTGGTTCCTCTATCTCCGTACGGACACTCAGGTCCGTTTTGTAGACTGGGCACATTTGTTCCAGTCTTTTAAGGAAGTCTCCCCAACTGGAGCTCTTCCTGATGGCAGTTTTCACCTGCCGCTGAAGGAACTTTTTCTTGCGCGACTTCTTGATGAGCGTGCACTTGGTCCGGACATCAGCATGTTGCTGTCCGGTGAGGAGTAGAAACTCCGAAAACTCTTCGGCCCATTTGGGCAAGTTTTTAGGATCGAACTCAGGGAGCTCGATCTGAAGGTTCGCTGTGGCGATGCCCTTCGTTCCCCGACCTGGTACACCAGTGTCACCTTTTCCACCTGAGGGGGGTGAGGGGTAGACAGTGGCAAGTGTCGCCAGTGCAGCCAGCCCATAGCCTTCCATCTCAGCCTCAGTAGAATCCCCAATAGTGCATACAGGAACAGTCCTCACACGAGGATGGAAAGGGCTTGGACAAGTGTCCAAGGGGGTGCTGCGGATCCCTCTGCAGCTTTTCACGCCCCGGGTCAGGAGTTCAACACCCGGGGACATGGTCGAGGGGGGCTTCTTCAGTTCAGACAGCCCCAGTTTAGCCTTGAGTGCTGCAGACAGTGCACTCAAATCAGGATCTTCATCCCTAGCCCCCAGAATCCGGGAGAGGAGTTCCATGGTCTCATCCAGACCGAGTTTAGGGGAAGCAATACGTGCAGGTAAACCTCTTTCCACGCACACGGGCTCGGGGCACACCCCACGAGGCGAAAGTTGTCTTGGCCTCGAAGGTAACGACGGGGTAGGCTCTCTACATATCCAGTCCTCCTCCCATTCCGAGGAGTCATTGGACGTCGTGGCGGATATTTCCCCATAAGGTGCTTTGAACCCCTCAGCGCATGTGGTGCCGAACATGGGATACGCCTTCATCGGTTGTTTCTCCTTCTCCTTCTTTCCCGCTTTTCTGCAGGCTTTCACTTTGGCGGTGGCGACCTTCTCCATCGAGGCCTGGGAATCAGGATCAGGGGCATCCTCAGAAGGAGGTAAGAAAGATACGACAGACAGGAGGGCAGCCGCCATCGAATCCCTCCCTTCGAGGCTTCTGAGGGGTTCCTGGGTTAACACAGGCGCCTCAGGGGCTTCTCTCATATATTTTTCTTCTGCCCCTCTTGCTTGGTGCTCTCCGCGCCAGCCAGTAGTGTCCACAACGACTGTATCATCTCTTCCGCTCAGGGACATAGCCCTGGAAGGTCCTGCTACAGGCCCCGCTGTTGGCTGGGACCTGGTTGGCAGGGTCTTGGCGCTCAGTGTAACTGATGGACGTGACATTGCTCAATACGCTGTGGATTTCTTGTGCTTTAGCTTGGCGAGGGCGTTGCACTCTGCTACCAGAGAGAGTTTCTGATATCCCTTGCTTGTTGTTGATATTGAAAACCTGGATTGCTTTTCAAAAGATGTTTTGCCAAAACTGCAAAAAGGTAAAGTCCACGAACAGGGAACACCACAAACAGGATCAAAGTCAGAATTGTGATAGTATTCTTCCAAATCAAAGCATTGCAAGCAAAGTGGGGCTGCATATAGACGAATGAGGTATCAAATATGCAACTCCAATGATTTTATAAACAAAACAAATGATTTTATGTGAAAACTGGCCTGACTCAGGCCTCCAAGATAGCACCAAGCACTTCATGTGCACTCTTTTGGACGAAATGGAGCTAGTTAGGAATCTGGGGCATAGGAGTTAGGCCAGACACAGGAAATGACTTGGCCAAGCAACTGAATTCAGAACCAGTTACAATCTGGAACCACAATAAGCAGTAGAAACTTTTGAGTATAGGGGTCCTGAGGTGGGAGACCACTAGGCTTAACCTACAAGGCCCAAGGCATGAAGTGCCTACTTTATTTCGGTATAACCTCCATGAGGGATGATACCTCCGCTCCTTTGAGTGGTAGGGGTGAACTTCATGGGGGGGCTAGGGTTTTAACCCTAGTTGCTGAGAAAGTGTACTTAAATGTTCATAAGAGAAACAAAAATGTTTAAGTGTTAGTCTCAGCACTTCCTTAGGCAAAAAAGGGGGCTGTAGCCTGGATCAAGTACCCGAAGAAAGACATGGTAGTGACTTTTTCTTACTCAGCTTGGCCATGTAGCTCACCCAAAGAGTGAACCGCCACTCGGAGCAGCATCTGGGTCTCAGGAAGATCCAGAGCACAGAAGGGCGAATCTCAATCCGCCCAGAACAACACCATTAACCATGGAAACCTTAGCGGCCCATGGTGAGGACAGCCTGCAAAGGCTCCGCAGGCGTGTCGAATCCTCCAGTACCCGGTCGGCCTGTCGGCCTCGTTTTCTACTGTCCTTGGAGGTGGTCCTGAAGAACAAGAGGACCTACGAAGGAGGATGGACGAGTTCATGCTCCACGAGGAGTACCACAAGTCCACCGTAGGAGAACATGGAGAAATACCTCTTGATGCCCTCGGGTCGCCGCCCCAAACTGAGATGGGTTCCTTCCTTTATTCGGGGCCATCCACAGACATGGCGGACACAGTATCACTACCGAGACGACCAAGAGTACACGAGCACCCGAGAGCATGGCATCCAGACCTGCCGATAACTTCAATGGCTCCTGAAAAGAGTCTGGATCCTCATCGCCCAGAGCCCACCCATGGGGCTCTGGATCGTACGGCCGAACTTGTGGCCAAACTTCTATCTGGTTCGGAAGACCCGGATGTGACAGCTCTGTCAGAGGCTGTCAAGGCTAAATTGGGTATCACTGAACCCTTACCCAAGAAGCGCTACTCTCACCTTCTCCCGGATTGAGCACGTTGGCTGATGATCTCAAAAGATCAATGGTGTCCAGGTTGCTACCCAAGGTCAGTTGCCCCAGCCCTTTTCATCCTCGCACCAGGACAGTCCCAATTGCTGAACTACAGGACGTGCCGGTGACGGAGACTGAGAAAAGAGGGCTGTCAGCCCTGGCACCCCTTGCCGGCGTATCTCCACCCCCTTCTGTCCTAACCCCGGGGGGTGGGAAGATGGGCAGACCGATTGCCCAGGCGAACATCCAGCTAGAATTGCCGGAGTTCGACCCGAAACATCTGCCCGAACGGGCAGAAGAATTTGCTGAGTTCCTTTTGCTAACGGGCCAATCCCATGTGGATGTGGCCACCAAATGCTCACTGCTGAAACGCTCCTGCAAAAAGAATTTTTTTGCAAAAACAGGTGAAAGAGATTGTGAAAACCTGTTCGACCTGGGTAGAGGTAGTCCAAAGACTGGAGAAATCATTGCCAGTCTATGAGACTGACCTCAGTGTGCGCACACAGATAGAGGAGCTACCTATGCTCCCTGAGTTTCCATCCGCTGCGCGAGTCTCTGAATACTTGTGCGATCTAGAGTATCTGTTTTCACGGATGAACGTGGGTTCCTATGGAGCCACTGAGCCCCACCTGTGGCTCATGAGTAAGATCCCCCAAAGAAAGATGTCCTTGATTAGTGCCCTATAGATTTTGATGACATCCTGCAGGCTTTTGATGGTGAAATCCCAAAACCAAAGGAGCAAGTAGAGCAAGAACAGGATGTGGATCGAATCAATGAATAGTTTGAAATCCAGTGTAACACAGAAGGGCTGCAGATGGACAAAGCAGGTTTAAATACAAAGATTCAATCACAAATGGACAGTACAAAAGATTTTATGTGAAAACTGGCCTGACTCTAGCCTCCAAGTTAGCATCAACCACTTCATGTGCACTCGTTTGGATGAAATGGAGCTGGTTAGGAATGTGGAGCATACGAGCTAGGCCAGACACAGATTCTGACTTGGCCAAGCAACTGAATTCAGAAACAGTTAAAAAGTAGAACCACAATAAGTGGTAAAGACAATTGAGTATAGGGGTCTTGGGGTGGGAGACCACTAGGCTTAACCTCCAAGGCCTAAAGCATGAAATGCCTATTTTTTTTCGGTATATCCGCCATGAAGGAAGATACCTCCGCTCAGTTGAGTGGTAGGGGTGAACTTCATGGGGGCTAGGGTTATAACCCTAGTTACTTTGACAAAGTGTACTGAAAGCTTCAAAAGAGTGATAAAAATACTTAAGTTAGTCTTAGCATCAACAAAAGGCTTTTAAGGGGGGCTTGGCCTGGATCAAGCCCTCCAAGAAAGACATGGCAGTGACTTTTTCTTACTCCCCCCTGGAGTACTAGTTAGCTAAGCTAGTAGGACCAAGGAAAAAGGCTCAAATATTCCCAAAATTACCTCAGAAAATGCATTAAACCTACCAAAAACATTCTCATTAGTTCATAGAAGCTTATCACACTGTAGATACCCTTGAAAAACAGTGTAATGTACCGTGAGTGATGTCCCTTCGATGGGGCATTCCTCAAAAGTCGCCAGCGTGCGACGAAAACGTTTGGTAAAAATTTGGGGGTAGTGGGGTTTGAACCCAGGACTCCCTCCCTAGAGCACACATGCTTGCCCACTAGGGTACAGTCGAACGCTCTAATGCGGACGGCCATTGCTGCATAAACAGCACTTTAGTAAACGTCCTGACCAAGGGCCAGGGCGGAGCAATACTCCCAATGGAGGACACAAATCTCCAGGAGCTGAAAAAAATAGCAAATGAAACCAACAGGGAGTGAATCCTGTGGTTTACCGAAAGGTGCAGCGATTTAAGAAGTCAAATTGCTCAAAATTGACGAAATCACGCGAGAAATCGTCATTTTTACACCAGAACTCAAAGTTGCAGACAAGCGCAACAGAAGCGGACTTCAAAAACAGGGTTGCACAAGCGTAAACGGCTCTTGAAAAAGAAGGTATGAGCCGTAGTTTTTAAAGTTCTAAAGGAAATTTTTGCACAGTTGCATCAAAAATTTTATAAACTTTAGGGAAAAGTATCCAAAATCAACCCACACCACAGAGCAGGTGGACAACCCACCTCTCAGGTATGCCAGTGTCATTTCACACGCATGCATTGCGTCCGTGTTGGTTGCTTCGTGAAAACGTTAGGGTTGTCAACGCTGTGTTCGTTGGGGGTTCGGGTGCTCCTCCCTCTTGCTCTGCACAGGTCAAAACAGGAATGAAAGGTATGCAATGCGAATGGAGCGCGCAGCGCGCACGTAGGGTTAGAATATGCGCTGTGCTCGCGATGCATGTGCCTAATTGAGGCATTCACACGCTGTGGCGCTTTCCCTGTACCCCAATTCACCTTTGTTCTCTGTTCACAGGTAAGAAAAGAAAGTGCCTGCTCGTGTTTGTGTTGCCGTAGCGCTAAAGTAGGGTTGCTTAAAACGCTTAGGCTTGTTTTGCGCTGTGCAGTGCGCCACTCTCTCTCCTCTTTCTGCAGGAAACAAGACAAGGGAAGCATGCATGACACACAGTACATTAATTGCTTAGGGTGGTTTATAATTCGCCGTAGGTTTGTTTAAGCGCGTAGGGTTGTTTTGCGCTCGTGTTTTCCTCAGCATTCACATGATGCGTGGTGAGTAAGGTAGGTAAGCCCAGGAGGAGCTCACCTCCTGGTTGAGTCATGCTTGTGATTGGTTATGTTGGGTTAAATTAGGTAAGAACAGCAGGAGATGGAGAAATTGTGCATACCTGTGCATGCATATGACACATCAAAGGGTAGGCCACGCGAAGTGCGCACGGTATAACCCTTGTTTAGGTTACCCAGGGGCTCCACCCTACGTTCTCTAAGAGAACGGGTGGAGCTTCTTAAGCTTGCTTGCTTGATAGGGGCGTTTGTGGACAGCGTATTATAGGGCAGACTGAGAAGCGTATAACACGTGGAGTCTGTCTTGCTTCCTCCGCTGCAAACGCTCCTGCACCCGCCTTTGTTCTTCAGGTGGGAAGGTCAGGGTGATTGGTGCAGTCCCACTTTGGCAGCGCTAAAATATGCTGCGCGGATCACAAAAAAAAAGTAACTGCCACCCAACCAGGAGTGGTGAGTGCAGTCCGACCTCATCGCCATCCAAGCTGTGCACGCACACTGAGCACTCCCTCCCTCCAAGCCCTGACAGGGAAATGCGTACTGGCGTCCCTGTTAGGCCACAGATGCTTAGTAGCGCTGTGTTCTCTTGCTTTCTCACAGCAGGGTCAGTAGGACCCGGTGACTCCTTCAACAGCAACACCAAGTAGTGTGTGTAGGTATTAGGGTCAGCAGGCCTGGCAGGAGTTGAGTGCAAGTGATGAGTGCTCCCCCTGCCTTCGAAGGCCGGTGCTGGCGTTAGTCAGTGTAGTGTAGTGGTGTCTCCTGTCCCGCGTGCTTTTCCACGTGGGCAGGGCAGTGCGTTAGCTTTTGGCCTTTAGCAAAAATGGGCGTTTTGTATGCCCTTAGCACACTTGGCAACCCCTCCCCTCTAGTAGGTAGGGCCTTTGCCGTCTTCCCCCGAGGATAGGCGCCAGCAGAGAAATTGGGCGCCATAGGAGTGGTGATACTAACTGACTAGGACCTTCGGTCCGACATCAGCAAAGCCCGTTCATTCAGGGGCCACGCCTGGGAGAGAAGTGAGACACACACCGACATACGTAGCACACTTAGGGGTAAGGTAAACCCTGTAAGGAAGGGTAGAACCCCATGGATCTGGACCAGTCAGGGGTCCTAACTGTGGGCTCGCTTGTCCCCAAGGAGGGAAGGCACACCTTGCCTCATAACACCTTGCTTGTCATTCCCCCCTGGTGTAGTAAGCCACCGTTCTTCGTTGGCTCCCCAAGGTCATTACATCAGGGCAGTCCCCATACAACACATGGTCAACAAGGCATACACTCGCTGGGTGGCTGCAAACCTGATAAGCGGCCACCTGGTCCACGCTGGAAACCAAAAGCACGGGACTGCAGGGCACAGACAGGGCCAGTGCAGTGCTCACTAAGCAGTCGTGTACCAAAAACCAATGGCCTTCGGCCAGGGAGTGGTTGTCACGGGGGGCTAACGGTCCTGTCCTGCGATGCAATGCCGGGCAACTGTGACAACTGCTCTTACACCCATACACAGGCACGTCTGCACAAGAGTGCTCACTGCACCTGTAAGTTTAGAACACAGTCAGTAGACTGACACAGGGAAATTAGTTTTTCTTTTTACGCTGAGACATAGTCTCAGCACGGGTTAGTAGCTGCCCCTCGTTGTTCTCAACGAGGTAGGAGCAGAAGATGGGGTCGATACTCCCATCTGGTTGTATGAAGGCTGACATAGGTTCCCAGGTCGCCTCAGATAACCCATAGCCATCCAACAGGGTTAGGAATTTCCAGCCCTGTTTATACTCGTGGCGAGCAATACCTTCAACCACGTAGTAACCATCGACTGCCATCTCATCGGCAGTCATCTCTTCGAGTTCGTCTGCCTCCTCTGGACTGGCAGCCTTCTCTAGGTCTATACGCTCGACCTCACTGTTGCTAAGGCGCCACTCATCTCAGGACAAATCGTCAGGGGAGTCATAGTACCTCAACTGTTTAGGTGCACACAGCAGTTCACCACCTAGACGTGGACTGCACCTGACATGGATCCTGGATCCATCTATCCTGATGATACGATAGGGTCCAAAATAAGGGTCCTGTAAGCAGTTACGTGGCCAGGAGGGTAGGCGTGAATGGTGAACTAAAACAAGGTCACCAACCTTGAAGCTGGCAGGTCGCCGTAGGCGGTTCTGTCGGCTCAGGTACGGTCACGAATGTGTCTCAGGTTGGTCCCAGCGTGGTTAGCCAGAGACTGCCTGTGTTCCAGCCAATCTCCCACAGGGCTCTTGAAATCCTCAGGAAAGGGGGTTTTGAAGAACCAAGCAGGTCGTCCTCCATGGAACAGTTTGTGGGGGGTGAAACCCGTAGAAGAGCTCCGCTGTGAGTTCATGGTCAGCACTGCCCAGGGCACCAGGCGTACCCAGTCCTTGGTACGCTCCTGTTTCATCAGGATTCTTAGGTTTTGCTGCACCACAAGGTTCTGTCTCTCACAGAGAGGGTTGGACGTGTGGGTATAGGGCACACCTGTGGTTACCTCCACGTTGAGGGCATTTAGCACTCGTTTGTAACACCCAGTGTCACTGCGGATGCGTACATCTTCATCAGAGTGCACCTGCTTAGGTGCTCCATAGGGTTCGAACCATTGTTCGACCAACATTTTCACAGTCTGCTCACCTGTGATTTTCTTATTGCAAGGGAACACACGGGTGAAGCGAGATAGGCCACAGGTGACCACTAGGCAGCTATCATAGCCGCCGAAGCGTGGTAGGCCGTGGATGAAATCCACATAGAGAAGAGATTTAGCACAATAGGGTATGGGTAAGCTGGAAATCAGGCCCCTATCCCTACTGTTGCTCTGCTTGCTGGCATGACAGCCACAAGCATCCACAATGGTCTGCATACGAGGCCTCAGTTCAGTCAGGGTTAGACTACAGTAGAAACACTCACGGAAGAAGTCCACTGAGCGATTAGCGCCAGTGTGACCAGAACTGAGATGGGACCACTGTAGGCACCCATCCAGCCGTGCCTCAGGCACAACAATACGGTCCTCGTAGAAGAGGTACTGATTGTTTTTATACCACTGGTGCCCGTCAATGACAAGGGGTTCGAGACCAGTGCTGAGGGTTTGGAGAATTTCTTTATACTCTGACTGATAGTCGGTTAGACTCCAACCCTCCAGGATTCCAGCAGTGCGCATGGACAGGTCAAGTTGAACATCCATACGCTGGAAAGCCTCTTTGGCGAGCGCCTCAGAGCTCTCACCTATAAGCGCATCGAAGTCATTGCGCGATATATAGTCAGACAGTTCATTTTTAATACCGGGGATATGATGAACTGTCAGCCTGAACTGGCTCACGTAAGTCCACCACCGCTTTAGTTTCGCTTTGTCTGGTGGTGGGCCCTTCTGAAAAGACTTCACAGGTTCCTGGTCACAGAGCCAGACAATAGGGTTAGATCCCAGGAGTCGGGATTGTGACGAAAGCACCAAAATACCGGCCAGGAGTTCTTGGTCATAGGTGCTGTAATTGGAACGCGCTTGGTTCCATTTCCAATTCCAGTGCCCCAGTGGCACCAGCCCCCACTCACTGGTAGGATAGTCATGTTTCAACGAGCCATCACGGTTCAGTCCACTAATTCGGTAATGGCAGTGGGTTAGTTCAGCTGGGTTAAGCTCCTGCCATTGGTAGATCGTTCCAGCCCCCCCTACATCACTGGCATCAGTGACAAGGACTATCTCGCCCTTAGGGCGGGGCACTCCCAGGCAGTTGGAGGAGGCAATTCTCTTCTTCAACTCCTGGAAACATTCCTCCTCTCTGGCGGTCCACCTCCAGGGAGTAGTTTTCTTGATTAGGTCAGTGAGGGGGGCAGAGGAGTAGGTAAAATTGTGGATGTGACGCCGATAGAAATTACAGGCGCCCACAAAACTCCTCACGTCGTGTAGACCCTTCTTCGGGTCATCGCAAATCTGCATGTCCTGGAGGGGCTGCATCTTAGACGCGGCTGGTTTCCACCAGCCATACCCCACATCGAAACCCAAATATTCCATCTCCTCTTTCATAAACTAACATTTTTCGAGTTTGATTCGGAGATGGTTTTCTTGAGCGACAATGAATAATTCACGGAGGAGAAGGACATGGTCCTCTTGTGTATTAGTACGCAAACTCACGTCAACGATGTGGGCCTCCATTTCTGCACCCCGAGAAATCAACTCGTGTACTAGAGGCCTGCGCCTCAGTATGTACAAAATTTTGTTCATTAGCTCCTGGAAGAGCCCTGGGGCATTAGCGACCCCGAAAGGCATGACCTTCCACTTAAATACACTACCCTTAGGGGTTATAAAAGCCAGCAGCTTCTGAGCTGCGGCGGTTAGGTCCACCTGCCAGAAACCAGAGCGTTTGTCCATTTTGGTCTTGTACCTGCATTTGGCAATACGCTCCAGGGTATTTTCCATGTTAGGAATACTCCCTGAGTGGTTCTCGGTTTTCCTGTTGACCTCACCATACTCAACAACCAGTCGTAGGGCAGTCGACCCCCGTTTAGCAACCAGGAAACAGGGACTGCAGTGATGGGGGTAGTCCCCCTTCTTATATTCCTCTACGAGGCCAGCATCAATACATTCCTGGATCTGGCGCTCGTTTTCTTCCACCTGTTCCTGTGGAGCGGGATACGGACGACACCTCACTCGTTTCTTTTCAAATTCAGGTTTCAGTTTCAGGTCCATCTGGACCAGCTTTTTACAAGAGAGGAGGGGCGGCAAGGCGCCGAACACCTCCTCATAGGTTATTAGCAGTTTCTTCAGTCAGGGGTCAAGGTTAGGACTCTCAAATTTCCGCAAGAAATCCTCCTCAGCATGGAGGTTGCTTTTTCCATGTTCTTTCGTTTTCTGCCAATCAGCAGTTTCGGCAGGCACAGAACCATCGTCCCACTCAGGGAAACATTGCTGCTCATAGTGCAAAGAATACACTAGCGGTGTCTCAGGATCAGGCAGCGTATAGGAATCATCGTCCTCCTCAGACCAGATGGAGGATTTCCAGGTCTGTCTGAGGTATTGCAGCCGCTCTTGGCGCTCAATACCTTCGGCCTTCAGGTACAACAGCCGTCGGAGTTCCTGAGTGTCATGCTCAGACAGTGGCATGTTATTGAAAGCAGGCCGCGCTAGAGCATCAGGACTCCCGGCCATGGGTTCACCTGTGTGCATAGGCTGCATGTATAGCACTGGCTTCCCAAACAGGGGAAGTGGGCTCTGAGGTCGACTCTAGATCTACCTCCTCCAGCAACAGCTGGGCTAGGAAGGCACTGTGTTTTAGGTCAACACAGCTGGGATCAACAGGAGGGATAGTGCTGGCGATCTCAGACAGTTGGTCGTCAGCATCCTCCTTAACAGCTGCAGGTTCCAGATAGCCATCGGGAGATTCACACCCTGTAAGTGTGGCAGATAGGTGCTCAGGAGATCGATTTTTGAGATCAGAAAGGGTCAGGCCACGATTTTCGGCCATGACCTCTTTCAGTAGCACCTGGTCTAGGTCACACAGGGGTACTGGATTGAGAGATCCATCGACGATGGATAAGAAACTGGCCCACTCAGGGGCCTGCATAGCTGTGTCTGAGTCCTCAGGCACATAGATGGGACCGTCGGGGAGTTGCACTCTTCCCACGGTCATTCGATCTAGCATACGGCGCCAGTAAGCGTGTTCACCAGAGCAGCCCCAGTCAGGGGTGCACATGACAGCCCTTCCTCCCTCATAAGCGATTTTGGTTAGAACCTTCGCGAGCAGGGAGAAGGGAGGGTTAGCATACACTAGGCCCATTGCTTTCCAGAAGAAACGGAAAGCGTTGTTTAATTGTTTCGAGCAGTACAATTGCATGATGTGCTGTTGTTGGCTCGCAAACAATTCCACCTGGATCTCATCCAGGTTTACCTGAAGGGCCGCCAGTCCATTTTCAAGAACGTGACGGGCCAATTGGTAGTTTTCAAGGCAATAGTTAGTCTTGGATGCGTAGCGCAGCCCAGACTCTTTTCGTCCTGACAGCTCCAAAGGTACGGAGAAGAGCCCACTGCCAAAGTCGCAGTGCAAAGAACAGGGGCACTGGAGAGACAGCATTTTTACCTGGGGGTTTCTTCGTAGGAAGTCGGTACCAATGACGATGTCAAAGGCGTCGGTGTCCAGCACTCTGCAGTGTTGGGTCACAGTTTCGTCGCCCAGGCATATAGTCACATCGACCCCCCCCAAGGAATGGATGGTACGCCCATCCCCTACTCTTATGGCCACGGTCTTAGTTTTCTTGAAGGTTTTTAGCAGGCGCCGGGCCACTATGGAAAGTGTTGCACCGGTGTCAAGCACCGCCCAAAAAACGTGATCCCGGATTTTCACGAGGATCCAAAAAACCAAGTCCTCCTCTTCGGAGCCGCCCCCCTACTCCTCATCAGGGAACTTGACATCCACCCCTGCAGCCATGAGGGACTTGGCCATCCAGGCCAGTCGCCTCTTCTTGGAGTTGTTCCTCTCAGGGGAAGCGTTATCCCGCTACGGGGGCTTCTTGGGTTCACCTTCGGCAGGAGGGGGAGTAGCAGCGGGCGCTGATGAGCGCCTCTGGAGGTTAGGGGGTCCACCTTTGCTACCCCCCTTGCCACGTCCTTTACCACCTTTATCCCCATTCTGGGGGTTTCTGGTGGGTGTTTGGGTCTTGTGGCGTTAAGCCTCCTGCCGCTTCAGTTTATCACTCTCGCGTTTCTTCATGTGACATTCGTCTTCGTAGTGACGACGTTTACCACAATAGCCACAGGTGATGGTACACATGAAATGATCCTGATGGGTCACAGTTTTCCCATCCTTGGAATGCTGCTGTCGTTTCATCTGCAGCATACAGCTGCTGCGGTGGTCGCAGTCAGGGGCATGACAAGGTCCCCCCTCGTCATTGACAGGCTTAGAGTAAAACAGAGGGGGTGTACCTGCATCAGGTTTAACCTCATTCATGGCACGTAGGTTACCCCTACCTTTACCACCTCCCTGGTTGGCGTTAGTGGGTCTTTTAGGCCCTTTCCCTTCGCCACGTTCGGGGGTAGGGGTACCACCTCGACCCAAGTGCTTCTTGAAGAACTTCTCCATGTGGGAGTCATTCTCCCTCTCAAGAGCTAGCTCAATCACCAGGTCCACCAGTTCGTCGTACGAGTGGGTCCGGCTCTTCCTCTCAGAGGTAGCGCGGCAGTCATCCGATGTACGTTCGGGAATCTTACTCATGAGCCACAGGTGGGGCTTGGTGGCTCCATAGGAGCCCACGTTCATCTGCGAAAACAGATACTCTAGGTCGCACACATATTCAGAGACTCGCGCAGCGGAAAGAAACTCCGGGAGCATAGGTAGCTCCTCTATCTGTGTGCGCACACAGAGGTCAGTCTCATAGACTGGGAATGTTTTCTCCAGTCTTTGGAGTACCTCTGCCCAGGTGGAACAGGTTTTCACAATCTCTTTCACCGGGTTTTGCAAAAATTTCTTTTTGCATGAGCGTTTCAGCAGTGAGCATTTGGTGGCCACATCCACATGGGATTGGCCAGTCAGCAAAAGAAACTCAGCAAATTCTTCTGCCCGTTCGGGCAGATGTTTTCGGGTCGAACTCCAGCAATTCTAGCTGGATGTTCGCCTGGGCAAAACGTCTGTCCATCTTTCCACCCCCCGGGGTTAGGCCAGAAGGAGAGGCACATACGCCGGCAAGGGGTGCCAGGGCTGACAGCCCTCTTTTCTCAATCTCCGTCACCAGCACGTCCTGTAGTTCAGCAATTGGGACTGTCCTGGCGCGAGGACGAAAAGGGCTGGGGCAAGTGACCTTGTGTAGCAACCTGGACACCCTTGATCTTTTGAGACCATCAGCCAACGTGCTCAATCCGGCTGAAGGTGAGAGTAGCGCTGGCTTGGGTAAGGGTTCAGTGATACCCAATTTAGCCTTGACAGCCTCTGACAGAGCTGTCACATCGGGTTCTTCCGATCCGGATAGAAGTTCGGCCAAAAGTTCGGCCGTACGATCCAGAGCCCCATGGGTGGGCTCTGGACGAAGAGGATCCAGACTCTTCTCAGGAGCCATTGAAGTTATCGGCAGGTCTGGATGCCATGCTCTCGGGTGCTCGTGTACTCTTGGTCGTCTCGGTAGTGATACTGTGTCCGCCATGTCTGTAGAGAGCCCAGAATAAAGCAAGGAGCCCATCTCAGTTTGGGGCGGCGACCCGAGGGCATCAAGAGGTATTTCTCCATGTTCTCCCACAGTGGACTTGTGGTACTCTTCATGGAGCATGAACTCGTCCATCCTCCTTCGTAGGTCCTCTTGTTCTTCAGGACCAACTCCAAGCACGGTAGAGGACGAGGCCGGACAGGCCGACCGGGCGATGGAGGCTTCAACACGCCTGCGGAGCCTTTGCAGGCTGTCTTCACCATGGGCCGCTAAGGTTTCCATGGTTAATGGGGTTGCTCTGGGCGGATTTAGCTTCGCCCTTCTTTGCTCTGGATCTTCCTGAGACCCAGATGCTGCTCCGAGTGGCGGTTCACTCTTTGGGTGGGCTACACTGCCAAGTTGTACTTGTACACTTCTGATCGGCCAGGTTTGGGAGGACAGTTGAGTGGACATGTTCAATGTGCTTTTCAGTGTGCTTTTCTTGTGCTTCTGCTCAGAGTCGGTTCGAAAGGTTCTCAGGGTTTGCCTCTGCTACCGGAAAGATGTCCTTGATTAGTGCCCTATAGATTTTGATGAAATCCTGCAGGTTTTTGATGGTGAAATCCCAAAACCAAAGGAGCAAGTAGCGCAAGAACAGGATGTGGATCGAGGTAGGTAGGTAGGTATCTTCGGGAGCTCGGGATGCCTCCTTTGACAATGCAGGAAGAAGGTCTTACCAAGGGGACGTCCTGTCCCTCCCACTGCCCTATGTCAGGTGGCTCTTGAGCCGCTCCCGCATGTGCTTGGGAAGGCATTGTCGCGGCCACCCGGTCCATGTGTCCCAGGTGGGAGGGTGTCCCCACATGTGTCCATGAGTAGGGCCACATGCCCCCTCCTTTGGGCCGCAGCTCTGGGGGCTGCCCAGCTGTGTGGAGTATCTCTCCCAACAAGGGGTATTGCTCCCGCTTGTCTACGGTACGACCGCCTCACCCTTGTGGCTTGAGTTGCGGGGCCACTCTGCCTGGCAGGCGGCCCCCTCCTGGACTGTGTACCGGCTCGCCTGTCACCGGTTGCTTCCATGGCTCCGGGTGACGTTTGCCATGGTCCCCGATGCATTCTGGCCGGGCTTGGACCAGTGGCCTTGGATCGCCGCTCCTGCCCCTCGCCCGGTGGGTTGGCCGGGTCGCCCCGCTGTGTCCAACCCATGGGGTGTTGGTTGTTTCCTGTCCCTCGGCCGCCCTACGTGTGCGCGGTGTTCCGGGCCTCTTGGCTCCTGTTCAACGGTGTGCTCGCGTGGTTTGTTGTGTTGTGTCTGCGGTGTCCTGGGCCACTTGGCTCCTGTTCACCGGTGCGCCCGCTTGGTGTGGTGTGTTGCGTGTGCGGTGTCCTGGGTCACTTGGCTTCTGTTCACCGGTGTGCCTGCTCTGTCTTTTGTTTTGTTGGTGCGGTGTCCTGGGCCACTTGGCTCCTGTTCACTGGTGCGCCTGCTCCGTGTGTTGCTTTGCGTGCGCGGTGTCCTGGGTCACTTGGCTCCTGTTCACCGGTGTGCCTGCTCTGTCTTTTGTTTTGATGAAGCGGTGTCCCGGGCCACTTGGCTCCTGTTCACCGGTGTGCTCGCGCGGCTTGTTGCGTTGTGTCTGCGGTGTCCTGGGCCACTTGGCTCCTGATCACCGGTGTGCCCGCTCGGTGTGTTGTGTTGCGTGCGCGGTGTCCTGGGCCCCTTGGCCCCCGTTCACCGGTGTGCCCGCTGGGTGTGTTGTGTTGCGTGTGCGGTGTCCTGGGCCACTTGGCTCCTGTTCACTGGTGCGCCCGCTCGGTGTGTTGCTTCGCGTGCGCGGTCTCCCGGGCCACTCGGCTCCTGTTCACCGGTGTACCTGCTCTGTCTTTTGTTTTGTTTGTGCGGTGTCCTTGGCCACTTGGCTCCTGTTCACCGATGTGCCTGCTCGGTGTGCTGTTTTTTGTGTGCGGTGTCCCGGGCCTCTTGGCTCCTGTTCACCGGTGTGCCAGGCCGTGGTGTCCCGTCCCTTTGTTGCCCTCGGTGCACGCGCGTGTGCGGTGTCCTGGCCCTTGTGGCGCCTGTTCACCGGTGTGCGCGCTGTGTGCGGTGCGCGGTGCCTGGTTGTGTCCCTCTTCCTCCCCCCCTAATTTTCGTTTTTTTTTTTTCTCGTTTTTTTCTTTTTTTTTTTGAAATGGAAAAGAAAAAAGGAAAAAACAGGGGCGCGCGTACACTGCAGGCACAGGCACGGGCAGCTGGTGCAGCGGTGCAATAGTGTTGTGTCCTCTGGCGTGCGTCGTCGGTGCTTTGGCGGCGGTCGCGCCCCAGGGGTGCGGCTCGCGCGTCCTGATGTACACGGGTATGGGTCAGGGTGGGTTTGGTTAGGTGCCTCTTTGCTGCTGGTGCTGGGTGGTTGGGCGGCTGTGTGGGCTGTGGGTGTGGGCTGTGGCAACGTTGGTCCCTTGGCAGCCCTGTTTAGGAGTCAAGGGTTAGCGGTTTTGGGGTGTGGCTCGAGTTTGATTTGTGTTGGGGCTTTGGCTGGTTAGGCGGTTGGGACGGTTGCAGGCCTGGGTTCGGTGCCTTCGGGCGTAACAGTGCCCGTTGTCGTGTGCGTTGGCGTCCTTCGGCTCGCTTGTTGACTTCTGGGCGGGGCCTGGCGTGGCGCCCTGCGGCGGTGGTTTGCTGGGTAACGGGGCCAGGAGGCGGCGCCGCTGGCGGGGGGGTCAGGCGCGTCGTGCTGTGTGGTGCGCAGGGCTCCTGGGGTGCTGTGGGTGCCGCCGGTGTCGATGCGCTGACACTTGTGGGGTGGTGAGGGGGTGTGTGTGTGCGGGGTTGGGCTTTGGGTGATGTCCCACAGGCGGATGCCGTCTCGCTGTGTGTCCTGGAGGGTCTCCCGCAGGCGCCTGAGGACATAGGGGTGGTCCTGGGGCGCGGGGAGGTTGCGGGGCTGGACTCCCAGGGGGTGGAGCGCATCGGCCAGCATGGCTTCCCATGCGGCCTGCGGCATCCACCCCCCCGCCGGCCGGAGGCGGCAGTTCTCCACCGACCCCTTGCGGGGCCGGTGGACCAGGCCCTCGAAGGAGGGCTCTTCCCGGGCTGACTTTCGCAGCTCTCAGAGCTGCGTGTGGGTCCAGCGCTGCCACCACTGTCCCTGGGCGGGGCCGCGGTCTTGGGCAGAGGGGTGGGCGTGGGTGGGTGTGTCGGGGTCGTGGGGACTGGTCGCGGTGGCGGGCCTGGGGGATTCCTCGTAGTCCTGTGCCGTGGGGGTGCGCGGGGAGTGGGGGCGCGAGCGCATGTGGACTCGCGGGTGTGCGCGCACAGTCTCCGCCTCGGGGTTGTGTTGGGACTCGTGGCGGCGGCGGTAGCGAGGCATGCGCTGTATGTGGGCTGACATCGAGGGTTGGTAGGGGGGCGGGGAGGCTGCTGGCGGACCCGGGTGTCGTTCTGGCCCGGTCAGCGGCGGTCCGTGGGCCTTGGGTGTGGGCTTTGAGAGGTGGCGGGACGAGGTGCGTTGCGCTTCGTCCGCGGCGCGCTCCGCCATGAAGGTGGTGGCGCTGGCGTTGGTGACGGTGGGGGGGCGCCGTGCTGGGCGCTGCTGCCCCCGGAACTGGGATGGCTGGGGCTGAATGTCATAGAGCACGTCCTCGGGGGGTCGGGCTCGCGCTGCCGTTGTGGCGCCGGGCTTGGGCTTGGGCCTGGGTTTGGCTGCGGGCTGCGGCCGCGGCGTGCCGACGGGTTTGGGCGGCTGCTTGGCGGCGGCCTTGGGCTTCGGCCGGGCTGCGGGCGCGGGCCTCGTTGGGGCGTGGGCTTTGGCGACGGCGGGGTTGCTCGCGGTTGGGACGGGTTCGGGGGCCCGTTTGGGAGGTTTCCCCCGCGGTTTGGGGGGTGGAGTGCTGGATGAGGACGTGGTGGTGGTTGTGGATGAGGTGGTTGTGGTGGTGGAGGTTGTGGAGTCGGAAGCGGATGAGAGGGCCATGGGGGACGGCGGAGGGTCCTGGGCTGCAGGGGCGGGCGTAGGATGCTGGGTCGTGTGGGTAGCGAGAACGAGGGTGCGGGTTCGGGCACCGGGCGTGTGCGCACGCTTTCCCTGGTGACCTGTGCGTGCTGGTGCCGGTGTAGGTGTATGTGGTGGTGTGGTGGCGTTCTCTCGGCTGTGCGGGAACGTGGGTTATCCGGGGGGTGTCCATATCTGCTCCAGGACATCTGGGTGCGTTTGCTGGAGGTAGTCGAGGGTGCGGAAGAAGCACCGCTGGATGCCGGGCGTGGATGTGGATCGAATCAATGAATAGTTTGAAATCCAGTGTAACACAGAAGGGCTGCAGATGGACAAAGCAGGTTTAAGTACAAAGATTCAATCACCAATGGATAGTACAAAAGATTTTATGTGAAAACTGGCCTGACTCTAGCCTCCAGGTTAGCATCAAGCACCTCCCCTGCACTCTTTTGGATGAAATGGAGCTGGTTAGGAATGTGGAGCATACGAGTTAGGCCAGACACAGATTATGACTTGGCCAAGCAACTGAATTCAGAAACAGTTAAAAAGTAGAACCACAATAAGTGGTAGAGACAATTGAGTATAGGGGTCTTGGGGTGGGAGACCACTAGGCTTAACCTCCAAGGCCTAAAGCATGAAATGCCTTTTTTTTTTTCGGTATATCCTCCATGAAGGAAGATACCTCCGCTCAGTTGAGTGGTAGGGGTGAACTTCATGGGGGGCTAGGGTTATAACCCTAGTCATCCCGGAAGAGTTTTCCTCCATCCTCCAAACTTACAATGCCTCGTTGGAGCAGCTAGGCCTCGCGCACCCTCCCCCAAACCAAATCATTGGCACAATGTATCTCCCGGGAGAAGGCATCGGCTACCACAAGGACAACCCCTTACTAGGTGACCCCGTGTCCATTTTCGGCTCCCAGTCGGACACCACAATTTTCTTAAAAACCCCTCCAACGGGGACTCGTTTTGCATCCGCCTCTTTGCCCGCTCTCTCCTTGTCCTCACGGGGGCCGCACGCCACGAGTGGCACCACGGGATTAGTGTTTGGAATGAGAAAAAATATCCTCGAAAAAAGTGAAACGAGACAAAATAATCGCTCATTTCATATGAAACGAGAACAAAAAATCGCTCATTTCATGAAAAACTCCCAGTTTTTCGAGAAAATGAGAAACTGGCATCCAAATCAATCACACTGCGATGCTTCAGGCCCAACAGTCAGCTCCCTCAAGCACTCCTTGTGTTTTTGACAGTATGGTGTTGGGGTATTTGCATTCTTGTATTTCCTAGAGGCTTTCGGATGGTTGTTGTTATTGCCTAGAGCTTTTAAAAAGTGCACAAGGCCCCGGCCTGATACAACATCTGCAGGAGGTCACAGGCAGAGGTAAGCGCTGATAGTTGCAGATCCATTGCGCCTGTAGGATTTGCGATTATTTGGGTTTCATGTTTTCGATGTTTGCTTTGATTGATTGTTGTTATATGTTTGTATGTGTTTATAGTTATCGATTACTGTCACTTCAGGGTTTGTTTGTATAGCATGATTTGCTATTTTGCACGCTCTGTTGCATGGTAGCATCGTCTCGTTGAGGTTCCGCGAGTATGGGATTGCCATTCAAGGAGTCCGAGTCGTTTGTTCTAGCGTCGTTTGTTCAAGTGTTGCAGGCGTTAGTGCTTCTGTGCTTCCAGCGAGATCTTACAGCGAGATGTTAAGAACACGACGTCCAGTCTCACTTCTCTGTTTTATCTCTTGAAGATGCGTCGACAGCAAGCTGAGAATGCTTCACCGTACTCACTCCGAAGTTGCTGCGACCTGATGTGCCTGGTTTTGTTTTTCGCAGCCACTGTGGTGTTCGTATTCACGTGATTTTTGGCGTGTTCACTCTGCTCTTTTTGACCCCTGACACGCAGAACTGTGCTTTGCGAGATCTTCGTGGAAACGTGCAGCTCAAGTACGCGCCATCTGGGTTTGCCGGTTGTTCGCCGAGGAGTTCTTCAACTCCTACACCTTGAACGGCACTGTCAGCAGCAGGTAGTAGTCTTCGTGCAAGTTTTCTTGAGCAGTCTCCTTGAGCAGCAGCAAGTGGAATAGCAGCTCGACGCGAACGCGGCTTCTTCTTTGTCGCTCGGGGCTCCATCTTGGTGGCGCCAGGCGCTTCAAAGTTTACATGACAACTGATCTTCTTTACGGACTTGATGCTGCTGCCTGGAGACCTTCTAAGAACGAACTTCTGAGACCAAAGTACTGTTGTGAGTGTGTGTCTCTGCGTGCGTGTGTTCGCGCGTGCTTGTAACAGCTAGTGATTGAATTTACACCTGTGAAAAACGGGTATGGCCCTGAGGCGCCTCAGGACTCCGAAGTGTGCCTTTTTGGCCTGCCTGTGGCACACTGATATGCGCCTTTGCTTCAGTTTTCACGGTCTCTGTTGCATGTTCAAGATCAGGGTTCTGTGCGCTGTTGGGTAATGACAGTTTTGTTTTTTTTTCTCACAGAACGACGTCGACTTATATATATGTGGCTCTGCTAGCCCTTTGTGAGAGCCTCTGTTTCTGTTTGTATATTAGTGTGAAAGGCTGCAGTGTCACTCTTCGAGCGGCTCTTCTTCAGTGTGTGGACTTGTTTCGGAACGCATACAGAGATGTTTCAGCACTTTGAATGCTCTGTGTTTGTTTGAATGCCTGCTGTTTTTTGAATTTTTTTTGGATGTTTGAAAACTTCTTTTGAATGCAAAACCAGCAGGAGGTTTCAGCCCAAGCAGGAAAACAATCATTGGAGATACTGCAGTCTTTTCAAAACCAGCATGGAGGTTTTATATAACGAAACCACTTCTAACTTCGTATGGCCGCATTGACCGAAATGTGTATTCAACGGGTACCATTCATCGTGGGAAGTGCACTCATTGCCGCCTGGAGATAACATCAACAATGCCTCGTTGTTTTTTGGTCACATCAACTATGTCGAGACATATCGAAAAAAATGAAACGAGAAACAAAAATCGCTCATTTCATATGAAACGAAAAAAATCGTTCATTAAAACGAGAAAAAAAATCGCTCATCTCATTTAGGCAAAAAAAGTCTCATTCCAAACACTACACGGGATACCCCGACGGAGGGAAGACAAAGTGTTTGGGTTAACTGTCCCTCGTACCATCCCTGGGCTCGCTCTAATCCTCCGCCACGTCCCGCAGGCAAGCCAACCCACGAAAGCCAGAGGGCCGGGTACCCGCCTCCTGCACTCTCCAGCCCCCTCTGCCCAAAAACGCAAGCGTCACGGTTCGGTGAAACACCGGCCAAATCACGGCTTCCCCCATCACCGGCAAGGGGCTAGATGAAGCGCTCGCCTCGGCCGGGGTACCGGCCGACCCAATTCAGCATTTTCGTAGCCTTAGCCAGCCCAGCCAGCCCAACCCCCCCGCACCTCTCCAGCCCCCCCCTGTCCCGCCCCCCCCGAGTTCCGGTACGCGCCTACGGAAGGGATACCAACGGCCTAACAGCCCCCCAATACCCCTCCCTTCAGAACTACGTTTCCTGTCCCACAACTTGCAGTAAGAAACCTATAGTGAGCAGCCAAATTCTCCGACAACTCAAAAACGACTTCGACATCCTCTTCCTCCAAGAAATCAACCACAGCCCCATCCTCCCCCACGTATATGCCTACGGCTCGGGCACTAAAGCCACCATTGTTTCGAACATCAGCCCGGACAAAAACTCCAGAGGCGAACACGGGTCCGTTTTGGTCTGCTCCCCCCGGCTCTCTCGTTGCAGTTTCATTACCCCCGTCCCCAGACTCGACGCGGTAGGGCTGCTGGCAGCGGCCATTCTCACCCTCCCGGGGGCCCCACCCACCTTGCTAGTCTCGGTATACGCCCCAAGCACAGACGCCCACCACTCAAAAATTGAAAACATCCTCCGCCCGCTGATGCACCAATATCCCAGCCACGTCATGGGAGGAGACACCAACTGCATAATGTGCCCTGAGCTGGACGGAGCAAACCTCCAAACTGACAACGAGTGGCCATGGCTCTGGAGGCAGGTCACGAGCGACCCGCCACGCCTCATCGATACCTTCCGGCACTTTCACCCGCCCGCGCGGTCCTTCTCCCGATACCCCACCCCGTACAGGGCAAGCAGCAGCCGCCTCGACCATATTTTAATCTCCCCGACGGCCTCAGAAATTTTCCACCCAGTCACATACACCTCTCAAGTCCCCCCCCACCCCTTCTCCGAATCCCCCACCACTAAGAAGAAAGTTTTCCGCAAACTGACGGAACCAGAGGGCTCCACGCACCACGACTCCCTCGCCCCCCTGGCGCGGTGATGTGAGTCTACCCTCCCCCCTTTCGACTCTCTATCCTCGACGAACATAGAGCTCTTCACAGACGCGGTGCTGGAAGAAGTAGCGACCAGCTACCACACTATCACCACGCCGTCGCACCCCACCTCCTCAGCTCTGGTTAAGAAAATCAAAGCGTCCCTGAACTCTCTGCCCCCCCCTAGCCATCCTGGCTACCCCTCTTCCATGGACACACTCAACAAACTCGTCAAAGAGTGGGAAACCAAAGTGACCAAGGCGGCAACCACCAAGATCCGTTGGTGCCTGGTACGGAAAATCAGGATCAAACGCACCATCAAAGAGGCACTCAACCCCGTGGAGCGCGGTGAAGTAACGCTGAAACGCCCAGGCACCACACAGCTCGTCTCCACCCCAAAAGAAGTGGGCTCTGTTTTCTCTTCCACGCTCCTCACCCTGGGGGGCAGCCTCGAATACACGCCGCCGAGCGCACTGGTGGATCGCCTGCTCACACACTCCGCCACCTGCCCTGAACCCACAAAACACAGCCCTGTCCCCGACATTACCTGGGACTCATTCCGGAACACGCTCAAGAGATCAAAGCCCAACAAGGCGGGGGGGGCGGGACTTCACAAACAACTACACTTTGCACGTCTCCCCCCCCCCTATCCAACAATTCATTTGGAGGGTATGCAACCACTACCTCCACCAGCCGCTGCCCGAGAAATGGCTCGAAGCCAACATTATCTTGCTTTTTAAGAAAGGGGACCTGATGAACCCCGTAAATTACAGGCCTATAGCCTTGCTGAACAGCACTTACAAAATAATTGCGACACACGCCAACCGGGAACTACTGGCAGCGGCCATTGAACATTCCGTCATACACCCCGAACAGTTCGGCGGGCTTCCCAACCGCAGATGCCAAGACCACATTTTCAACCTCTTATCCACGTTTCGGGAATCAGCCTGTAGCTGCAGCCTTTATATCGATTTCAATAAGGCTTTCAACTCCGTCCCCCACACCACCCTTTTCACAGTGCTGGCTCGCCTGAACTTCCCCGCACCCCTTGTAAGCCTCATTCAATCCTTGTACCGTGCCCCCCGCGACTTCCAGGTGGTGTCAGGGCACACGCACTCCTCCAACTTGCAGACCAGGGGAGTTCGACAGGGATGCCCCATGTCACCCATCCTTTTCTGCCTTTACCTGAAAGTACTCCTTTTCGCCTTGCCGTCTCACGTCACTGCACCCCCCTCCCCACACGAATCGGACCACGCCTTTGTTGACGACCTCCTCTATCGATCAGAAGATGGGGACCGCATACAGCAAATTTTGAATTTCTTCGACACGGTCGCCAGGGAGTGGGGTCTTGACCTCAACCTCAGCAAAACTGAGATCCATGCCATGGGAACAGCCCCCCCCAGAACCTTCACCTCCCCCTCGGGCACCCCCCTATCAACAACCAACCTGAAGACGGGGCAACCACACAGCTGCTACAAGTACCTAGAGGTATACATCTTCACCACCAACCACGCGGCACAAACACTGGCATTGGCCAAGTCGGAGATACGCTCATTTTTCACAACCCTCCAACCCCTCCGGCTCACCCTTTCGGAATACATTCTCTTAGTAAACGTCCAACTCATCCCTATTCTCTCCTACCGCCTCATGGCACACCCCCTGGCCCTGAACGAGTTGGGGGTCCTCCAGGCCATGGTCTGGCAAAATATTGCGCAAGACCCCTCCCCAGAGAAAGCCAACAGGATGTCCCGACTCGTCTCTCCTAAGGCCCGCTACACCCCCCGCCAGCAGCGAGGCCTGGGACTCCGCCACTTCACTTTTTCCCTTTGCATGGCCCTGGTGAACACCGCAGTCAGGTACCTCAATGGGGACGGTCCGGCCTCAACAAACGAGGCTTTTGCCGAAGCAATGCTTTCCACCACACGCAATCCAATACAAAACACCGTCATGGCCGCGTGCCACACCATAGGTCTCCGGTACCACAGCACCGGCCTCTGGGCCTCCTGCCCCCCCTCCCTCTTCCTCCCGAAAGAAAAAGTCCAGGTCCGGTTCCTAGCCACCAAAGCAACAACACACCACAGCAAACTCGGCAACCGGCTAAAACGGACGCCCGAAGACCTAGGATACCACCTAGGTACAGTCAAGGGGGTCCACACAGGATCGGCCACACTCCAGTTCTCGGACGGCACCACCCACACCATCAAAGACCCTGGCCTCCACCGCAACGAAAAAGAGTACACCTTTCAAATCCCAGCCATTTCTGTTCGCCCCCAACTGACGGGACGCCACGAATTGCTTACCCCCCCCCTTCTCCACCCCCAAGAGTACATCCCCAAAATCCCCCCCCCCCCGGGCCACACGGCGGAGTCCTAATTGGTTTGTCACTGCATGGCGAGCTGTACCGGCTCCCAGATGAACCTCACTCCCTTGACCCCGATGACCTCGAGGAGTGGGGTTGTGATGCGGCCCTTGCCCTCCTCCACACATCGTCCCCCGACACGACCTGGGTGTACCTGGATGGCTCAGCGGGCGCCTTGGGCTACGGGTCTGCAGCCATCCTGTTTTTCCCGAGCGGCTCCAGATGGGTCCTGTGCCAAACGTCCCCGTACCAGTCCTCAGAGAGATCGGAGTTCTGGGCGGCTATTATGTTCCTACGATGGGCCCTTGCGTCTCACCCGCACCTCACCTCTGCCATACTAGGGGACAACCTGCACGTTACCGCCGTTCTCTCGCCGAACACCCCCCCAGGCCTGCGATCGCGCTCACCAGCTGGCACTTGGGAATCCTCTCTCCACTCCATCCAAGCCTGCCTACGCCCAGGGATGATCCAGGGTTGGGGGTGGATGAAGGGTCACGCCGGGTTTATGGGGAACGAAATTTTGGATGCTTACTCGAAGTGGGCCGCCAACCTGATGGTCTCGGACACCTCCCTTCTTCCCCCCCCCCTGATAGGAGGCATATCCAGAGGCCCCCTCCCCGTCATTCACAAACTGACTACCACCTCAATCAAGCACCTTCTCCGTCGCCACAAACACGAAAACATCCACGTGCAATCCAGCTTCCAATTTTACAACCACACTTTGTGGTTCAAAGGCTTCCCTCACCTATGATTTTAGCAGCTGTTTTTTCCCAAAAATCAAAAATTCAGCAAAAGGCAGATTTTCGCGGGAAATGACCTACTTTTCTGGTTTCTACGGCCCCAAAATAGGGGGGGGGGGTTCCTCCTACCCGGCTTTTGTCCAAAAATATCAAAAACCCTGAAATTCGGCCTATTTTGGGGTATTTTTGCCTGCTCTGGGCTGGTCCTGCAGAACAGTGCTGCACACCAGTGTACCTGCCTATAGAGGATTTTCGACAGAAATTGCCCTTTTGTTGGGATTCTGTTGCCCCAAAATACGGATGGGGGGGTTCTTCCCACCCGAGCTTTCTCCTAAACCATCAAAAACCCTGGAACTCGGCCTATTTTGGAGTACTTTTGTCTGTTGTGGGGTGGTGCTACAGAACAGTGCTGCACACCAGCGTACCTGTATCCTATAGTATAGGCACAAAAATACCATGAAAAGAGGTTTTGTACCCAAAAAGACCAAAGGAAACCTTTTTTCTTTTATTCTGCACGCTCAAAATAGGAGAGGGGGGTTCCTCCTACCCGATTGTTCTCCAAAAATACACTGTTTTTGGCCAAAAATTGGCAATTTTTGGCCATTTTTGGACTAAAACTGTTTTTTATCTGTGCTGACGGCCCTGCAACACCCAATAGGTTGCTCCAATACAATTCCAAACACATTTCACTGGATTGGGCACCCTAAGAATAGGGTATGGGGCCCTAAAACTCACGACCCCGGCTAAAAAAACACTATTTTCGGCAAAAAATTGGCAATTTTTGGCCATTTTTGGGCGAAAACTGTTTTTTTTTGTGCTGACGGCCCTGCAACCCCCGATATGTTGCTCCGATACAACTGCAAACACGTTTCAGTGGGTCCTTTCCGACGCCGGCGGTCGTCAATGATCTCACAAACCGTTCGTGCAGTCTTTCGGCAAAAGGTTGGCAATTGCTGGCCATTTTTCGGCGAAAACTGATTTTTTTTTTGTGCTGGCGGCCCTGCAACCCCCGATATGTTGCTCCAATACAGCTGCAAACACGTTTCAGTGGGTCCGTCCCCGACCCCGGCGGTCGTCAATGATCCTACAAAACGTTCGTGCATTCAAATCCAAGGAACCACCAACGGTAATGAAAACAAAGGACAATCGCAACAAGCCGCACCACTCTGAGCATCTGAGCATCTGGTTCTCTCAATCAGTTCAACATCGCACAAAGTGCATAATGAACACAGAGCTCAGGCATCTGCACTTCCAGAGATATGATCCTGCCGTATTCACAAACACGGCAATAAATTTAAATCACCAAACTCTAAACAGCACAAAGTTCTTTTTTGGGAGAGGGAAAAAACAAAAGACATATATGCAGGCGCTGCTAATAGGGCCGGTACATTGGAAAACCAAAGGGCTGCATGCTGCTCATCGTCGAACAAAGCTGCTGCATGGGCTGCATGGGCATTTGGAGCTGGTGCATGTTCATGGCTGGCATTGGCATGGCCATGGGCATGGCAACTGGCATGTTCATTTGCAAAGGACCCATATGCTGCTGCTGCTGCTGCTGCTGCTGGGCCTGCTGGTGCATCTGCTGGTGGTGCTGCTGCTGCTGCACTTGGGTCTGCATCTGCATCTGCAGCTGCAACTGCTGCTGCTGCTGCTGCTGCTGCTGCCGCTGCTGCTGCTGCTGCTGCTGCTCCTGCTGAAACACCTGCCCAGGGGGGTTCGGAGACACCTGTTGAGACACTTGAGACACCTGCTGAGACATGTGCTCTCCTGACTCCCGTTTAACCCTTCCTTTTTTTCGGGTATTTTCACTGTTTTCACCTTGCCCGCGTTTGCGCTTCAGGGGGTTTGTTCGGTTGTTTTGTTGTTGGGTTGTTTGTTGCAGTGCAGCCAAGAGCCGCTGAACAAGGTCAGCCTCTTGTTTTACCGTCCCACTGCCCGTCTCTTCCTTCTTTGGCTGTTTGCTTGGTGGGCTGTTGTTTTTATGGCCTTTTGGTTTTGGTTTTGGTTTCGGTTTTGGTTTCGGTTTTGGTGGTGGCTTTGCGGTCGAATTCCGTTTCGGTTTCGGTTTGGGTTTCCCATTGGTAGTGACAGATTCCTTCTTCACCGCTGTGGTACTGAGGTTTGTGATCTCAGGGAGACGTGTGCTCCGCCGACTGTCCTCATATGCCAGTTCACGCTTGGCCTGGTGCGGACCGCAGGACTGACACCTCTGAGGAAACTGGAAATAAATGCACTGCCCGGAATACAAACCTTCCATCCAGGTCTTCCCTGCTTCACAGCCCTGCTTGTCAGCCAGGGGAATTTCTCTGAGGCTGGATTCTGAAAACCGTAGAAGGGATCTGAAGTCTGCCTGCCCTGCCGTACAGCAAAATGCACAGACGCCGACAACATCCCAGGAAGCCGGATTGGTAGGAATCACGGCTAATACTAAAAAAGTGACGCCCCGTTCAAGCTGGACTGTCCACCTGCCTGGGAACAGGGGCTGCCCTTTTCGCGACAGACCGGGACAACGCACAGTGGGCCTCCACAACAATTGGGTGTGCAGCAGAATATGTCCATGGGTTTGAAGCTCACTTGCGGTTTGTGCGGTGGAAACAGCTTTTGGATTGTGAAGCCTCCAGTCTTACTTCTGTCCTCAAGCGCTCGAAGAATCTCTGGTATCGTTTTGGAACTCATACCGCTAACACACAGGTTCTCGCAGAGTTTGATCAAATAATGTTTTGAGTAAGCACTTGCCTGCTTAAACAGCTCCATACGCGTCATATGCTCAGTTGCTTCGGCTATTCTTGATGCCAACGCTTCCTCAGACACATCGGGTGACCTACTCTTTTTGGTATACTTCCTCAACTTTGGGGGCTTTGGTTTAGTTTTCTTGTTCTTTTCCTTTTTGGCTTTGGGTGTGCCACTTGCGCCATCCTCCGAGTTGTCGCCATCGTCACCATCGTCCTCATCATCACTACTTTCATTTTCCGAGCTCTCATCAGAAGGTGCCTCGCCGTAGTCGGATGTTTCATCACTCGGGACGTCACACCCATCGTTGAAGAAGGCAGGCAATCCAAGAGGAAGGGTTGGGAAGACGTCAGCGCGTTTGAACCAATAGAAGTAATTATTTGGGAACCTCATGCATAGGTCGTTCCTGTTTGGTTCCGGTATTTTTTTCGGTATAATCAGCATTCCGTACCAAAACAAGACCCGCTTTTCACCGGTTTGCACATTGGTGGACATGCCACATTTGATGTAATTGAAGGTCCCGACTTCAACACTTTGTCTTCCTTAACACAATGCCCTGCGGGGAGCCTTTCTAGCTCCGGGTCCAAACTTTCGCAATTTTCCCATGCTCCGCCTTCTCCTTGTTCCGCCCCATCTTCCACGTCCCCCTTGCCTATATGACAATCGGCAGGCACCAAGGCTGGCATGTCAGGCTTTGGAATCACAACCTTTTTCTTCTTGGAAGGAGCCATTGCTTAGCCCTGTGGGTTGTACCAAAGGGAAATCACATTTTGTCGCCATGCATGCTCCCATGACCATTCGTTCACCCTTAGTTCACTATCTTTTCACCCTTTGCTCACCCTACCTAGGAAGGCATAATACACACAAAAAGCACGCAACAAGGGCATGAAGGCAGTAAGACAATCGTTGCTTACGTATGAACCATATGGAAATGGACCACAAACGGTGCAAAATAGGGCCAAAAACACCTCAAATGTTCATCGCTCATCCCATTCTTATGCACATAGTATCATATTTTATGTACAACGATGACACACGGAGAAAGAAAATTCTCAAATGGCTCAAATAGTTCCAAGCCTACCTATGAACCATATGGATATTGGATCACAAACGGTGCAAAATAGGGCCAAAAACACCTCAAATCTTCATCGTTCATCCCATTCTTATGCACATACTATCATATTATATGTAGGACCTATCATACAAATGCTTACAATAACAACCTAAGCCCCAAACATGTGTGTGTACGGTGATAGGCACGCAAAAGCCCACCTATGACCCATATGGAAATGGACCACAAACGGTGCAAAATAGGGCCAAAAACACCTCAAATGTTCATCTTTCATCCCATTCTTATGCACATAGTATCATATTTTATGTAGTTCTTATCATTCAAATGCATACAATACCAACCCAAGCCCCAAACATGTGTGTGGACGGTGATAGGTGATCAAAACCCTACCTATGAACCATATGGATATGGAGCACAAATGGTGCAAAAACGGGCCAAAAATACCTCAAAACTACATTGTTCATCCCATGCTTGTGCCCGTAGTATCATATTTTATTTCTTACCCAGCATTCAAATGCTTACAATACCATCCTATGCCCCAAAAATGTGTGTGGACGGTGATAGGTGATCAAAACCCTACCTATGAACCATATGGATATGGAGTGCAAAAGGTGCAAAAACGGGCCAAAAACACCTCAAATCTACATCGTTCATCCCATTCTTATGCACATACTATCATATTTTATGTAGTTCTTATCATTCAAATGCATACAATACCAACCCAAGCCCCAAACATGTGTGTGGACGGTGATAGGTGATCAAAACCCTACATATGAACCATATGGATATGGAGCGCAAAAGGTGCAAAAACGGGCCAAAAACACCTCAAAACTACATTGTTCATCCCATTCGTATGCACATACTATCATATTTTATGTCGTTATTATCATTCAAATGCATACAATACCAACCCAAGCCCCAAACATGTGTGTGGACGGTGATAGGTGATCAAAACCCTACATATGAACCATATGGATATTGGACCACAAACGGTGCAAAATAGGGCCAAAAACACCTCAAATGTTCATCGTTCATCCCATTCTTACGCACATACTATCATATTATATGTAGGACCTATCATACAAACGCTTACAATAACAACCTAAGCCCCAAACATGTGTGTGTACGGTGATAGGCACGCAAAAGCCTACCTATGAACCATATGGAAATGGACCACAAAAGGTGCAGAATAGGGCCAAAAACACCTCAAATGTTCATCTTTCATCCCATTCTTATGCACATAGTATCATATTTTATGTAGTTCTTATCATTCAAATGCATACAATACCAACCCAAGCCCCAAACATGTGTGTGGACGGTGATAGGTGATCAAAACCCTACCTATGAACCATATGGATATTGGGCCCCATGGTGCATGAGAAAGGGATGAATAGCCTAGAATAAAGGCAAAACATCGCTTGTCATGTAGGCTTCTACCAATGGTGATGACAATTTGTTCATATATCACCGCTATACCACCTCTTACAGCCCTGTAAGGCCCTCTATATGGCCTCCATAGACCCTAAAACCATGTAAAAAAGTGGTTTTTGGGTAGAGAAGCGTGAATTTCTCCAAATCTGTGCCTGCCAATCTGGATTTTTTTAGGCCAGCAGCAAGGTATTTATCTCGGGAACACGCTCATGCCTTTACTTTGCTTCCAACTGCGAAAAAAAGTGGACTTTTTGGCGATTTTCTATTGCGCACGGCGGTCGGGAATCTGAAACTCGCGTACGCGGCAGTTGCTGACAGTTTATCTGCGGCTCCAGCTTCAGCGACAGCATAATTTTAATAAAAATTTGAGAAAACATAAAAACAACAGTACTACTGTGTACAGTTTGATATCGCGGTTCTGAAAATGCATGATTTTGAATTTTGGGAAAAAACAGCTGCTAAAATCATAGGTGTTTCAAGTGGTCCTCCAGAAACTTCAACATGGCGCCATTCGCTTTTCATGACGACTTTTCTCTCGCCATTGCCACGCTTGCCCCGACCCACACCCAATGGATGTTATCTCTTTTGTGTCACACTGCCCGGCATGCGAACACCTGGTGCAGACCTACATCCAATGCTGGCGCCCCCCCTTCACCACAGTGGTGTCCGAATGGTGGTCCGCGGCCACGCACGTCGGAGAGAGGCGTAACTTTGTCCGGGGGCTGGTCCCTATGTCCCTGTACACGAAACTCACAACCCCCCCCTCCGGCCGCAGAAAACCAGCGCACTGTCATGACTTAAAACTCGCCCTGATGGCTGGCGTTCCCCTGCTGCTCAATGCTCTGTACCGCACGCTGGAATGGCCTAACGACCACCCCCCGCCAGCCCCCCTAACCCCCCCCACCGGCCCAAACCCATGGAGGCACCCCTGATCGCCTTACAGCACGTCACACACCGCCCAACAGCGCCCCCCCCCCCCCCCCCGCCTACCACCCTCCCTCCCCCCTCCCAGACAAAGTTGCACACAAGCCTCCAAAGCGCCCCCGCCCCCCCTGCCCGGCGGCACACACCAAGACTCGAAAACACGCCTGCCAGCCCCTAAGCTGGTCCGGCCTCTATCGCTGAAACGCACTACCGCGAGTCAACCTCAGCCGGAGCCCCGGCCCCCAAAAAGGCCGCTCACGACCCGGGACATGTTCAACCTCCCCCCCCCACCTCGACCAGCCCCCCCCATCCCCACCTCCGCCCCTGCCCCCACCCCTTATCCCCGCGTAACAAGGTACTTCGCACCAGCCCCCCCCTACCCCACGAGCACAAACTCGCAATCGTCCTCACACTCATCCAACGTGTCATCCTATTGAAAAAGCCACACATACACGCCTCTCTCGCACCAGCCATCGACAGCCCTAACACAGCGCAAACAATCAGCACTACCACACTGGCACTGACTAGTCACCTCTGCAAATGAGTCCTGATCTCCCCCCTGCCACCCCCCGTGCTCAAGCCGTCATGCTCCGACCCCCAAGCCGCAACCACACCGCCTTCAGAAATCAGGCAGAGACCCCAGCACTGCGGTTGTCTATAATGGAGCTGCCAAGTCTCGTTGAGATGGGGCAGAGGAGAACAGCAAAGAGCAGCGGTACTCAGCCCGCGATTGAACTGGGTATCGGGCTCTCGCCCCTCTTCAAAAAAGCTTGGCGCGCAAGAGCCTTTCCCCCCGGCCTGGCCAGCCACAAAAGGCGCCGCGGCAGTCATCCCATGTACGTTGGGAGTAAGAAAAAGTCACTGCCATGTCTATTTGGAGGGCTTGATCCAGGCCAAGCCCCCCTTAAAACCCTTTTGTGATGCTAAGACTAACTTAAGTATTTTTATCACTCTTTTGGAGCTTTTAGTACACCTTCTCAAAGTAACTAGGGCTATAACCCTTTTTGCACTGAACGCTACCTCTGAGAGGAAGAGCCGGACCCACTCGTACGATGAACTGGTGGACCTGCTGATTGAGCTAGCTCTTGAGAGGGAGAATGACTCCCACATGGAGAAATTCCTCAAGAAGCACTTGGGTCCAGGTGGTACCCCTACCCCCGAACGTGGCGAAGGGAAAGCGCCTAAAAATCCCACTAACGCCAACCAGGGAGGTGGTAAAGGAAGGGGTAACCTACGTGCCATGAATGAGGTTAAACCTGATGCAGGTACACCCCCTCTGTTCTACTGTAAGCGTGTCAATGACAAGAGGGGACCTTGTCATGCCCCTGACTGCAACCACCGCAGTAGTTGTATGCTGCAGATGAAATGACAGCAGCACTCCAAGGATGGGAAAACTGTGACCCATCAAGATCATTTCAGGTGTATCATCACCTGTGGCTATTGTGGTAAACGTCGTCACTACGAGGACGAATGTCACATAAAGAAACGAGAGAGTGATACACTCAAGCCGCAGGAGGCTGAACGCCAGAAGACCCAAACACCCACCAGAAACCACCAGAATGGGGATAAAGGTGGAAAAGGAGGTGGCAAGGGGGCTGGCAAAGGTGGACCCCCTAACCCCGAGAGGCGCTCCTCAGCGCCCGCTGCTACTCCCCCTCCTGCCGAAGGTGAACCCAAGAAGCCCCCACAGGGGAATAACGCTTCCCTTGAGGGGAACAACTCCAAGAAGAGCCGACTGGCCTGGGTGGCCAAGTCCCTCATGGCTGCAGGGGTGGATGTCAAGTCCCCTGCTGAGGAGTGGAGGGGCGGCTCCGAAGAGGAGGACTTGGTTTTCTGGATCCTCGTGAAAATCCGGGATCAAGCCTACGAGCGGTGCTCGACACCGGTGCAACACTTTCCAAAACGTGGCCCGGCGCCTGCTAAAAACCTTCAAGAAAACTAAGACCGTGGCCATAAGAGTAAAGGATGGGCGTACCATCCATTCCTTGGGGGGGGTCGATGTGACTATATACATGGGCGATGAAACTGTGACCCAACACTGCAGAGTGCTGGACACCGACGCCTTTGACATCGTCATTGGTACCGACTTCCTACGAAGAAACCCCCAGGTAAAAATGCTGTCTCTCCAGCGCCCGTATTCTTTGCACTGCGACTTTGGCAGTGGGCTCTTCTCCGTACCTTTGGAGCTGTCAGGACGAAAAGAGTCTGGGCTGCGCTACGCATCCAAGACTAACTATCGTACTGAAAACTACCAATTGGCCCGTCACGTTCTTGAAAATGGACTGGCGGCCCTTCAGGTAAACCTGGATGAGATCCAGGTGGAATTGTTTGCGAGCCAACAACAGCACATCATGCAGTTGTTTTGCGCAAAACATTTGAACAACACTTTCCGTTTCTTCTGGAAAGCAATGGGCCTAGCGTATGCTAACCCTCCCTTCTCCCTACTCGCAAAGGTTCTAACCAAAATCGCTTATGACGGAGGAAGGGTTGACATGTGCACCCCTGCGTGGGGCTGCTCTGGTGAACACGCTTACTGGCACCGTATTGTAAGTGCGGCTAACCCCCATCTGCTCAGATTTTCACAGATCTGCCCCAGATTGGCTACATTTGGCTACATTTTGGTCATTTTCTCTGCTTCGGCGGAATCGCCGCCCCGCAGCTCAGTCTCAGGATCAGACCTATATATTTCTGATGTGCCGGATCTGATTCCGCGGTCCATTCATCGTAAATCCGCCGCGTTCCGATCATTTACCCGGAATCGCCATTTGCCGCTGACGCGCGTGCGCGAGCCAGATCGGCCAAATATTTTTTCACAATCGGATTTATATAAATCTTTTCAGACAGATATGGACACTCAGATGTACTTAGGATAATCCGCATCAATTTTCTTCATAGACTGGGATTTTTTGCCGGATAACAATCAGCATGGATCTTGCCTCCGTTGTCGCCGCTCTTGCCTCCGTTGGTGTCCGTGTATCCGGTTCTGCCCCCAACAGCAGCGTTCAGGTCGACTCCTCGCGTGCCTGCCCCCCCGGTCTTGCCGGCCCTGAGCCCTCCGGCACCATCAACGACCTAGGGCAGCACTTTCATGGTAGCAGAGGCTACCTGAATGTTGCTTCAGTGGCATCCCAACCACAGCCCGCTCCCCAGTACGGCCCCGTAGACCCCGCTGCTTCTGGAGAAGTAACGATTACACTGCCTTGGTGCTGTGCGAACGAGGCCTTGAGAGGAATGCCTTGCGCAAGTCCAAGCTGCCCAAGAAGGGCGCTCATCAGCAGCTGTGGGGACCCAGATTACCATTATCCCAGTCGAAACTGGCCATCGATCAGCTGGAATCCGCCGGCCTACGACGATGGCAACGCTCCGGTGGAGCTTACGGAGCTGGCAGGTACCAACATTCCTTACCAATGTCCAACATTTGAGACCACGGACGCCGATCTGGACGACATTGAGATGGGTGGTCCAGGTGAGGTACCTAGCTATAATCGACCAGCCTCTTGGGCACATTGGGACGACCATTTGTCCCTAGAAGTGACCCGTAACCTTGAGAGCCTTGAGGCCCTTTGTTACTTAGCCACGTCTAAGCTGATCGAACAAGAAAGAATCGCCTCTGATTTTTTAACGGAATATTTTTTCCTCCTTCAGGACGAAATTAATACCAGGATGTGGTGGCGTTCTCAAGAAGATGACTCTTTTGCCATTTTTTTGCAGATCTGGGAGGCAAGCCCCTTCCCGAAGGAGAAGGGCTGCGCACCTGTTCCCGGGCCCTCCGCCCCTCATCCCCCTGTTTCCATCCGCGACGATCTAGCCGCCGCGGTTGAGGAGGGAATTTTAGAGGCGGCCAGGCAGGCAAGCCTGGAAATCAGGGCTGAAGGAGCTCCCCAAGTGGACTCCTGGCTGCGGACCACCGAGATCAGCGGTCCAACAGCCTGCTCAGGCCCTTCAGGACATGGCATGTACTGTCCTGCCGACTGCTCCTGCAGATTCCAGCGAGATGCTGAGCTCCAATTGCTCAAAGATCAAATGCACCTCATCATTCAAACGCTGGGAATAAAAGATCTTTTCAAGACGCACATGCGGTCTGAGGGCGCCTCATCGGTGGAACAAGCAACAGAGCCTTCGGAGGAGGCGACAGAAATTTTTTCAATTGCTCCTTCGGTGGACTCCAGGACCACCGATGCAAGGATCAGCAGGACCAAGCTAAAGGAAAGGGTTAAAATCTCTCGTTCTGAGAGTAGGACGGCGAAGGCTAGGACTGAGGCTCAGAATGCCAAGCGAACTGCCTCCCGTACTGCCCCTCCTGCTGCTGATTCCAATACCTTAGCCCAGCTGTTGCTCGCCCAGACCCTCGCCGGAGCTGGTGTGGCGAATGATGCCGCCAAGGTGTCTGCCATTACGGCCGGTGTTGGGCTGGATTCGCTTCTTAATCCTACTTCCTTGCGACTTCGTCAGGTTGCCAAGCAACCGAAGTATAATGGGGACCCCCGACGTTGGCCTCAGTTCCAACGGGAATTTAAACTGTGGGTTAAGACTCAAAAACTCCAAGATGATCAGTTCCTGATGGCCCTCTTGGATTGCCTTGAGGGAGCGCCGGCCAACACTTGGCTCAGGACTTGGAGTGATCGCGAGGATACAAGTTCCCCCCTTACCTTTGATGAGGTGTGGGAACAGTTGGAGGTACGTGGATCCCGGCTGCCAGAGGACCACTACCACCAAATGTTGAAGAATTTCCCTTCATTCTCGCGATTAATTTTGCACGAAGTGCAAGACAAAAAACAGCGCTTCTGGAATTTAGTGGAAGAAGCTGAACATTCAGGCGAAAATTTTTCTAGTGCCGAGCTGAAAAGTCTGATTTTTGACAAGATCCCCTCAGAAACTGCCGCCACCCTTCGGAACAAACAGTCCGAAGAAAAGGTCAAGACCTGGTGGGCGGAGGTGGAAGGCTTCGATGCCTCCGCCAATAAATTTTCAGTTCGGGAAGCACTTCAAAAGTGTCCCCCCACGTCGTTTTCCAAGGTGAAATTCACTGAAAACACGTGGAAAATCAAGTTTCATGAACACGAGGATCGGGACTTGTTTGTCCAAGTCCTCAACAGGGGAGTCAGCTTCCATGGCCATCACCTGAAGGCCAAAAACTGGGTGTTTTCGTACACCCCGAAGGAACTCTGGGAGGAGGTTGAGCGGCTCGCCGACGCCGCCAACCAGAATTTCCATGAGGGTCTTGGGGGAAACAAGAATACCCAGCAAAACACCCAAAATGGGGCCCAAAAGGGCAACAAAAAGGTGAATGACACCCGGAATGTTCAGCAGCACTGTAGCATCTGCCTTCTTTTAGGTTCTACGAACCGAGCTAAGACGCATTCTACTGATAATCACCGATGGTCTCCTTACGATCACAAGGTGATTGGTGAAAATATCAGTAATTCGCAGAATTCAGACAGGAATGACAGACAGGTGCACGGTGGGAAGGCTGGAAAAGGGAATCCGACCCCCCCCGGTGGAAACAAAAATCCTGGAGGCCCTGGCGGGTCCCAAGGCACAGGAAATCCGACTCCATCCGGCTCCGGTGGGCAGCCGAACGGCCAGAAAAATCCCAATAGCAACGCCCGAAGTGGAAATCGAAATCCAGGCCAAACCCCTCAATCCGGTGCAAACAAGGGAAATGCTCCAGGATTCCAGGGTAAAGGTAAGGGAAATCCTTCGGGAACCCCTTTCTCTGGTAAGGGCAGAGGGCGTGGCGAAGGTGGAGGTCCATCATCCGGCGGCCGTGGCCGTGGACGTGGAAAGGGCAACCATCGTGTGGATCAGGTCTCAGGTGCAGATCAGGTGTCTGATGCGGACCGAGATTACGTTGAAAATGCCTTGAATCCAGCAGATGATCCGCTCCAAGACGAGTGGGTCGACGAATCAGGGTGTGTCCATAATGTTAACGCAGCCACTGGAGGTCAGAACGCCTAGGGGAGCCAAGAAAATCGCCCCTCCCCAGGCGATTTCAGGCATGATCCCCAGATTCCTTCTCGACCACTACTTGATGTAGGGTCGCTTGTCTCCTCTCCCCTGGATCCGGCAGCGGATCCTTCTGTTGTAGTGGACGAGGTTGGTGTACAGTCCAAGCACAGGGCCCGTCAGTTTGTCACAAAGCTGTGGGTCTCTGATTGCAAGGGCAATTTCCACCTCGCCACTTGTTTGTGTGACAATGGATCGGAGGTAAATCTCCAATCCAATTCCTTTTTGCCTGACGACTGCGTGTTTGATTCGCCTCACCCTGTTACCCTCGAGGGAGTTTCGGGACATTCTCTCGCAGGTGGGCAACGCGGTTGTTATATATCAACTCATTTGGTCGCTCAAGACCTTTGGGAAGAAGGCAATGTGGAGGAAGTTATCCTCAAGGATGACTACTTCTATCGTGCCGACATAAAGTATGACCTTTACTTGGGCCATCCTTGGCTTCGCAAGAACAGGGTGGCGCCCGTAGGTCATCGGCGTTGTTTTTGGCTGGAGTCAGGTCCCTTGGAGCGTCCTGAATTTCGTTTTTTGCACGCAGGGTTTAAAAGCGCAGAAGAATTTTTGAAGCAAAAGGTTACACCAAAGTTTGGCGAAGATGTCACCATTGCAGAGGTGAATGGGAGTGCCGATTACTCCCGAGAGTTAGAATGTCTTCGTAGGGACTCCCAGCCACGACGCCCTTCGCGCTGGCACTCTTCATCCTACAGAATTGTCGACAAATGGCGCGATACAATTTGTGAATATTTTTATGAACACCATTCCTTTTGGCCACAGTATGATACCTTTGCTAACCGCGAGAACAAGCGCTTTGACAAGCACTTTCGCGACGCTTGGACCCATAAATGGGACAAGAAGTTATGGATTAATACTCCGTTTCACTTAATCCAGCAGGTCATCCACAAAATCAAGCAAGATAAAACCCAGGCGATTTTAGTTGTGCCCTTGTGGGACGACAAGCCTTGGTTTCAGGAATTGCAAGACATTTGTGTAGATTACATCGAACTTCCCAGGAAGATTAAGCTGTATGCCAGGGACGACACAGGCCCCCTGCCACAGCGGCCCTGGAGTTCGCTTGCATTCCTGGTGGATGGAAAGCTTTCTGACTCTGATTCTGCTGATTCTGGTACTGATTCCTGTGTTGGGTCTGAATCTGAGGTCGAGCGTGGTACTGATGATGAATCTATTTTTTCTGATTTTTGTCCGTCAGATGCCCAAGGTGATCCAACGTCAAATGGATCCGCCTCGTCTCCCTCTTCCCCAATACGATCTACATCCAAAAGAATCTACGGCGCACGGACGACAAAAAAATTTTCTTCGCGCCGCAAATTCAGAGTTTTTTATGAAAAACCCCGTGTGGAAGCTTTCATAGATCCTTTCGAGGAGCTGGATCACGAAGAGAATCTCTGGAATGTCGACACTCGACCCACCTATCTTCAAGAGGCAGTTGATACGGACCTTTTTAGGGACATCCGTAAGAAGATTCTTCCTGCCAAGGCCGAAGAAATCGCCAAAGTTTTTTCGACAGTAATTCCTGGCGATCAGGTGGACACTGAGTTGTGTTCCAAGAAAAGAGACAAGATTTTTGAGGAACGGAAGGACACAACCCTTTCGGGGAAGTTGATCAAAGACCCCCCTGTCCGTGGGCAGTTCGGTGAAGCGGTCATCGAGCTTCGTGAAGGGTACAAGGCGAAGAAACAGCGTCCTTATGAGAACCATGGACAGAAACATGAGATACTCAGAAAAATAATCGAGAGAAATCTCAGGGAATTTGGTTGGCTTGAGGGTTGTATGACCAGCGAGTGGTGCTGTGCACCCTTCACAGTCCCGAAGCCGCCGCCTGCAGACCAGAACACTATTGATGGTTGGCGAATGGTTGTTGATTTTCGCAACCTCAACGCCGAAACCAAGGCGGATTCACACCCCCTGCCCCTCATTGAGGAGGAAATCACCAAGAGGGCAAGAGGTCGTTTGTTTTCTGTGCTGGATCTCCGTCACGGCTTTCACCAAATGCCGTTGAGGAAGGACAGCCGACCTCTCACCTGTATGTGCACGCCATGTGGCCCAGTCCAGTGGACGGTCATGCCCATGGGCCTGAAGAACGCCCCTTCGTTTTTTCAAAGAATGATGGAGGATGTGCTTTTTACAGCTCATCCTGAGCTTCGTGCCTTCGTGAGTGTGTACATAGATGACATAATCATCGCGACAGAGGGGGAGGGACTGACCGAAGCCGAGCTGGTGGCCCTACATGAAAAGCAGCTGAACCAGGTTTTGGACATTCTTGATGCTAATCAGCTGATTTGTGGGCCAAAGAAGGGAAAATTATTTTTAAAATCAGTCGAATTTTGTGGTTCTCTCCTTGAGAATGGCACCCGACGACCCAGTCCCGGGAAGCTCGTCGCTATTCAGAAGTGGAAGCGCCCTGAGACGATCACGGAATTGAGAGGATTCCTGGGTTGTTGCAATTTTTACCACACTTCTGTGCCGAATTATGCCAAATTTGCTGCCCCCCTCACTGAACTATTGAAGGTAGGGAGAGATGCGGGCAAGGCAGGTTCAAAGGTTCGTGTCAAGTGGACTGACGAGTGCGAGGAGGCCTTCCATCACTTGAAGGCGGCCCTCTGCGAAGTCGCCACGTTGCATGTGCCGAAATTCGACCGACCCTTCTACATAAGAACCGACGCTTCTAGGTACGCGATCGGAGCTGTCCTTGAACAGGTTGATGAAGCCACAGGTGATCATTACCCTCTTGCATTTTGGTCTCGGAAGCTAGCTCCACGCCAGATGCAATGGTCACCGCGTGAGCAAGAGACTTATGCCATAATCTGCGCTCTGAAGAAATACCAATCGTGGGTTGGCACCAATCGAGTCGAGGTCCTGACGGATCATCGATCTCTGGAGTATTGGGCCACCGAACACATTGATACTGTCGCGAGCCCAGCTGGTCGACGGGCCAGATGGCACGAATTTCTCAGTCTGTTTGACCTCCATGTGTCGTATTTGCCTGGAAAACACAACACAGTAGCGGATGCTCTGAGCCGATGGGCTTACCCCGCTTCAGAGGGGCTGCAAAGTACAAACATCCATGGTACGGAGCAGGACCGCCATGTCGTAATCGAGTGGGATCAAGAAGAAAAAAAGCTCCTTCGACGTGCATGCATGCAATGCTCTGTTAAACAGCACGCATTACCGTGTCACGATATCACGGCCTTCTCAGATCCGGCGCATGCCCATGAGATTGTCACCAAATCACTGAAAGTCGTGGAGAAAGTCACCGATCCCTCCTCAGGGAGTGTGAAACGGTTCGACTATACCCGACCTGTAAGTGGATTTCGGTTGATTCAGGGCATTAAGCGTCGAGATCCGGCCAAAACTCCACCCCTGCCGAAAGATTCCCTGATCATCCGTGACTGGACGTCCGATTATCTGCATGATTCCATGTTTAAAGAGGTCTTTGAGAATCTCAAATCCAAAGATGCTCACAAGGATGGAATTTTTGCTGAATATTCGTTGGATGGGGGGAAGCTGTGGATGGAGGGTAAATTGTGCGTACCAGACGCCCTGGCCCCCCGAGTGTTAAACTGGTGGCACAAATGGGAGTCCCCCCACGCACATGGCCGTAGATTATGGGCGATGATTAAACATAGGTTGTTCGGCTCAAGGCTATATACTCATTGTATGAAAGTAGCCGCCGGATGTGCCCAATGTGCTGTCGCGACGCCACCCAGCGCGAAGAAGCACGGCCATCTGAGGCCACATCCTATTCCGGAGCGCCTCTTTAACAGAGTCACCAGTGATTTTTTCCATCTTGGTGAACTCGACGACGAAGAGTGCCATTGGACCAACAAAAAGGTCAATGGTGTGCTCCTTATTCAGTGCCGTCATTCCGGCTACATTCAGGTGTTGCCTTGTAACATCGAGTCGATGACTGGCAAGCCTGCCGCAAATGGTGCGCGCAGACCTGGATGGGAGGTTGGGACGTCCCATCCGAGGTGGTTACGGACTCAGGCAAAGAGTACACCTCCGAATGGTGGAAGGAATTATGTGCTCGCCTTGGAATCCACCACCTGAGATGCGAGATCCACTCACATCGAGCGCTGCCTGGCGAAAGAGCCGGCCGCTCTATAATAAATATGCTTCGTAAGGAGCTCGCCAGTGAGAAAGACTTCCATTGGCTTGAAGTTCTCTTCGCATTGCTTCGCCGTTACCACAACACGCCTTTGTACCATGGCCTTTCTCCAAATGAAATTGTCTTTGGACGAAAGAAGTGTTGGTGGAACATGCCGTTGAATAATCCTCGCCCTTGTAAAGATGCTTCGTTGTTCTTGGATGAAATCCAACGAGCAGAAAAAACTGTCTCGAAATTAATCGATAGGCATCAAGCTGACTGGCTTTGGGTCCAGAATCAAGGCCGAAAAAACCCCCACAATTTTGAAGTCGATGATCGAGTTTGGCTTCGAAAATCCGAAACCACCCTGGACGGAGATGATAAGCTTCTTCCCTTGTGGGAGGGGCCATTCGCTGTTACAGCGCGTCTAGGTGAGAACAGGTGGAGGATTCGTGTGGATGTCAGCAGGGAAATTGAAGTTTCGGGCGATCGCCTCAAGAGAGAGATCCCCTCCCCCAAGGATCGGGTTAAACCCCTTTTTTGGACTTCGAAATTTTTGTCCGATCGGGTCATCGAAGGGGGGAAGTACGAACTCAAGAGGATTTTAGAAGCAAGACGTGACGAAAAGGGCGAATGGGAATTTCTATGTGAGTGGAGGGGCTTTGATTCCAGTCACAACAACTGGGAACCAGCCCATTCTTTTGTCCATGGGTACACCAAGGGGTTCATCGACTTCCTCAAGAAGCACCCCGAAATTGGCGTACTCCTGACAGACTGTCTGTCGAAACCAGACAGACAGGTGGAGAGCGACGGAAAAAGACCTGTGGTGAATCGAGATCCAGCCTTTTACGGCCCTCAGCAGCCACATTCCAGGGCTGATCCGTCGATCCCCCCTCCTGCGGTCAGGCCAGCCCAGGAGCCAAATGAGGACCAAGTTTCGAGTTCGGCCGCTGATTTGCAGCGCCCAAGCCGTACGAGGGCCCCACCAGACAGGTTGGTGGTCACATGTATTCGTGCTTGGCCGAATTGAGGGAGATCCGTCGTGACTTGACTCGCCGACGCCATAATCTGGGTAACAGTCGTCTAGTCCAGGGCGTCATGGCACTCGTCGCTAGGGCTCAAGGGTGTAGGTTCGAAACCCTTGCATGTCCAACTCCTACAAAAGCTCCAGCCTCGCCCCGTCGACCACTTATTCCAATGTGAGTGTTCTGACGACTTGAAAAAACCACATTCTGCTCCATCCACTGTTCATTCTTCCTGATTACGACATGATGTGGAGAACTGCGAATGTTTGATAATTTGACGTCAATCAATTTTTCTTTGGTCTCTGTTCGGCAGACAAGGCGTAGATACGCTGCCGAAAACCACGGAGTGTGCTGCCGTGTCCAGAAAAAACCAAACTCAGGCTTAATTCAGGCAGATTCGGGGTAATCTTGTCTCTGTTGGTCTGTGCATCTTTGGAATTTGGCTACTCGTGCAGATGGAAGCAAATGTACATAGTAAAAACGCTGGCCAGCGACAGTCGCCCCTACAGCGACATTCACCCCTACAGGCACCCCCTGTAGTACTGGCTGCACTAGATGCGACGCCAGGAACACAGATCTTACCTTCATTTGCCGTGATGCTGAAGCCAAAGTCCAGATTCAGATCCAGATTCCTTGAATTTACCTTGAATTCCTCAGGTTTGTCCATCATTCTTGCACTGTTGCAGCAGAAACCCCGACGTCAATTGTTCAGACAACCTTCAAATAGGAGCCCTAGGGACTTCTAACAGCAACCTCTCGGACCTCAGAGCTTCCGTAAGCTTCAGTGTATCTTTGGCACACGCCAATGTGAGCTCAATCCGACCTGAAACTGTCGAAAATGGTGAATCTAAGTGTCTTGTGGGACTCAATCCAAAGATGGGCCTTGTCCAAGTCGATTGACACCGCCGCCACTGTAAATAAAGGACTATTCGGTGTCTCTCAGTTACATACTGTCAGTAAAGCGCCTTCAGCGAACCTTCGGCGCGTTACATGCCAAGGATCCAGGGCCATCATGTCCCAGCATGATGCATCATCACATGATCCACATTTTCATGGAATCTGTTGGATGCTCGCGAACCAACGTGCCAGAAAGCACAATTCAGCTGAATAAACGACAATATATATTAACTCTAGTCTAAACGAAGGTGTTAGTAGTTTCAGTTCTAGACATTCCGCTTCATTTCACCTTCATCTGAGGGAATTTGTCTCATTTTAGGACAATTTAGGTTGATTTCCTTGTCATCTCCTCTCATTCCTCGAAGATCTGTTTACGGCTTTGCCTAACTAAGTGAACAGAAAAACATCCCTGCTTTCAATGGTTCACTTAGGGCCTGCAGACTACATTTGTATTTGTTTTCCCTCTCTGTGATTGTTTCATCTCCTTCATCTCTGCTCAAATTGATTCTCAATCTTGCTGAATCTTGTGATCATCCACCAGATGCGCCAAATCTGAAGCACATGCTGCACTTTTCAGAACGAGAAAAGCGGGAGTAACACGATGTAGAGTACGTGGAGGACACCGTAGCGTGCCCGCGACAGCTAAACTGTGCCAGAGCGCCGAGATGTCACTCCATTTCTTGATTCTCACACTCAATCCACCAATAATCTACCTCATTCTCAACCAGGGCATGGTTTGGTATCGATTCTCGATACGTTTGCATGCTTTCCAGCCCTTAACCTAATGTTTTACTGACCGGAGGACTGTTCGTCACTCCTCATTCTGTCTCATTTCAGGTTCATCCATCCTGATTCAGTGCTAATTCAGCCCAAATCAGGTCAGATCAAGCAGATTTCGCCCCATCGAGGCTACATTTCTATTTTTTTCTGGGACTTACCCGCACTACGTTCTTCGTTGACGTAGCGACACACCCCAGTGTGTTTTTGGAGGGGGAGTGTAAGTGCGGCTAACCCCCATCTGCTCAGATTTTCACAGATCTGCCCCAGATTGGCTACATTTGGCTACATTTTGGTCATTTTCTCTGCTTCGGCGGAATCGCCGCCCCGCAGCTCAGTCTCAGGATCAGACCTATATATTTCTGATGTGCCGGATCTGATTCCGCGGTCCATTCATCGTCAATCCGCCGCGTTCGGATCATTTACCCGGAATCCGCATTTGCCGCTGACGCGCGTGCGCGAGCCAGATCGGCCAAATATTTTTTCACAATCGGATTTATATAAATCTTTTCAGACAGATATGGACACTCAGATGTACTTAGGATAATCCGCATCAATTTTCTTCATAGACTGGGATTTTTTGCCGGATAACAATCAGCATGGATCTTGCCTCCGTTGTCGCCGCTCTTGCCTCCGTTGGTGTCCGTGTATCCGGTTCTGCCCCCAACAGCAGCGTTCAGGTCGACACCTCGCGTGCCTGCCCCCCCGGTCTTGCCGGCCCTGAGCCCTCCGGCACCATCAACGACCTAGGGCAGCACTTTCACGTATGCTAGATCAAATGACCGTGGGAAGAGTGCAACTCCCCTACGGTCCCATCTATGTGCCTGAGGACTCAGACACAGCTATGCAGGCCCCTGAGTGGGCCAGTTTCTTATCCATCGTCGATGGATCTCTCAATCCCGTACCCCTGTGTGACCTAGACCAGGTGCTACTGAAAGAGGTCATGGCCGAAAATCGTGGCCTGACCCTTTCTGATCTCAAAAGTCCATCTCCTGAGCACCTATCTGCCACACTTACAGGGTGTGAATCTCCCGATGGCTATCTGGAACCTGCAGCTGTTAAGGAGGATGCTGACGACCAACTGTCTGAGATCGCCAGCACTATCCCTCCTGTTGATCCCAGCTGTGTTGATCTAAAACACAGTGCCTTCCTGGCCCAGCTGTTGCTGGAGGAGGTAGATCTAGAGTCAACCTCAGAGTGCACTTCCCCTGTTGGGAAACCGGTGCTACACATGCAGCCTATGCACACAAGCCAACCCGTGGCCCAGAGCCCTGATGCTCTAGCGCGGCCTGCTTCTAACAACATGCCACTGTCTGAGCATGACACTCAGGAACTCCGACGGCTGTTGTACCTGAAGGCCGAAGGTATTGAGCGCCAAGAGCGGCTGCAATACCTCAGACAGACCTGGAAATCCTCCATCTGGTCTGAGAAGGACGATGATTCCTATACGCTGCCTGATCCTGAGATACCGCTAGTGTATTCTTTGCACTATGGGCAGCAATGTTCCCCTGAGTGGGACGATGGTTCTGTACCTGCCGAAACTGCTGATTGGCAGAAAACGAAAGAACATGGAAAAAGCAACCTCCATGCTGAGGAGGATTTTCTGCAGAAAATCGAGAGTCTTAACCTTGACCCCCGACTGAAGAAACTGCTGCTAACCTATGAGGAGGTGTTCGGCGCCTTGCCGCCCCCCCTCTCTTGGAAAAAATTGGTCCAGATGGACCTGAAACTGAAACCTGAATTTGAAAAGACGCGAGTGAGGCGTCCTCCGTATCCCGCTCCACAGGAACAGGTTGAAGAAATCGAGCGCCAGATCCAGGAATGTATTGATGCTGGCCTCGTGGAGGAATATAAGAAGGAGGACTACCCCCATGACTGCAGTCCCTGTTTCCTGGTTGCTAAAACAGGGTCAACTGCCCTACGACTGGTTGTTGACTATGTTGACTATGGTGAGGTCAACAAGAAAACCGAGAACCACTCAGGGAGTACTCCTAACATGGAAAATACCCTGGAGCGAGTAAGAAAAAGTCACTGCCATGTCTTTCTTGGAGGGCTTGATCCAGGCCAAGCCCCACCTAAAACCCTTTTGTTGATGCTAAGACAAACCTAAGTGTTTTTATCTCTCTTTGGATGCCTAAAGTACACTTTCTCAAAGTTACTAGGGTTGTAACCCTAGCCCCCCATGAAGTTCACCCCTGCCACTCAACTGAGCGGAGGTACCTTCCTTCATGGAGGATATACCGAAATAAAATAGGCATTTCATGCTTTAGGCCTTGGAGGTTAAGCCTAGTGGTCTCCCACCCAAAGACCCCTATACTCAATTGGTTCTACCACTTATTGTGGTCCTACTTTTCAACTGTTTCTAAATTCAGTTGCTTGGCCAAGTCATTTTCTGTGTTGGCCTGACATCTATGCCCCACATTCCTAACCAGCACCATTACACCCAAAAGAGTGCACATGAAGTGCCTAATGCTATCTTGGAGGCCTGAGTCAGTCCAATTTTCATATAAAATCTTTTGTATTATCCTTTTGTGATTGAATCTTTGTGTATAAACCTGCATTGTCTATCTGCAGCCCTTCTGTGTTACACTGGATTCCAAAACCAATCATTGATTCGATCCACATCCTGTTCTTGCTCTACTTGCTGCTTTGGTTTGGGTTTTCAACTACAAAACCTGCAGGATTTCATCAAAATATCTAGGGCATAAATCAAGGACATCTTTCCGGTAGCAGAGACAGTCCCTTGTGACCTTTTGAACCGACCCTGAGACGAAGTGCAGCACACAAAGCTCAACAACAAGTTCATCATGTCCACGCCAAGCGTCAGGACCTGGCCCATCAGAACTGTCCAAGTACAAATGGGCAGCATGGCCCACCCTATGAGTGAACCACCTTACCGAGCTCCACAACATCTCAGTGGCGCATCTGGGTCCCAAGGAGATCCAGAATGCAGAAGGGCGGAAGAAAACACAACCCTTACCACCGAGGCCTTAGCGGCCCACGGTGGAGACAGCCTCTCTCATCTCCACAGGCGCGTAGCAGCCTCAGTTGCCCGATCCGCCTGTCCGGCTTCATCCTCAACAGCGATTGAAGGCCCTGAGGATTATGAGGAACTGAGGAAGAAAATGGATGAATACATCCTCCATGAGGAGTACTACAAATCCATTCGTGGAGAAGATGGAGAGGAACCATTGGCAGTACACGGATCCAGACCACGTACAGACCTAGGGTCCTACACGCACTCTGGCCCGCCGTCCGACAGAGCCGAGACAGCATCCCTGCCAAGATGACCGAGACCCGAGTATCCAAGAGCATGTTGTCCGACCCCAAGGGCTCCCGAAGTGAGCCCGAATCGAGTTGAGGAACAACATCATCCAAGGCCAACCTACGGTGCCCTGGATCATACGGCCGAACTGCTGGCCAAATTCCTGTCTGGATCAGAGGATCCAGATGTGACGGCCCTATCGGAGGCCATTAAGGCAAAACTGGGTATTGCAGAACCCTTACCCAAGCCAGCGTTGTCCTCCCCCTCTCCCGGACTGAGTACCTGGCCGAAGATCTTAAGAGATCAAGGGTCTCAAGGCTGTTCCCTAAGGTCACCTGCCCCAGCCCCTTTCACCCCCGTGCCAGGACAGTGCCCATGGCAGAACTACAGGACGTGCCTGTCACAGAGATTGAGAAAAGAGGGCTGTCAGCCCTGGCACCTCTTGCCGGCGTGTAGCCTTCAGGCCTAACTCCGGGGGGTGGAAAGACGGGCAGACCTATTGCCGAGGCGAACATCCAGCTGGAACTGCCGGAGTTCGACCCCAAAAATCTGCCCGAATGGGCAGAAGAATTTGCTGAGTTCCTTTTGCTGACTGGCCAATCCCATGTGGATGTGGCCACCAAATGCTCACTGTTGAAACGCTCATGCAAAAAGAAATTTTTCCAAAAACAGGTGAAACAGATTGTGAAAACCTGTTCCACCTGGGCAGAGATACTCTTGAGGTTGGAGAAAACATTCCCAGTCTATGAGACTGACCTCAGTGTGCGCACACAGATAGAGGAGCTACCTATGCTCCCTGAGTTTCCATCCGCTGCGCGAATTTCTGAATCTGTGTGCGACTTGGAGTACCTGTTTTCGAGGATGAACGTGGGCTCCTACGGAGCCACTGAGCCCCACCTGTGGCTCATGAGTAAGATCTCCCAAGGTACGTGGGTTGATTGCCGCTCTACCTCTGAGAGGAAGAGTCGGACCCACTCGTACGATGAACTGGTGGACCTATTGATTGAGCTGGCCACATGGAGAAATTCCTCAAGAAGCATTTGGGTCCAGGTGGTACCCCTACCCGCGAACGTGGCGAAGGGAAAGGGCCTAAAAATCCCACTAACGCCAACCAGGGAGGTGGTAAGGGGAGGGGTAACCTACGTGCCATGAATGAGGTTAAACCTGATGCAGGTACACCCCCTCTGTTCTACTGCAAACCTGTCAATGACAACGGGGGGCCCTGTAATACCTCTGACTGCGATCTCCGCAGTGGCTGTATGCTGCAGATGAAACGTCAGCAGCATACCAAATAAAGAAGGTCCCTACCAGGACCGGCCCCCGCTGTGCCCCTTCCGCCTGTCACCCCTGCTGACTTGCTCCGGATCAACGATTGCATTTCTCAAAATCCTCAAAATCCAGGGTCCAAATCCAAAAATGTAGAAAATGTTATCCTCCTTCAACCCTGAACAGCAACCAGACCCCACAAGTATAGCAATAACCCAATTCACAATTTAAATCAGGCTGCGGGCTTCCGTTCAGCACACCGGTATTCCCACGGTGGCGGGCATGTACAAGAATTGCACCAAGGAAGAAAGCCCTGAAATTGGCATCTGAACACATATGAAGCAAAGTTGGGGAAAGATGGAAACTTATACAATCACAGCCATAGACCCCTCATTCCCTGGACTCAAGACCTTCCCTTGACTCACCAACATGATGCCCTGAACCCAGTCCAATAAGATGGTTAAATGCCATATGTCAAAAGCCATTACATAAACCCCAAAAATGTGTTCACACCCAAGCCTCTAAATCCTAGCCCAATAGGGGATGTGGCGTGTCATGGCCTAGAGTGGCACTCAGGACCATGCCCTACCCTGACATAACCTTGGTTGGACTTGGAGTCGAATGGGCTTGGAGAAATAACCTATGAGTTTGAACTCATAACATGCCAAAAAACTGCCAATTCACACCATATTGGCCATTGTAAGTTCACCCTTTGTGGTGCGCTCGGTTCACATGGCCATTGTCTGGCGGTAGCTCCGTGTTCTGGACCCTTGGGTAGTCCGAGCGGCAGTGAAGGGGAACCTTGGGGTGATTCCTGGCCCTGGTGCTTGGGGCCCGGCGACTCTGCGGCGCTTGCCCATGTAGGTGGCAACAGGCGTGGAGTGGACCTATTTTGAGGTGCTTGCTTCTGCCGTAGTTTGCTGCCCCACTTATTGTTTGAAGAACATATCATGATTCTCCTGCTGGGTCTCCGGCTGAGACAAAATCACAGTTTGAGAAAATAGTTGGGAGGAGCAAGGGAAGCGACGGCAAAGACCAAAGCTGCAGTACTTGTACTGATTTGTTATTCCGGTTGTCACGTAGGTCCACAACGCCAGAGACAATACATGGGCTTACAACACCCCTGAGCAACACAAACAGGAAAGTATGTACATCTCTGTCAGATACAAACTTTGCAATAAAATCCCCACAAGCAGCAACACTGCGTAGCACTCTTGGTGTGCTGTCCTGGCTATCCTGCCGAGCATTCTCATCATTTCATGATACTGTACATGCGTAGGAATAGCACGTGTGCGCGTCTGTCAAAGGCGTCGCGCTTCAATTCAGTCCTCGTACTGCCTTGGGGTGAAGGCAAAAAATATGCGTGGAATGAATTGTAGGTGTATATAAGATCAGAACTTGTTGTTGGATCGGGTGTCTGGCTTTGGTGGGCGACCGCAGTTACACCCCCCTACCAGGACGCACCTACGGGGGTGAGGCCGATACGCACAGAGTAATGCGGTCGGCCACACCTGGCACATGCTTGAACCTAGAAACTGTCACAGTCACAAAGTAGGGCAGTCTGAAGCATCCCTACAACAGCCCTGCAACGGCAAGCGCAGCTACCTGGGTGTTGCCGCACCCCAGCCGACTGTGTACCCTGTGTGCTGGTCAAGCAATTCAATTACCTATCTCACTAACGAGTGGTTGGCAGCTCACTGCTGGTCCATGTATACCCTCGACAGCTGTGGTGTTACCTATCAACTTCCGGGTCTACACATGTGTCCCACAAAACAGTGACTCTTTTTGCGGCTGTGGTTTGACCTATCAACCTGGTTGTGGTTTGACCTATGAACCTGACACATCGCAGCATGCCATGCATACACTGGAATTGTCGCTGCATGACAGTCAAAAGAGCTGTAAATATTGATAATGATTTATGGAGTGATGCTGCGAATGATGATGAATGATGAGATGATGAATGATGATGAATCGATAGACTGCTGATAAACTCCTGATGAATTGATAAAGTGCTGAATGATGAATGATGAATGATGGATGAAACTGATGACATGAATGACACTGACATGATTGCTGAGATGAACTGCTGATTGAAATTGGAACTGAAATTCCAAACCTCCCGAATGCTCCATTTTCTCTGGCGTACCCAAACTGAGGTATGTACAAGCGACAGTGGCGCCTGAAGCTGGCACACAGATACATGGCTGGAGGACAGAAAGAATGTGCGAAAAAATGTCGGTATATGCGGGTGAGAAACGGGATCAAGTGAACATTCTGCGGCTCTGCTGTGGTTGTGGGGTCTGTGGGGTCTTTTCCCTCTTTGCCTGCTGTGGTTGTGGGGTCTGTGGGGTCTTTGCTGCAGTGCTGCCACGGCCTGATACCCGGCAGCTAAGACCCACCAAACAAACACGTGGATTTCTTGTCTCTCCGAGCGAGTACAAGTCAGCCCTACTCCGGCAAGAGTAACTAGTTGCGTGTTGCCGCACGTCAACCGGCTTGTGTCCATAATGCAATGGCTATTTCAGACGCAGGTAGTGTGCAGAGCTAAAGTGGCGTGGAGTGGTGTCCGCTGTGGTAGTACCTATCAGCGCGAGACCCTGGTAATACCTATGAGTCCCCAGACAAGAACAAAATGGACACTGTGGTACAACCTATCAGTGTCTGTGATCTGAGTCGCCAAACAGAAGTAGACTTGTCGGAAGAAAACTGGATTGTATGGGTCGCCGATATACAGCAATTGAGTGCGTTAATCCTCTGCTCAACTACCATCGGAAGAAAACTGGATTGTATGGGTCGCCGATATACAGCAATTGAGTGGGTTAATCCTCTGCTCAACTACCATCGGAAGAAAACTGGATTGTATGGGTCGCCGATATACAGCAATTGAGTGGGTTAATCCTCTGCTCAACTACCATCGGAAGAAAACTGGATTGTATGGGTCGCCGATATACAGCAATTGAGTGGGTTAATCCTCTGCTCAACTACCATCGGAAGAAAACTGGATTGTATGGGTCGCCGATATACAGCAATTGAGTGGGTTAATCCTCTGCTCAACTACCATCGGAAGAAAACTGGATTGTATGGGTCGCCGATATACAGCAATTGAGTGGGTTAATCCTCTGCTCAACTACCATCGGAAGAAAACTGGATTGTATGGGTCGCCGATATACAGCAATTGAGTGCGTTAATCCTCTGCTCAACTACCATCGGAAGAAAACTGGATTGTATGGGTCGCCGATATACAGCAATTGAGTGGGTTAATCCTCTGCTCAACTACCATCGGAAGAAAACTGGATTGTATGGGTCGCCGATATACAGCAATTGAGTGGGTTAATCCTCTGCTCAACTACCATCGGAAGAAAACTGGATTGTATGGGTCGCCGATATACAGCAATTGAGTGGGTTAATCCTCTGCTCAACTACCATCGGAAGAAAACTGGATTGTATGGGTCGCCGATATACAGCAATTGAGTGGGTTAATCCTCTGCTCAACTACCATCGGAAGAAAACTGGATTGTATGGGTCGCCGATATACAGCAATTGAGTGGGTTAATCCTCTGCTCAACTACCATCGGAAGAAAACTGGATTGTATGGGCTGCAAAGTACCAACATCCATGGTACGGAGCAGGACCGCCATGTCGTAATCGAGTGGGATCAAGAAGAAAAAAAGCTCCTTCGACGTGCATGCATGCAATGCTTTGTTAAACAGCACGCATTACCGTGTCACGATATCACGGCCTTCTCAGATCCGGCGCATGCCCATGAGATTGTCACCAAATCACTGAAAGTCGTGGAGAAAGTCACCGATCCCTCCTCAGGGAGTGTGAAACGGTTCGACTATACCCGACCTGTAAGTGGATTTCGGTTGATTCAGGGCATTAAGCGTCGAGATCCGGCCAAAACTCCACCCGTGCCGAAAGATTCCCTGATCATCCGTGACTGGACGTCCGATTATCTGCATGATTCCATGTTTAAAGAGGTCTTTGAGAATCTCAAATCCAAAGATGCTCACAAGGATGGAATTTTTGCTGAATATTCGTTGGATGGGGGGAAGCTGTGGATGGAGGGTAAATTGTGCGTACCAGACGCCCTGGCCCCCCGAGTGTTAAACTGGTGGCACAAATGGGAGTCCCCCCACGCACATGGCCGTAGATTATGGTCGATGATTAAACATAGGTTGTTCGGCTCAAGGCTATATACTCATTGTATGAAAGTAGCCGCTGGATGTGCCCAATGTGCTGTCGCGACGCCACCCAGCGCGAAGAAGCACGGCCATCTGAGGCCACATCCTATTCCGGAGCGCCTCTTTAACAGAGTCACCAGTGATTTTTTCCATCTTGGTGAACTCGACGACGAAGAGTGCCATTGGACCAACAAAAAGGTCAATGGTGTGCTCCTTATTCAGTGCCGTCATTCCGGCTACATTCAGGTGTTGCCTTGTAACATCGAGTCGATGACTGGCAAGGCTGCCGCCAAATGGTGCGCGCAGACCTGGATGGGAGGTTGGGACGTCCCATCCGAGGTGGTTACGGACTCAGGCAAAGAGTACACCTCCGAATGGTGGAAGGAATTATGTGCTCGCCTTGGAATCCACCACCTGAGATGCGAGATCCACTCACATCGAGCGCTGCCTGGCGAAAGAGCCGGCCGCTCTATAATAAATATGCTTCGTAAGGAGCTCGCCAGTGAGAAAGACTTCCATTGGCTTGAAGTTCTCTTCATATTGCTTCGCCGTTACCACAACACGCCTTTGTACCATGGCCTTTCTCCAAATGAAATTGTCTTTGGACGAAAGAAGTGTTGGTGGAACATGCCGTTGAATAATCCTCGCCCTTGTAAAGATGCTTCGTTGTTCTTGGACGAAATCCAACGAGCAGAAAAAACTGTCTCGAAATTAATCGATAGGCATCAAGCTGACTGGGTTTGGGTCCAGAATCAAGGCCGAAAAAACCCCCACAATTTTGAAGTCGATGATCGAGTTTGGCTTCGAAAATCCGAAACCACCCTGGACGGAGATGATAAGCTTCTTCCCTTGTGGGAGGGGCCATTCGCTGTTACAGCGCGTCTAGGTGAGAACAGGTGGAGGATTCGTGTGGATGTCAGCAGGGAAATTGAAGTTTCGGGCGATCGCCTCAAGAGAGAGATCCCCTCCCCCAAGGATCGGGTTAAACCCCTTTTTTGGACTTCGAAATTTTTGTCCGATCGGGTCATCGAAGGGGGGAAGTACGAACTCAAGAGGATTTTAGAAGCAAGACGTGACGAAAAGGGCGAATGGGAATTTCTATGTGAGTGGAGGGGCTTTGATTCCAGTCACAACAACTGGGAACCAGCCCATTCTTTTGTCCATGGGTACACCAAGGGGTTCATCGACTTCCTCAAGAAGCACCCCGAAATTGGCGTACTCCTGACAGACTGTCTGTCGAAACCAGACAGACAGGTGGAGAGCGACGGAAAAAGACCTGTGGTGAATCGAGATCCAGCCTTTTACGGCCCTCAGCAGCCACATTCCAGGGCTGATCCGTCGATCCCCCCTCCTGCGGTCAGGCCAGCCCAGGAGCCAAATGAGGACCAAGTTTCGAGTTCGGCCGCTGATTTGCAGCGCCCAAGCCGTACGAGGGCCCCACCAGACAGGTTGGTGGTCACATGTATTCGTGCTTGGCCGAATTGAGGGAGATCCGTCGTGACTTGAGTCGCCGACGCCATAATCTGGGTAACAGTCGTCTAGTCCAGGGCGTCATGGCACTCGTCGCTAGGGCTCAAGGGTGTAGGTTCGAAACCCTTGCATGTCCAACTCCTACAAAAGCTCCAGCCTCGCCCCGTCGACCACTTATTCCAATGTGAGTGTTCTGACGACTTGAAAAAACCACATTCTGCTCCATCCACTGTTCATTCTTCCTGATTACGACATGATGTGGAGAACTGCGAATGTTTGATAATTTGACGTCAATCAATTTTTCTTTGGTCTCTGTTCGGCAGACAAGGCGTAGATACGCTGCCGAAAACCACGGAGTGTGCTGCCGTGTCCAGAAAAAACCAAACTCAGGCTTAATTCAGGCAGATTCGGGGTAATCTTGTCTCTGTTGGTCTGTGCATCTTTGGAATTTGGCTACTCGTGCAGATGGAAGCAAATGTACATAGTAAAAACGCTGGCCAGCGACAGTCGCCCCTACAGCGACATTCACCCCTACAGGCACCCCCTGTAGTACTGGCTGCACTAGATGCGACGCCAGGAACACAGATCTTACCTTCATTTGCCGTGATGCTGAAGCCAAAGTCCAGATTCAGATCCAGATTCCTTGAATTTACCTTGAATTCCTCAGGTTTGTCCATCATTCTTGCACTGTTGCAGCAAAAACCCCGACGTCAATTGTTCAGACAACCTTCAAATAGGAGCCCTAGGGACTTCTAACAGCAACCTCTCGGACCTCAGAGCTTCCGTAAGCTTCAGTGTATTTTTGGCACACGCCAATGTGAGCTCAATCCGACCTGAAACTGTCGAAAATGGTGAATCTAAGTGTCTTGTGGGACTCAATCCAAAGATGGGCCTTGTCCAAGTCGATTGACACCGCCGCCACTGTAAATAAAGGACTATTCGGTGTCTCTCAGTTACATACTGTCAGTAAAGCGCCTTCAGCGAACCTTCGGCGCGTTACATGCCAAGGATCCAGGGCCATCATGTCCCAGCATGATGCATCATCACATGATCCACATTTTCATGGAATCTGTTGGATGCTCGCGAACCAACGTGCCAGAAAGCACAATTCAGCTGAATAAACGACAATATATATTAACTCTAGTCTAAACGAAGGTGTTAGTAGTTTCAGTTCTAGACATTCCGCTTCATTTCACCTTCATCTGAGGGAATTTGTCTCATTTTAGGACAATTTAGGTTGATTTCCTTGTCATCTCCTCTCATTCCTCGAAGATCTGTTTACGGCTTTGCCTAACTAAGTGAACAGAAAAACATCCCTGCTTTCAATGGTTCACTTAGGGCCTGCAGACTACATTTGTATTTGTTTTCCCTCTCTGTGATTGTTTCATCTCCTTCATCTCTGCTCAAATTGATTCTCAATCTTGCTGAATCTTGTGATCATCCACCAGATGCGCCAAATCTGAAGCACATGCTGCACTTTTCAGAACGAGAAAAGCGGGAGTAACACGATGTAGAGTACGTGGAGGACACCGTAGCGTGCCCGCGACAGCTAAACTGTGCCAGAGCGCCGAGATGTCACTCCATTTCTTGATTCTCACACTCAATCCACCAATAATCTACCTCATTCTCAACCAGGGCATGGTTTGGTATCGATTCTCGATGCGTTTGCATGCTTTCCAGCCCTTAACCTAATGTTTTACTGACCGGAGGACTGTTCGTCACTCCTCATTCTGTCTCATTTCAGGTTCATCCATCCTGATTCAGTGCTAATTCAGCCCAAATCAGGTCAGATCAAGCAGATTTCGCCCCATCGAGGCTACATTTCTATTTTTTTCTGGGACTTACCCGCACTACGTTCTTCGTTGACGTAGCGACACACCCCAGTGTGTTTTTGGAGGGGGAGTGTAAGTGCGGCTAACCCCCATCTGCTCAGATTTTCACAGATCTGCCCCAGATTGGCTACATTTGGCTACATTTTGGTCATTTTCTCTGCTTCGGCGGAATCGCCGCCCCGCAGCTCAGTCTCAGGATCAGACCTATATATTTCTGATGTGCCGGATCTGATTCCGCGGTCCATTCATCGTCAATCCGCCGCGTTCCGATCATTTACCCGGAATCGCCATTTGCCGCTGACGCGCGTGCGCGAGCCAGATCGGCCAAATATTTTTTCACAATCGGATTTATATAAATCTTTTCAGACAGATATGGACACTCAGATGTACTTAGGATAATCCGCATCAATTTTCTTCATAGACTGGGATTTTGTGCCGGATAACAATCAGCATGGATCTTGCCTCCGTTGTCGCCGCTCTTGCCTCCGTTGGTGTCCGTGTATCCGGTTCTGCCCCCAACAGCAGCGTTCAGGTCGACTCCTCGCGTGCCTGCCCCCCCGGTCTTGCCGGCCCTGAGCCCTCCGGCACCATCAACGACCTAGGGCAGCACTTTCACGTATGCTAGATCAAATGAACGTGGGAAGAGTGCAACTCCCCTACGGTCCCATCTATGTGCCTGAGGACTCAGACACAGCTATGCAGGCCCCTGAGTGGGCCAGTTTCTTATCCATCGTCGATGGATCTCTCAATCCCGTACCCCTGTGTGACCTAGACCAGGTGCTACTGAAAGAGGTCATGGCCGAAAATCGTGGCCTGACCCTTTCTGATCTCAAAAGTCCATCTCCTGAGCACCTATCTGCCACACTTACAGGGTGTGAATCTCCCGATGGCTATCTGGAACCTGCAGCTGTTAAGGAGGATGCTGACGACCAACTGTCTGAGATCGCCAGCACTATCCCTCCTGTTGATCCCAGCTGTGTTGATCTAAAACACAGTGCCTTCCTGGCCCAGCTGTTGCTGGAGGAGGTAGATCTAGAGTCAACCTCAGAGTGCACTTCCCCTGTTGGGAAACCGGTGCTACACATGCAGCCTATGCACACAAGCCAACCCGTGGCCCAGAGCCCTGATGCTCTAGCGCGGCCTGCTTCTAACAACATGCCACTGTCTGAGCATGACACTCAGGAACTCCGAGGGCTGTTGTACCTGAAGGCCGAAGGTATTGAGCGCCAAGAGCGGCTGCAATACCTCAGACAGACCTGGAAATCCTCCATCTGGTCTGAGAAGGACGATGATTCCTATACGCTGCCTGATCCTGAGATACCGCTAGTGTATTCTTTGCACTATGGGCAGCAATGTTCCCCTGAGTGGGACGATGGTTCTGTACCTGCCGAAACTGCTGATTGGCAGAAAACGAAAGAACATGGAAAAAGCAACCTCCATGCTGAGGAGGATTTTCTGCAGAAAATCGAGAGTCTTAACCTTGACCCCCGACTGAAGAAACTGCTGCTAACCTATGAGGAGGTGTTCGGCGCCTTGCCGCCCCCCCTCTCTTGGAAAAAATTGGTCCAGATGGACCTGAAACTGAAACCTGAATTTGAAAAGACGCGAGTGAGGCGTCGTCCGTATCCCGCTCCACAGGAACAGGTTGAAGAAATCGAGCGCCAGATCCAGGAATGTATTGATGCTGGCCTCGTGGAGGAATATAAGAAGGAGGACTACCCCCATGACTGCAGTCCCTGTTTCCTGGTTGCTAAAACAGGGTCAACTGCCCTACGACTGGTTGTTGACTATGTTGACTATGGTGAGGTCAACAAGAAAACCGAGAACCACTCAGGGAGTACTCCTAACATGGAAAATACCCTGGAGCGAGTAAGAAAAAGTCACTGCCATGTCTTTCTTGGAGGGCTTGATCCAGGCCAAGCCCCACCTAAAACCCTTTTGTTGATGCTAAGACAAACCTAAGTGTTTTTATCTCTCTTTGGATGCCTAAAGTACACTTTCTCAAAGTTACTAGGGTTGTAACCCTAGCCCCCCATGAAGTTCACCCCTGCCACTCAACTGAGCGGAGGTACCTTCCTTCATGGAGGATATACCGAAATAAAATAGGCATTTCATGCTTTAGGCCTTGGAGGTTAAGCCTAGTGGTCTCCCACCCAAAGACCCCTATACTCAATTGGTTCTACCACTTATTGTGGTCCTACTTTTCAACTGTTTCTAAATTCAGTTGCTTGGCCAAGTCATTTTCTGTGTTGGCCTGACATCTATGCCCCACATTCCTAACCAGCACCATTACACCCAAAAGAGTGCACATGAAGTGCCTAATGCTATCTTGGAGGCCTGAGTCAGTCCAATTTTCATATAAAATCTTTTGTATTATCCTTTTGTGATTGAATCTTTGTGTATAAACCTGCATTGTCTATCTGCAGCCCTTCTGTGTTACACTGGATTCCAAAACCAATCATTGATTCGATCCACATCCTGTTCTTGCTCTACTTGCTGCTTTGGTTTGGGTTTTCAACTACAAAACCTGCAGGATTTCATCAAAATATCTAGGGCATAAATCAAGGACATCTTTCCGGTAGCAGAGACAGTCCCTTGTGACCTTTTGAACCGACCCTGAGACGAAGTGCAGCACACAAAGCTCAACAACAAGTTCATCATGTCCACGCCAAGCGTCAGGACCTGGCCCATCAGAACTGTCCAAGTACAAATGGGCAGCATGGCCCACCCTATGAGTGAACCACCTTACCGAGCTCCACAACATCTCAGTGGCGCATCTGGGTCCCAAGGAGATCCAGAATGCAGAAGGGCGGAAGAAAACACAACCCTTACCACCGAGGCCTTAGCGGCCCACGGTGGAGACAGCCTCTCTCATCTCCACAGGCGCGTAGCAGCCTCAGTTGCCCGATCCGCCTGTCCGGCTTCATCCTCAACAGCGATTGAAGGCCCTGAGGATTATGAGGAACTGAGGAAGAAAATGGATGAATACATCCTCCATGAGGAGTACTACAAATCCATTCGTGGAGAAGATGGAGAGGAACCATTGGCAGTACACGGATCCAGACCACGTACAGACCTAGGGTCCTACACGCACTCTGGCCCGCCGTCCGACAGAGCCGAGACAGCATCCCTGCCAAGATGACCGAGACCCGAGTATCCAAGAGCATGTTGTCCGACCCCAAGGGCTCCCGAAGTGAGCCCGAATCGAGTTGAGGAACAACATCATCCAAGGCCAACCTACGGTGCCCTGGATCATACGGCCGAACTGCTGGCCAAACTCCTGTCTGGATCAGAGGATCCAGATGTGACGGCCCTATCGGAGGCCATTAAGGCAAAACTGGGTATTGCAGAACCCTTACCCAAGCCAGCGTTGTCCTCCCCCTCTCCCGGACTGAGTACCTGGCCGAAGATCTTAAGAGATCAAGGGTCTCAAGGCTGTTCCCTAAGGTCACCTGCCCCAGCCCCTTTCACCCCCGTGCCAGGACAGTGCCCATGGCAGAACTACAGGACGTGCCTGTCACAGAGATTGAGAAAAGAGGGCTGTCAGCCCTGGCACCTCTTGCCGGCGTGTAGCCTTCAGGCCTAACTCCGGGGGGTGGAAAGACGGGCAGACCTATTGCCGAGGCGAACATCCAGCTGGAACTGCCGGAGTTCGACCCCAAAAATCTGCCCGAATGGGCAGAAGAATTTGCTGAGTTCCTTTTGCTGACTGGCCAATCCCATGTGGATGTGGCCACCAAATGCTCACTGTTGAAACGCTCATGCAAAAAGAAATTTTTCCAAAAACAGGTGAAACAGATTGTGAAAACCTGTTCCACCTGGGCAGAGATACTCTTGAGGTTGGAGAAAACATTCCCAGTCTATGAGACTGACCTCAGTGTGCGCACACAGATAGAGGAGCTACCTATGCTCCCTGAGTTTCCATCCGCTGCGCGAATTTCTGAATCTGTGTGCGACTTGGAGTACCTGTTTTCGAGGATGAACGTGGGCTCCTACGGAGCCACTGAGCCCCACCTGTGGCTCATGAGTAAGATCTCCCAAGGTACGTGGGTTGATTGCCGCTCTACCTCTGAGAGGAAGAGTCGGACCCACTCGTACGATGAACTGGTGGACCTATTGATTGAGCTGGCCACATGGAGAAATTCCTCAAGAAGCATTTGGGTCCAGGTGGTACCCCTACCCGCGAACGTGGCGAAGGGAAAGGGCCTAAAAATCCCACTAACGCCAACCAGGGAGGTGGTAAGGGGAGGGGTAACCTACGTGCCATGAATGAGGTTAAACCTGATGCAGGTACACCCCCTCTGTTCTACTGCAAACCTGTCAATGACAACGGGGGGCCCTGTAATACCTCTGACTGCGATCTCCGCAGTGGCTGTATGCTGCAGATGAAACGTCAGCAGCATACCAAATAAAGAAGGTCCCTACCAGGACCGGCCCCCGCTGTGCCCCTTCCGCCTGTCACCCCTGCTGACTTGCTCCGGATCAACGATTGCATTTCTCAAAATCCTCAAAATCCAGGGTCCAAATCCAAAAATATAGAAAATGTTATCCTCCTTCAACTCTGAACAGCAACCAGACCCCACAAGTATAGCAATAACCCAATTCACAATTTAAATCAGGCTGCGGGCTTCCGTTCAGCACACCGGTATTCCCACGGTGGCGGGCATGTACAAGAATTGCACCAAGGAAGAAAGCCCTGAAATTGGCATCTGAACACATATGAAGAAAAGTTGGGGAAAGATGGAAACTTATACAATCACAGCCATAGACCCCTCATTCCCTGGACTCAAGACCTTCCCTTGACTCACCAACATGATGCCCTGAACCCAGTCCAATAAGATGGTTAAATGCCATATGTCAAAAGCCATTACATAAACCCCAAAAATGTGTTCACTCCCAAGCCTCTAAATCCTAGCCCAATAGGGGAGGTGGCGTGTCATGGCCTAGAGTGGCACTCAGGACCATGCCCTACCCTGACATAACCTTGGTTGGACTTGGAGTCGAATGGGCTTGGAGAAATGACCTATGAGTTTGAACTCATAACATGCCAAAAAACTGCCAATTCACACCATATTGGCCATTGTAAGTTCACCCTTTGTGGTGCGCTCGGTTCACATGGCCATTGTCTGGCGGTAGCTCCGTGTTCTGGACCCTTGGGTAGTCCGAGCGGCAGTGAAGGGGAACCTTGGGGTGATTCCTGGCCCTGGTGCTTGGGGCCCGGCGACTCTGCGGCGCTTGCCCATGTAGGTGGCAACAGGCGTGGAGTGGACCTATTTTGAGGTGCTTGCTTCTGCCGTAGTTTGCTGCCCCACTTATTGTTTGAAGAACATATCATGATTCTCCTGCTGGGTCTCCGGCTGAGACAAAATCACAGTTTGAGAAAATAGTTGGGAGGAACAAGGGAAGCGACGGCAAAGACCAAAGCTGCAGTACTTGTACTGATTTGTTATTCCGGTTGTCACGTAGGTCCACAACGCCAGAGACAATACATGGGCTTACAACACCCCTGAGCAACACAAACAGGAAAGTATGTACATCTCTGTCAGATACAAACTTTGCAATAAAATCCCCACAAGCAGCAACACTGCGTAGCACTCTTGGTGTGCTGTCCTGGCTATCCTGCCGAGCATTCTCATCATTTCATGATACTGTACATGCGTAGGAATAGCACGTGTGCGCGTCTGTCAAAGGCGTCGCGCTTCAATTAAGTCCTCGTACTGCCTTGGGGTGAAGGCAAAAAATATGCGTGGAATGAATTGTAGGTGTATATAAGATCAGAACTTGTTGTTGGATCGGGTGTCTGGCTTTGGTGGGCGACCGCAGTTACACCCCCCTACCAGGACGCACCTACGGGGGTGAGGCCGATACGCACAGAGTAATGCGGTCGGCCACACCTGGCACATGCTTGAACCTAGAAACTGTCACAGTCACAAAGTAGGGCAGTCTGAAGCATACCTACAAAAGCCCTGCAACGGCAAGCGCAGCTACCTGGGTGTTGCCGCACCCCAGCCGACTGTGTACCCTGTGTGCTGGTCAAGCAATTCAATTACCTATCTCACTAACGAGTGGTTGGCAGCTCACTGCTGGTCCATGTATACCCTCGACAGCTGTGGTGTTACCTATCAACTTCCGGGTCTACACATGTGTCCCACAAAACAGTGACTCTTTTTGCGGCTGTGGTTTGACCTATCAACCTGGTTGTGGTTTGACCTATGAACCTGACACATCGCAGCATGCCATGCATACACTGGAATTGTCGCTGCATGACAGTCAAAAGAGCTGTAAATATTGATAATGATTTATGGAGTGATGCTGCGAATGATGATGAATGATGAGATGATGAATGATGATGAATCGATAGACTGCTGATAAACTCCTGATGAATTGATAAAGTGCTGAATGATGAATGATGAATGATGGATGAAACTGATGACATGAATGACACTGACATGATTGCTGAGATGAACTGCTGATTGAAATTGGAACTGAAATTCCAAACCTCCTGAATGCTCCATTTTCTCTGGCGTACCCAAACTGAGGTATGTACAAGCGACAGTGGCGCCTGAAGCTGGCACACAGATACATGGCTGGAGGACAGAAAGAATGTGCGAAAAAATGTCGGTATATGCGGGTGAGAAACGGGATCAAGTGAACATTCTGCGGCTCTGCTGTGGTTGTGGGGTCTGTGGGGTCTTTTCCCTCTTTGCCTGCTGTGGTTGTGGGGTCTGTGGGGTCTTTGCTGCAGTGCTGCCACGGCCTGATACCCGGCAGCTAAGACCCACCAAACAAACACGTGGATTTCTTGTCTCTCCGAGCGAGTACAAGTCAGCCCTACTCCGGCAAGAGTAACTAGTTGCGTGTTGCCGCACGTCAACCGGCTTGTGTCCATAATGCAATGGCTAATTCAGACGCAGGTAGTGTGCAGAGCTAAAGTGGCGTGGAGTGGTGTCCGCTGTGGTAGTACCTATCAGCGCGAGACCCTGGTAATACCTATGAGTCCCCAGACAAGAACGAAATGGACACTGTGGTACAACCTATCAGTGTCTGTGATCTGAGTCGCCAAACAGAAGTAGACTTGTCGGAAGAAAACTGGATTGTATGGGTCGCCGATATACAGCAATTGAGTGGGTTAATCCTCTGCTCAACTACCATCGGAAGAAAACTGGATTGTATGGGTCGCCGATATACAGCAATTGAGTGGGTTAATCCTCTGCTCAACTACCATCGGAAGAAAACTGGATTGTATGGGTCGCCGATATACAGCAATTGAGTGGGTTAATCCTCTGCTCAACTACCATCGGAAGAAAACTGGATTGTATGGGTCGCCGATATACAGCAATTGAGTGGGTTAATCCTCTGCTCAACTACCATCGGAAGAAAACTGGATTGTATGGGTCGCCGATATACAGCAATTGAGTGGGTTAATCCTCTGCTCAACTACCATCGGAAGAAAACTGGATTGTATGGGTCGCCGATATACAGCAATTGAGTGGGTTAATCCTCTGCTCAACTACCATCGGAAGAAAACTGGATTGTATGGGTCGCCGATATACAGCAATTGAGTGGGTTAATCCTCTGCTCAACTACCATCGGAAGAAAACTGGATTGTATGGGTCGCCGATATACAGCAATTGAGTGGGTTAATCCTCTGCTCAACTACCATCATGGTGACTTCTTCAAGTCATGTGTCATGTGTCATGTGAACTGTCATTCTTGATGCACTGAGCGTGGATGGGGAAAGATAAAACTCACCTCGAAAACACCCAGGCGCACTCGGAGTACCCCAGCTGCGCCGTGGCGAACGACGGAGGGCGTCGCCACGCGTCGCAGCTGTCGCTTGCGACCGATCCTGCCAAAAATGGCACATTTGGCCAGAAACAGGCCAAAAAGGTGTAAAAACCCAAAATGGGCCAGGATGAAGCCCTGAAACTGGGCAAGACGCTGGAAGAGAGCCGTCGACACACAATACCAGTGTCGACGAGTGCCACGAACGCACTCGCGCGTCGAAAAGCTACGACAAGCGTCGCCGACAGAAAAAGAGAGCAAAATTTGAAAATTTGCAAAATTGAAGAATTGAAACAGAATTAGCTGCTACAGGTGGCGCAGGACAGTCAAACGCTGTCAGCGCAGCGTAGAGCGTCACGTTGTGAGCGCCGTAACCCTGTCCGAGCGCGTCGCCAGGGAACAGGGACTCTGATTCGCAACAAAATATCAAAATCCAACTTCAAACTTCAAAATTGCTTCAAGAACACCAAAATGAGAGAAACAAACACCTTGAGGACCTGTACTGTACTCCCCAAATTCCAACAAAAGGTAACCAACCAGGACTTCGTTCATTTGAATACGATGTCTCCACTGGAAGGGCAAACAGAACGACGATGGACAGTTGACCTTGTAGGAACAATAAAACAAACCAACAAACAGACCAAGACCTGAACAAATCAAACATGTGAAGTACAACATATGGGACATCAGGACAGTTCAAAAAAGGCCACATCTGACAGTCGAGGATGAGGCATTTATATATAACTCAAAACTAGTCGAAGCTTGAATAAATTTACAGTCAGTCAGGCACTGGAGTCAAAATTTCAAGTGAAGCTTGTTCCCTCAAGGACCTAGAAATTCATGGTGCGTGAGCGAGGGAAGGAAGGGAGTGGTCAGGGGAGTGAGGTTAGCACGGCCAACGCCAGGGCTTGCAACAAACGACGAAGCCTCCTATTGACCATCAACTGAAACAAAACAACAACAAAACTGACCAACTGACCCTGACACGAGAAATTATCAACCAAAGCGTTGTACTTCCAACTAACCGTTAGCGAAGACCAGAGTGCTTGTTTTCATGGCGCCCAAGAGAAAGCGCGACTGCATTGTGCTCAAAATTTGCGACACCAAGCTTCTTTGCGGCCAGTTCCTCCAAACAACCCTGCTGCAATCCTCACTCTGTCGGCGTCACAGTCGCTGCGAGGGGCCTTTCTTGCTTCCACGACTGCCATGACCCGCTGCTTGTGATCACTCTCATACATGACGAAAGACACATTGTCCCAACTGCAGATATTTACAAGCCTTGCCATAACGGCACCAACGTTTTTGCGCGTACTGGTTGGAGTGTTGGCTTTCTTCCATTGAGCCGTAGTCCCAGTTTCCATGCACGCCTTGTGCAAACGCGTCTTGAGGTCCCTCCTCTTGTGAATGTTCGTGGGCGCCACTCGACAGACTCACAGTCCAGAGCGGCGCCACACTGCAGTTGGCTGGGAGGATACCTTTCATTTGGTGCTGGTAATCATCTTCTTCTGCCTCTGCCTCTTCCTCTTCGGCATGGACGTCTGCTTCTACCTCTTCCTCCTCGACTTGGTCTTGATAGTAGTATTCCTTTGGTTGTGCCTCATCCTGATCAGCCTCGACGTCTGCTTCTGCCTCTTCCTCTTCGGCATCGACGTCTGATTCTGCCTCTTCGTCTTCGACTTGGTCTTGGTAGTAGTCCTCATTTGTGTAGTACAGCTGCAACTGAGGGCCACTGTTCTTTAGGTACCACCACTCTAACTGTTCTTTCTCACCGATAATGAAGGAGTCCCAGTAGTCGTCAGCGTCCAGCTCAATGGGCTCGCTACCATCAGAATTTTCTTGTCCGTCGTCTTCTTCATAGTGGTAGGTAGTCTGAAACTCGTTGTCCAAACGACCCGAGACCATAGCATTCCCTTCACTTTGCATCCAGAAGTTATATAGAACAAGATAAACAAAATCGTACAGCGCCTGAGAATCATGCCACGGCTCGCACTCGCCGCAAAGAACCTTGCAACAAATCCTAGCCCAGCACCTGACTGGGCTCGGTAGTAGCCTCGCAGCAGACAGTGAGTCGACGTGTCCGAACATATCTTGCAGCTGTTGCGCTGTTACTTCCCAGAGATTCTCCACAACCTCGGATCCAGATTTCCAGGCGACATCCAGTAGACTTTCCCAGAAATCCTCCAAAACCACGTGGACGGCGTCTGGCGCTCTCAGCCCTGCAATATGAAACACTTCGCGCGTCTCTTCTCCATCGTGGTTTGGCTCTTCGGCATAAGTGTTCCTCTCTTCGTCGATCTCATCCCACACTATACAGAAAGGGCAACCAAAGAAGCAACATTGACATGTGACACTCGTGGCGAGCCCGCGAGCTCGGACTTCGGCTGCCTCCTTTTCAAACTGAGCACGTTCTTTCACAAGACGGGCAACGATGTCATCCCAGGAACATGATTCTGTTGTGCGCGGGCTGTGTAGCCTTGCATTGACGCACGACCAGCCAATCAAGCAGCGTCTGCATTCGCCGCAGCTCTGCTTCTGCTCTGTAGCACCATCAACAAGCGCAGCAGACATAGAGCATGTATTGTCTTGTAAGTTCACCCTTTGTGGTGCGCTCGGTTCACATGGCCATTGTCTGGCGGTAGCTCCGTGTTCTGGACCCTTGGGTAGTCCGAGCGGCAGTGAAGGGGAACCTTGGGGTGATTCCTGGCCCTGGTGCTTGGGGCCCGGCGACTCTGCGGCGCTTGCCCATGTAGGTGGCAACAGGCGTGGAGTGGACCTATTTTGAGGTGCTTGCTTCTGCCGTAGTTTGCTGCCCCACTTATTGTTTGAAGAACATATCATGATTCTCCTGCTGGGTCTCCGGCTGAGACAAAATCACAGTTTGAGAAAATAGTTGGGAGGAACAAGGGAAGCGACGGCAAAGACCAAAGCTGCAGTACTTGTACTGATTTGTTATTCCGGTTGTCACGTAGGTCCACAACGCCAGAGACAATACATGGGCTTACAACACCCCTGAGCAACACAAACAGGAAAGTATGTACATCTCTGTCAGATACAAACTTTGCAATAAAATCCCCACAAGCAGCAACACTGCGTAGCACTCTTGGTGTGCTGTCCTGGCTATCCTGCCGAGCATTCTCATCATTTCATGACACTGTACATGCGTAGGAATAGCACGTGTGCGCGTCTGTCAAAGGCGTCGCGCTTCAATTCAGTCCTCGTACTGCCTTGGGGTGAAGGCAAAAAATATGCGTGGAATGAATTGTAGGTGTATATAAGATCAGAACTTGTTGTTGGATCGGGTGTCTGGCTTTGGTGGGCGACCGCAGTTACAGCCATATATCACATATATGCTCAAAATTGAAGTTACCACTTATCCGAAGGCTCAAAGCATGCATGGAATCGAAGTCTACTATTCATGGAGGATAGAGACCAAAGGCCAATGCCCATGTACATCCCCACTTTACCCTCGAAACCCCTTTGGATATGGGCGCCACGCACTGCCCAAGTCTGCCCATGATCTTGAGACCAATTCTTGTGATCCTTCGTGCGCCAAGCCAAATGAAGTACGCGATCCGGCATATGGTGGTGTTCAACTCCAAAGCATATGCCAACATATGAACAACATACCATGGTTGGACTCTCCATAGGCTTCTTGCTGTTTGCTGACCAGGTAAGTACACAAAACGCAAAAATGAGCAAAAATTGAGGTCAAAAACATGAAAATATGACCAAATACAAAGTTGTCATGATAGTATATCTCTATGCTCACCCATGATATCCGCTCATGGTTCAATACACAAATGATTGGAACCATTTGCGAACAATTTCCCCACTTGGATCCCCAATCGGGCGCATGGAGATACCTTCGCCACTAATATCTACATGCCCCATGAAAATGGGAGTGCACCCATGGATCTCTTTGTCAAACATACCATGAGCAATACATACGCGGTAGACTTGGTCTAGCGCTTTGAATTCCACAATTGGGACATGGGCGAAGCCCTTGTCACGTATGGCTCCCCATCTCTTCGGCCATACGAAGATATATAACATGGGCGTGAGCATATCAAACATATACCATGCATACAACACATACCCTCAAAATATGGCTCCCACCATGATATGCCATGTCCCTCCATTGACATAACTTCAGGTTAAAAATACGTAGGAACCCAAGGAAAGTTGCTATGCAACCCCAACACTCATGCGGTACACTCGAAAGTCACAATAAAATGTTCGGTTGCACGGTCCAAGAGTTATATATCACTTTATACCCTCTTGACCATTATCCCTTGCTATATCGGGCATGTGTACACACCAAAGGCGTTTGATGCTTCCTAAATTAAGTTGAGACCAAGGCGTTTGCAACCCAACCTTCCTTATTCTCTTTCCTCACACTCGCGCGTAGATATGGTCCTTCAAAGTGGTCCCACGATTCACTTTTGTTTCCCTTATATCTCCAAGTCAAATGGGTGGCAAGTGTAAGGGAAACCTGATTCGGGCATAGGGAAAGGAGTATGACCACTCGAAGAAGTCCAAATCAAGTGCGGCGATGTCGAAGTCGAAAATCCGATTTCGACATCGCGAAAAATTCTGATTAAAATTTCGAGTGCTTATTTAGAGAATTGCGGAAGCAACGAACCCTTTGCTGATGAAATCTGACCCTTCAACGGAATATCCGCCAAAATATCTGGAAATAACAGTTAACCAATCGGTTAACGCAAAATCGCGAGCCAACTGACAGTCGCCGATACATTGACTATCAGAACGAAAGGCTGAAAAATTACGGAACCATTATGATAATAAAACCCTGTTGATTCCTGATATTCTGATATATAAATCTCCGCTGGCGGCGCCTCGGTTCTGAATATGGCCGCTCATAGCCGGAATGGCCAAACCTATCACACTATCACATCGGGTTAGATCAGGTGGATGGGAGAGTATGATATCAGCCAACGGCGGCTTGCCGGCACATAGATACACACCCCAAGTGACCTCAAGATGGCCACGGGGGTCCGAACCGGCTTCACCCCCCTTCTCAGAGCGTTGTCACCGCTCGGAAGTCATTGAAAGAGAGGACGGGAGGACCCCAATGGGCTCCAACCCCCCCCTCCATGTCCCAAGGACACATGGAGGCCCCACACACGTCGTAGGCGTCCCCCATGCCCCAAGGGAGGGGTGAGGACACTGATAATCGGTGCCCTACGCCATATCCGGTCTCCTCTTGATCTACAACATGGACCAAGGGGATCAAAGATAGAGAAACGTCGTCGATCGATCTAAATACGTATACCACGATGAAATATATACCTGGAGATCGAGTGAAGGGGGTATATGGCCAATCAAGGCCGAAAAATCCCCGGATGAACGCCCTCACCCGTCTCCTCATTCACAGAAACAAACAAAATGCCAAGGGGGGATCCATTACGGTGCTACAGCAGCAACCAAATGGACCAACAGGTCCTTGACATCCAAAGAAATACTCTTTTTCTTTAGGTAGTCCATCCAGACCGTGGTATACCTCGGCACGAAACTGCTCGGAGGATCCCACGAGTCCCTGGATGCGGCAAATCCCTTCCAACGGACTTTATAAAGCCTTCCCCCAGGCGTCCCCGGGTTCGGCTTGTCCGCCAGGATCTTCTCAGCGGTGAAGTCGTCGTCCTCACCCTCGTCGTCCGAGTCCATATCGCCGGCCGTGAACTCGAAGGTGACGGGACGTCCGCTGGGGTCTGGTGCTCGGGGACGAAGCTGGGTATGGTCGCGGTCCAGGATCTTGTTATCCCCCACACGACCCGCATACACATCCTGCCCGACCTTCCGCACGATTACCCCCGGCACATACCAAGATGCCTGACGATGCCTGGACAGGACATCTTTGTGGTGCCGCTCCACCCACACGGTGTCTTGGAGAGCATACTTCTGGACCTTCCCTTGCTTGAAGTACTTGGCCCTCTTGTCATGCTCGTCCTGAAGTGCCTTGCACACTTTGGCCGCCGTGTCGTCCGCCTCAGCCATCATGGCATTCGCATCCCGGGCCACTTTGCCATGGTTCATCCACGGGAGAGTGCGTGACACTCGATCCCGTAGGAACAGGATGCGATGGGGCGACAGTCCAGTGGGTCCCGGAAGGTCGTGATGCGCTTGGAGTACTCTCCACAGCGAATTATACCAATTCCGGCCCGGTTCGTCGATGTGTAGCTGGCGGAACTTCTCGAACATCTGCCGCCCGGCCACCTCAGCCCAGCCATTCGACCGGCTGTGGTATGCCACGGTCTTGGCATGCCGAATCCCCATATGCTTGCACATCGTCTTGAACCACGTCCCCACGAATTGACTGCCCCGATCGCTGCAGATGACAGCTGGGACATCGAAATTCGTCAGCCAATGCCTGATCATGGCATTAGCGACGGTCTTGGCCTGCAGCCCCACTCCATGCTTGTCCTTCTTGTCCTTCTTCTTGGACTTCTTGCCCGGGACTGCCACGATATACCCGCTGTGCCTGTCCACCGCCAGGATGACACAGTCGTAGGTCTCTCCTTCCACGGTGACCTCGGGCATGGCGAACACATCCATGGCCACGGACCGCATAGGGGCTTCCGGTATAGCCGTATACACCGGGTTGCCCGCTGTGGAGTGGTTGGGGCTCTTCGTTGCCCGACACACGGCACAGTCGCTGCAGTACCTATCCAGGATGGCGTAGTACCCCGGAGGGAACTTGAAACGCCACTCCAGGTCCTGCTGCATCTTGTCTCGACCAGGGTGCATGAGCTGGGCGTTGTGCCAATGGTCAATGAGCTCCTCCACGCGGTTCTCGGGCACCAGCAGCTTGTCCTTGAGGAACAACTTGTCGCCATCCTCGGTCAAGCCCTCGGGCCATTCGTCGTCCGACGGGGCGCTCACGGCATTCCAGTACTTGCTCCAGTGCTCGGATGCCGCGTAGTCATCCGACCAGTCCTCTGTGAGCACCGACCTGACTAGCTCTACAGGGGCCACCATCCATTGCTCGAGGGTTCCCTCTCGAATAGCCTGGACTCGGGCGCCCCGGAACTTGGCCAGGTCTGTACAGTTTGCCATCACCACAAAACACTTGACCCCCTCTTGCTCCATGACCTTCTCCATCTCGATGATGCGCTTGGCCTCCTCGGTCTCCTCGGCGTCGCCATGGCTGGATATGTCCATCCACGCCTTGCCCGCGGGGTAGGCCCATCGACTGAGGCAATCTGCCACAGTGTTGTCCTTCCCCGGGACGTACACGACGCTGAGGTCGAACTTGGCGAACGTCTCGTGCCATCGGGCCCTCCTAGCCGCTGGTCCTGAGGGGGTGTCGACATGCTCCTTGTGCCAGCTCTGTAGGGACTGGTGGTCCGTGCAAACCACCACCGGCTGCAGTCCGATGTGGCCAGACCACTTCCTGAGCGCACATACAATGGCGTATGTCTCCTTCTCCCTCGCGGTCCATGTTCGGCGTTGGCCCTCGGCCAGGATCCTGCTCCAAAACGCCACGGGAACATGAGTCCCGTCGTCCCGGACTTGCTCGAGGACTGCCCCCACGGCATAGTCCGAGGCGTCTGTCCGTAACACGAATCCCTTGTCCGGGTCCACCAGGAACAACCCCAACTGCCCCAGGAGTCGCTCCTTCAGGCGGTTGAACGCATCCTCAGCCTCAGGGGTCCAGGCAAGCTTCTTCTTGCTCCGCTTCCGGCCATCGAACTTGCCCACTTGCAACATCTTGTGCAGCGGCCCATACAGTTCTGCATACATCCGGACATAGCCCGAATAGTAGTTGCAGAACCCCATGAAGGACCGGAGTTCGCTGATGGTCTGGGGCTTCTCCCAGTGGTGCAGGGACGCCAGCTTCCCAGGCATGGGACGGCGTTGCCCGTGACCAACCACGTGACCCGCGAACTCCACTTCCTTCACGAAGAGTGAGGCTTTGGTGGGCTTGCACACCATGTTGTGCTTGTCCAACTCACTGAGCACTCGGCGCAGATCCTTCTCATGCGCGTCGATGAGCTCGTCCTCAGTCATGTTCTCCGTGCCGGACCCGATGATGATGTCATCCACGCAGGGATCGGCACAGTCCCGGACAGGACCGAGTAGGTCCTCCATCATGCGCTGGAAAGCGGCGTTGCCATTCTTGGCACCCATAGGCACCACTTTCCACTGCATGGGCCCCAGCGGCGTCGACATCGCTGTGCAGGGCCTGGAGCCCGGGTGTAGCGGCATCTGGTGGTAACCGTGTTTCAGGTCCAACACCGTGAAAATCCGCTTTTTCTGTTGCTTTTGGAGGATGGAGTCGATCAGGGGAAGCGAGTACGAGTCGTGCTCGGTCTGCTCGTTCAACCCTCTGTAATCAACCACCAACCTCCATTCGCCCTTCTCCTTCTTGGGCACGATGAAGGCTGGGCTGGCCCATTCACTGTCGGAGGGTTCGATCCATCCCCGCTCAATGAACTCGGCCAACAGCTTCTTCATGGCCTCGGCCCGATCGCCCTGAAGTTGGTACTCCCGATGACGATAGATCTTCGGGTTTGGCTTCAGCTTGATCTTCGCTGTACCAAACCTCCCACGATCTGGAGGGTTCTTGTTGGCGACGCCACTGAATAGCCGCGGATAGGCATGGATCAGCCTCTCCTTCAGCTCGGCGACCTTCGGGTTCTCCTGGGCCTCTTCAGCCGCTTGCTTCGGTATCGATACAACCGACCGCACTGCGGTATAGGCCTCTTCTGGGTCCGAGTCCGACTTCTCCTCGTCCGATATGCCGTCTTCATCGTCGTGGGTCGCGATTCCCACCGATAATCTTCGAAAATTTGCGGCCTCGGGCTGGTGCTCGTCGCTACCGGTTCCCACTCTTGGAAAACCCCACGTTGGTGGGTCCGACCCAACCGGACCATCGTATTGGTCCGCGATGTGATCCATGACCCTCGCCACGAACTCATCCTTCTCGTACTTGCCGGTGACCCACATCTTGTCATCCCACCAATGCGGAGATGTGACCATGGCCCGCCTCTTCTTGGCTGCCACACGGTCGTGCATCCCCATCCGCATGTAGTTGACGACGTCGTCGATCTCGGCGTGGGATAGGACGTCAATGCCATCAATTGGCTGATCCGTCCCCTCCTTGGGCTCAAACATGACCTTCATGGGCACCGCCTCCACCCTACGGATGAATGCTTCATCACCCGTGGGCTGAGCTTGCGCCCCATCCACCAGGAAAGCCTTGGTACCCCACGCTTGACCCGGGGAGGGCATTGATACACCCTTGGCGTCGATGAACAACTCCTCCTCTGGCCCGAATGACATCTCGTTCAGGGTGATGGAGTCCAGCGTCGACTTGAGACCCTCCAGCGGACATGGGGTGGATCCTATGCCGGTTATGACCAGGATCCCCTTCGCCCTATCCGCGATGATCTTCTCCACCGTACGTCTGGTATCGTCCAGGGAGCCATGCCAATACATGGGCCCCCACTCCTTCAAACCCCAATGCCTGTGCCAGGCTGAGTCTCCTCGATGCCAATGCCTCCTACACTTCCGCAGAAGTGGGGCATCCCGGGAAGCGAAGACGTCCGTCTCGGGCACTTCAGCTCCCAGCGTCTGAATCATCCTGGCGTACACTTGCGGCGCCATTCCATACTCCGTAAGCTGAACTCCACGGTCTCCTCTGGACTTGGCACCCACAGCTTGCACCGCTCGGACGATCGGATCCTCTTCCTCGGCATTCCATTCGGATGACCCGCACGCATAATCCGTGGACAGCCATGTGAGGCGTTCATCGTCCTCCCGGACCAGCGTTGCGCGATGGGGAAGGGCTCCAATGGCGTTGGCCACCATGAAGTCGTACCCCATGATCATATCCCAATCAGTAATGTCGGCCACATAGAAGTTCCCGGATAGAGTGCTTCTTTTCGCCTGATCAGGGCGGTTCAAGCGCTCATGCTCCCAGAATTCCATACTGATAGTGGCCTCATGGGTGCCACCACCCATAATCTCTCCGTTGGCGACCTTCAGGCGGACCGGTCTCCGGCTGGGCTGCAGGAATTCCTCCTTGAACAACCCTCTCCGGACCAGGCTCACCTGGGCACCCGTATCCACTAACACATCCACCACCTTCTCCTCTCGTCCGCACCGTACTCGCACTTTCAAGTGCAACTGCCGCTCGTCGCCATGAGGTGTATGGACGACTCTCACGGCATGCAACTCTAGCACGTCCGGGTGCATCAGGACTTCCAGGGTATGGTCACGGATGGTGTAGATCTTGGGTTGGTCCTGCCTGTCCACGGGGCTCTCCGTGGTCGCTCCTTCCTTCTTGCCATGTCCCGTACCCACATGTACTTCCCTTGGCAGGGCGCTCCAGGGGTTGGGAGTGGCGAAGCTCAGTGGTTTTGGCTCTTCTGGAGCCTTCTTCGGCACCCGATGTGCCTTCGCTTTCTCTGGGATTCCACTGATTTTCGGAGGAGAGACCTCCGAGGTCCCACGCCCGTGGGGGCTCCTCTAGACTTGGCTTCCCGCAGCCATTTCCGGCTGCGATCCGCCAGGACTTTGTCCACCACGTTGCTGGGCTTTGAGTTCCTCCAACGTCCTCCACATGTCCTCAGCAACCTCCTCGATCGACCTCACTCGTCGGTCTTGGCCAGGTCCACCACCATAGCCTCTTCCTCCGCCTTTTCCTTGGCCTTTGCCTTGGCCTTTTCCCCCGTCTCCGCCCTTAGCCTTCCAATCGGAAATCCGCTGCTCCTTGGGCTTCTTCTCGGGGTGGGCGGCGAAGTAGGCCTTCTTGTCCGCCTCATACACCTTGCACTGACGGTGGTCGTGTGCATGGTTGTTTCCCTTGCCATAACAGACCCAGCACCCGTCGTGCTGAGACCTGTACTCTCGGAACGAGAGCGGTGGGTTCCCGATCCTCCTTGGCTCTTTGCCCTTCTTGGGTCCCACCTGGCTCCATCTGGACCAATCCTGCCCATTGTTCTTCACGTTGTGCGCCACAAACGCACAGAAATGGGCCTCCTCGTGATCCTCCCGAGACCAGTGGTCTTGGCCACTTCCACTACCATCTTCCGCGGAGTTGGCCGTGTCCTCCTGGATCTCCCGATGCTGGCGGTCTTCTCGGTGGCCTCGTTGTCCATGACCGTGTCGATCCTGCACGTGGGCCTCGTTCTTCGCATTGAGCTTCAACTCCACCGTGATGTACTTCACGATCTCGTCCAGGCTCATACGCGCGAAGATGACCTGCATCCTCAGCGGCTCCCCGCGCCTCCACTCCACGTTGTTGAGGCGCAGCAACCTTTGCCCCATGGAGTCTCCAAACACCTCCACGTACACGGCGTTCTTCAGGCCCAACATCCGGTTGGGTTCGCCCAGGTTCCTCCTGAAGAACTCCATGATACCCGCATGGGTATCCTCCGCCGCCATAATCCTCACCGCCACGCGCTTCTTCGCCCTCTTCTTCTCCTCGTCCTCCACTCTCCTTTTCCAGTTGCCGGGGAGGACGTCCTTCAGCAAGTGGCGGATCTCACTGGCCTCGTTCCAGTCTTCCACCAACTTGAGGCATCTGCGGTACTTCCGCAGATACCGGTTCCACTCCCGGACCCGCAACTCTCCGCGGTCCAGCGGCAGTGGAATGGACCACAGGTCCTCCAGCTTCTGATTCGGAGCGTCCACCCGCTCCTCATCCTCCAGCCACTGGAGGCAGGCCTGCTCCGTGCGGATCAATCCTTCCCGGATCTGATCCCGCAGCTCCTCCTTGAGGTACTGCGCCAGCCGGTGTGGGAATGTCCGGCATACCCACTTGTCCCGCGGCGCTCCCCGCATCTCGCCGACGACCTCCTCGGCGAAGTCCTCCCAGTCCAGGATGAAGTCATCCGGGTTGGACGGGTTTCCGTCGTAATAGGGGATCTTGATTCCCCTGAGATCGTCGATCCTGATGGCGTCTCCGACGTCTCCAGCCACCACTCCACCGAGACTGATACCACCTGTGGCCGGGGGGTGTGAGTACACTCCCCGTACATCCCTCTCCTCCATGGAGTGCGGTCCAGTTGGGCCTGAACCCATGGGGTTTGGAATGCGGGAAGGATTTGCCCCATCGGCCGTCCATATCCCCGTATTGGGATCCTTCGCCCACAGGTTTCCGCTTGGATGGCCTCGACCATGTCCTTCGGCGCTTCCCATGGTTCGCCCCTGCATGGTCTGGTTCTGGATCTCGATCCTCTCTCCCGCATAGACTGCCATATTCGTCGTGAGCGGTACATCCTGGGCGGCATGGGACATCTGTACCGTCAGGCTCCTCGGGTCCGTGGTCACGTGCCCTTCCCGCATGGACCCAGCCGGTGCCGTGTGCTCCCCGAGCATTGTGGATTCGCTGAACAGGGGAACATACGGCAGCGCACCCGGGTCAACACGCGGAGGCGCGTATGGTGCCTCTGCAGGGCCGCCCATGGGTTTCTCCATGGCGCTCCTGAGGGTCCTAACCCGCTCCACCAGCTCTACCGCGGCCGGCTTTGCCGGGAGCTCCAGACCCGAGGCGAGGGGCTGTCGCTCCTCTAGCCTTCTCAGGCGTCCCGACATGTCCTCCACTAAGTGGAGGAGGCTGTCCACCACTTGCTGCTGCTTCTGCAGGGCCAGCTCCAGATTCTCCCGGTACCGGGCCTGATCCGCTCGCAGCTCCTCCATGTGGTTCTCCGCGGCCGACTGATCGTCCAGGATCCCCGCGACGTCCTCATCTAGAGCGTCCTTGGCGTTGTCCAGGCGGTCAAGGTGACGCACGATGGCGTCCATCCCGATCTTCGGGTACTTGCCCATGAGGAAGGACACGTGCTCACAGTGGCACGCAGCGTGCTTTCCGCCAGATTCAGCGCATCCCGCGGTTCCCGGCACCTCAGACTCATCACCCATAGGCGTATCGCCTATGGCTTCCGTCTCTGGTCCCGTGTGCCGGGGCACAGGTGCCGTCCGGGCCCTGGCTGGCCTCTCCAAGCCCTCGGCATCGTGCTTCAGGGCGGGCTCGGGGGCCGTGTGCGCCCTGGCGATCGGCGCGGACGTCTCCGGCTCCGAAGGTGGCTCGTAGGCTGTCCGATAGCCCTCGGAGTGCCCCTCGGATTCCCGCAGCCTGACCAGGCTGGGGTCCGTGTCCATAGCCCCGGCGTCCCTTGCCGCGGACTTGGGTGACCCGCGCTTCCGGTAGCGCCGGGCCCGTCCTCCACTGCTGCCTGAATGGCAGGCCTCATCAGAGTCCTCCGCGGCGGAGCGAAGGTTGCATGCCTTTCGGCAACGACGCTCGCACATGGAGACCAGGTCCTCCATGTCACGTCCTCCTCTTCCCGAGTGTCGTTCTTCTCTTCGGGCTTCAACTTCCGGAGTTCGCCATGCTCTTGAACGTCTCGGTCCTTCTATGGCTCCAATCTCCGGCGTGGTCTCCACCGAGTCCACAATACGCACCCGGGGCGTACTTGGGCAGGGCTCATAAGGGCCCAAGTCCCCGGGTCGGCGGTTGGTAGGGGCAGCAGGTAAGCCTCTGCTACCATAAAGAAGGTCCCTACCAGGACCGGCCCCCGCTGTGCCCCTTCCGCCGGCCACCCCTGCTGACTTGCTCCGGATCAACGATTGCATTTCTCAAAATCCTCAAAATCCAGGGTCCAAATCCAAAAATATAGAAAATGTTATCCTCCTTCAACCCTGAACAGCAACCAGACCCCACAAGTATAGCAATAACCCAATTCACAATTTAAATCAGGCTGCGGGCTTCCGTTCAGCACACCGGTATTCCCACGGTGGCGGGCATGTACAAGAATTGCACCAAGGAAGAAAGCCCTGAAATTGGCATATGAACACATATGAAGCAAAGTTGGGGAAAGATGGAAACTTATACAATCACAGCCATAGACCCCTCATTCCCTGGACTCAAGACCTTCCCTTGACTCACCAACATGATGCCCTGAACCCAGTCCAATAAGATGGTTAAATGCCATATGTCAAAAGCCATTACATAAACCCCAAAAATGTGTTCACACCCAAGCCTCTAAATCCTAGCCCAATAGGGGAGGTGGCGTGTCATGGCCTAGAGTGGCACTCAGGACCATGCCCTACCCTGACATAACCTTGGTTGGACTTGGAGTCGAATGGGCTTGGAGAAATGACCTATGAGTTTGAACTCATAACATGCCAAAAAACTGCCAATTCACACCATATTGGCCATATATCACATATATGCTCAAAATTGAAGTTACCACTTATCCGAAGGCTCAAAGCATGCATGGAATCGAAGTCTACTATTCATGGAGGATAGAGACCAAAGGCCAATGCCCATGTACATCCCCACTTTACCCTCGAAACCCCTTCGGATATGGGCGCCACGCACTGCCCAAGTCAGCCCATGATCTTGAGACCAATTCTTGTGATCCTTCTTGCGCCAAGCCAAATGGAGTACGCGATCCGGCATATGGTGGTGTTCAACTCCAAAGCATATGCCAACATATGAACAACATACCATGGTTGGACTCTCCATAGGCTTCTTGCTGTTTGCTGACCAGGTAAGTACACAAAACGCAAAAATGAGCAAAAATTGAGGTCAAAAACATGAAAATATGACCAAATACAAAGTTGTCATGATAGTATATCTCTATGCTCACCCATGATATCCGCTCATGGTTCAATACACAAATGATTGGAACCATTTGCGAACAATTCCCCCACTTGGATCCCCAATCGGGCGCATGGAGATACCTTCGCCACTAATATCTACATGCCCCATGAAAATGGGAGTGCACCCATGGATCTCTTTGTCAAACATACCATGAGCAATACATACGCGGTAGACTTGGTCTAGCGCTTTGAATTCCACAATTGGGACATGGGCGAAGCCCTTGTCACGTATGGCTCCCCATCTCTTCGGCCACACGAAGATATATAACATGGGCGTGAGCATATCAAACATATACCATGCATACAACACATACCCTCAAAATATGGCTCCCACCATGATATGCCATGTCCCTCCATTGACATAACTTCACGTTAAAAATACGTAGGAACCCAAGGAAAGTTGCTATGCAACCCCAACACTCATGCGGTACACTCGAAAGTCACAATAAAATGTTTGGTTGCACGGTCCAAGAGTTATATATCACTTTATACCCTCTTGACCATTATCCCTTGCTATATCGGGCATGTGTACACACCAAAGACGTTTGATGCTTCCTAAATTAAGTTGAGACCAAGGCGTTTGCAACCCAACCTTCCTTATTCTCTTTCCTCACACTCGCGCGTAGATATGGTCCTTCAAAGTGGTCCCACGATTCACTTTTGTTTCCCTTATATCTCCAAGTCAACTGGGTGGCAAGTGTAAGGGAAACCTGATTCGGGCATAGGGAAAGGAGTATGACCACTCGAAGAAGTCCAAATCAAGTGCGGCGATGTCAAAGTCGAAAATCCGATTTCGACATCGCGAAAAATTCTGATTAAAATTTCGAGTGCTTATTTAGAGAATTGCGGAAGCAACGAACCCTTTGCTGATGAAATCTGACCCTTCAACGGAATATCCGCCAAAATATCTGGAAATAACAGTTAACCAATCGGTTAACGCAAAATCGCGAGCCAACTGACAGTCGCCGATACATTGACTATCAGAACGAAAGGCTGAAAAATTACGGAAACATTATGATAATAAAACCCTGTTGATTCCTGATATTCTGATATATAAATCTCCGCTGGCGGCGCCTCGGTTCTGAATATGGCCGCTCATAGCCGGAATGGCCAAACCTATCACACTATCACATCGGGTTAGATCAGGTGGATGGGAGAGTATGATATCAGCCAATGGCGGCTTGCCGGCACATAGATACACACCCCAAGTGACCCCAAGATGGCCACGGGGGTCCGAACCGGCTTCAACCAAAGATGGGAAACCTGTGACCCATCAGGACCATTTCCGCCGTACCATCACCTGTGGTTATTGTGGCAAACGTCGTCACTACGAGGACGAATGCCACATAAAGAAACGCGAGAGTGACAAACTCAAGCGTCAGGAGGCAGAACGCCAGAAGACCCAAACACCCACCAGAAATTCCCGGAATGGGGATAAAGGTGGTAAAGGAGGTGGCAAGGGGCGTGGCAAAAATGGACCCCCTAACCACCAGAGGCGCTCATCAGCGCCCGTTGCTACACCCACTCCTGCCGCTACACCCGCTCCTGCCGCAGGTGACCCCAAGAAGCGCCCCCAAGGGGATAACGCTACCCCTGAGGGGAATAATTCCAAGAAGAGGCGCTTGGCCTGGATGGCCAGGTCCCTCATTGCTGCAGGGGTGGATGTCAAGTTCCCTGATGAGGAGTAGGGGGGCGGCTCCGGAGAGGAGGACTTTGTTTTCTGGATCCTAGTGAAAATCGCGGATCAGGTTTTTCGAGCGCTGCTTGACACCGGTGCAACACTTTCCATAGCGGCCCGGCGCCTGCTAAAGACTTTCAAGAAAACTAAGACCGTGGCCATAAGAGTAGGGGATGGGGGTACCATCCATTCCTTGGGGGGGGTCGATGTGACTATATGTCTGGGCGACGAAACCGTGACCCAACACTGCAGAGTGCTGGACACCGACGCCTTTGACATCGTCATTGGCACCAACTTCCTACGAAGAAACCCCCAGGTGAAAATGCTGTCTCTCCAGCGCCCCTATTCTTTGCACTGCGACTTTGGCCGTGGGCTATTCTCCGTACCTTTGGAGCTGTCAGGACGAAAAGAGTCTGGGCTGCGCTACGCATCCAAGACTAACTATCGTACTGAAAACTACCAATTGGCCCGTCACGTTCTTGAAAATGGACTGGCGGCCCTTCAGGTAAACCTGGATGTGATCCAGGTGGAATTGTTTGCGAGCCAACAACAGCACATCATGCAGTTGTACTGCGCGAAACAACTGAACAATGCTTTCTGTTTCTTCTGGAAAGCAATGGGCCTAGCGTATGCTAACCCTCCCTTCTCCCTGCTCGCGAAGGTTCTAACCAAAATCGCTTATGAGGGAGGAAGGGTTGTCATGTGCACCCCTGACTGGGGCTGCTCTGGTGAACACGCTTACTGGCACCGTATGCTAGATCGAATGACCGTGGGAAGAGTGCAACTCCCCGACGGCCCCATCTATGTGCCTGAGGACTCAGACACAGCTATGCAGGCCCCTGAGTGGGCCAGTTTCCTGTCCATCGTTGATGGATCTCTCAATCCTGTACCCCTGTGTGACCTGGACCAGATGCTACTGAAAGAGGTCATGACCGAAAATCGTGGCCTGACCCTGTTTGATCTCAAAAATTGATCTCCTGAGCACCTATCTGCCACACTTACAGGGTGTGAGTCTCCCGATGACTATCTGGAACCTGCAGCTGTTAAAGAGGATGCTGACGACCAACTGTCTGAGATCGCCAGCACTATCCCTCCTGTTGATCCCAGCTGTGTTGACCTAAAACATAGTGCCTTCCTGGCCCAGCTGTTGCTAGAGGAGGTAGATCTAGAGTCAACCTCTGAACCCGCTTCCCATGTCTGGAAGCCAGTGCTACACATGCAGCCTATGCACACAGGTGAACCCGTGGCCCGGAGTGCTGATGCCCCGGCGCGGCCTGCTGCTAATAACATGCCACTGTCTGAGCATGACACTCAGGAACTCCGGCGGCTGTTGTACCTGAAGGCCGAGGGTATTGAGCGCCAAGAGCGGCTGCAATACCTCAGACAGACCTGGAAATCCTCCATCTGGTCTGAGGAGGAGGATGAGCCCTATACGCTGCCTGATCCTGAGATACCTCTAGTGTATTCTCTGCACTATGGGCAGCAATGTCCCCCTGAGTGGGACGATGGTTCTGTGCCTGCCGAAACTGCTGATCGGCAGATAAAGAAAGAACATGGAAAGAGCAACCTCCATGCTGAGGAGGATTTCCTTCAGAAACTCGAGAGTCTTAACCTTGACCCCCGACTGAAGAAACTGCTAATAACCTATGAGGAGGTGTTCGGCGCCTTGCCGCCTCCCCTCTCTTGTAAAAAACTGGGCCAGATGGACCTTAAACTGAAACCTTAATTTGAAAAGACGCGAGTGAGGCGTCGTCCGTATCCCGCTCCACAGGAACAGGGTGAAGAAATCGAGCGCCAGATCCAGGAATGCATTGATGCTGGCATCGTTGAAGAGTATAAGCATGGGGACTACCCCCATGACTGCAGTCCCTGTTTCCTTGTTGCCAAACCAGGGTCGACTGCCCTACGTCTGGTTGTAGACTATGGTGAGGTCAACAAGAAAACCCAGAACCACTCAGGGAGTATTCCTAACATGGAAAACACCCTGGTGCGTATTGCCAAATGCAGGTACAAGACCAAAATTAACAAACAAACTGGTTTCTGGCAGGTCGACCTAACCGCTGCAGCTCAGGAGCTGTTGGCTTTTATAACCCCTAAGGGTAGTGTCTTCAAGTGGAAGGTTATGCCTTTCGGGGTGGCTAATGCCCCAGCGCTCTTCCAGGAGCTTACCAACAAAATTTTGTACATACTGAAGCGCAGGCCTCTAGTACAGGAGTTGATCTCTCGGGGTGCAGAAATGGAGGCTCACATCGACGACGTGAGTTTGGGTACTAATACCAAAGAGGACCATGTCCTTCTCCTCCGTGAATTATTCATTGTCGCTCAAGAAAACCATCTCCGAATCAAACTCGAAAAATGTGAGTTTATGAAAGAGGAGATGGAGTACTTGGGTTTCAACGTGGGGTATGGCTGGTGGAAACCAGCCGCGTCTAAGGTGCAGCCCCTACAGGACATGCAGATTCGCGAGGACCCTAAGAAGGGTCTACACGATGTGAGGAAGTTTGTGGGGCCCTGTAGTTTCTATCGGCGTCACATCCACAATTTTACTTACTCCTCTGCACCCCTCACTGACCTAATCAAGAAAACTACTCCCTGGAGGTGGACCGCCAGAGAGGAAGAGTGTTTCCAGGAGTTGAAGAAGGAGATTGCCTCCTCCAACTGTCTGGGAGTACCCCGCCCTGAGGGCGAGATAGTCCTGATCACTGATGCCAGTGATGTAGGGGGGGCTGGAACGATCTACCAATGGCAGGAGCTTAACCCCGCTGAACTAACCCACTGCCATTATCGTACTACTGGACTGAACCGTGATGGTTCATTGAAACATGACTATCCTACCAGTGAGTGGCGACTGGTGCCACTGGAACACTGGAATTGGAAATGGAACCAAGCGCGTTCCAATTACAGCACCTATGACCAGGAACTCCTGGCCGGTATGTTGGTGCTTTCATCACAATCCTGACTCCTGGGATCTAACCCTATTGTCTGGCTGTGTGACCAGGAGCCTGTGAAGTCTTTTCAGAAGGGCCCACTACCAGAGAAAGCAAAGCTAAAACGGTGGTGGACTTACCTGAGCCAGTTCAGGCTGACAGTGCATCATATCCCCGGGATAAAGAATGAACTGTCTGACTATATATCGCGCAACAACTTCGATGCGCTTATTTGTGAGAGCTCTGAGGCGCTCGCCAGAGAGACTCTCCAGCTTATGGATGTCCAGCTTGACCTGTCCATGCACACTGCTGGAATCCTGGAGGGATGGAGTCTAACCGACTATCAGTCAGAGTATGAAGAAATTCTCCAAACCCTCAGCACTGGTCTCGAACCCCGTGTCATTGACGGGCACCAGTGGTATAAAAACAATCAGTACCTCTTCTACGAGGACGGTATTGTCGTGCCTGAGGCAAGACTGGATGGGTGCCTACAGTGGTCCCATCTCAGTTCTGGTCACACTGGCGCTAATCGCTCAGTGGACTTCCTCCGTGAGTGTTTCTACTCTAGTCTAACCCTGACTGAACTGAGGACGCGTATGCAGACCATTGTGGATGCTTGTGGTTGTCATGCCAGCAAGCAGAGCAACAGTAGGGATAGGAGCCTGATTTCCAGCTTACCCATACCCTATTGTGCTAACTCTCTCCTCTATGTGGATTTCATCCACGGCCTACCACGCTTCGGCGGCTATGATAGTTGCCTAGTGGTCACCTGTGGCCTATCTCGCTTCACCCGTGTGTTTCCTTGCAATAAGAAAATCACAGGTGAGCAGACTGTGAAAATGTTGGTCGAACAATGGTTCGAACCCTATGGAGCACCTAAGCAGGTGCACTCTGATGAGGATGTACGCATCCGCAGTGACACGGGGTGGTACAAACGAGTGCTAAATGCCCTCAAAGTGGAGGTAACCACAGGTGTGCCCTATACCCACACGTCTAACCATCTCTGTGAGAGACAGAACCGTGTAGTGGAGCAAAACCTAAGAATCCTGATGAAACAGGAGCGTACCAAGGACTGGGTACGCCTGGTGCCCTGGGCAGTGTTGACCATGAACTCACAGCGGAGCGCTTCTACGGGTTTCACCCCCCACGAACTGTTCCATTGAGGATGACCTGCTTGGTTCTTCAAAACCCCCTTTCCTGAGGACTTCAAGAGCCCTGTGGGAGATTGGCTGGAACACAAGCAGTCTCTGGCTGACCAGGCTGGGACTAACCTGAGACACATTCGTGACCGTGAACTGAGCCGACGGAACCGCCTACGGCGACCTGCCAGCTTCAAGGTTGGTGACCTTGTTTTAGTTCACCATTCACGCCTACCCTCCTGGCCACGTAACTGCCTACAGGACCCTTATTTTGGACCCTATCGTATCATCAGGATAGATGGATCCAGGATCCATGTCAGGTGCAGTCCACGTCTAGGTGGTGAACTGCTGTGTGCACCTAAACAGTTGAGGTACTATGACTCCCCTGACGAATTGTCCTGAGATGAGTGGCGCCTCAGCGACAGTGAGGTCGAGCGTATAGACCTAGAGAACGCTGCCAGTCCGGAGGAGGCAGACGAACTCGAAGAGATGACTGCCGATGAGATGGCAGTCGATGGTTACTACGTGGTTGCAGGTATTGCTCGCCACGAGTATGAACAGGGCTGGAAAATCCTAACCCTGTGGGATGGCTATGGGTTATCTGAGGCGACCTGGGAACCTATGTCAGCCTTCATACAACCAGACGGGAGTATCAACCCTATCTTCCGCACCTACCTCGTTGAGAACAACAAGGGGCAGCTCCTAACCCGTGCCGAGACTATGTCTCAGCGTAAGAAGCGAAACTAATTTCCCTGTGTCAGTCTACTGACAGGTGCTGAGCACTGACTACACTGACCCTGTCTGTGCCTTGCAGCCCCATGCCTTGTTGACCATGTGTTGCATGGGGACTGCCCTAATGTAATGACCTTGGGGAGCCAACGAAGAACGGTGGCTTACTACACCAGGGGGGAATGACAAGCAAGGTGTTATGAGGCAAGGTGTGTCTTCCCTCCTTGGGGACAAGCGAGCCCACAGTTAGGACCCCTGACTGGTCCAGACCCATGGGGCTCTACCCTTCCTTACAGGGTTTACCATACCCCTATGTGTGCTACGTATGTCTGTGTGTGTCTCACTTCTCTCCCAGGCGTGGCTCCCGGAGACCGGGCTTCGCTGATGTCGGACCGAAGGTCCTAATCAGGTACTATTACCCCTCCTATGGCGCCCAATTTCTGTGCTAGCGCCTATCCTTGGGGGAAGACGGCAAAAGCCCTACCTACTAGAGGGGAGGGGTGGCCAAGTGTGCTAAGGGCATACAAAACGCCCATTTTTGCTAAGGGCGAAAAGCTAACGCACTCCCCTGCCCACGAGGAAAAGCACGCGGGACAGGAGACACCACTACACTACACTCACTAACGCCAGCACCGGCCTTCGAAGGCAGGGTGAGCACTCATCACTTGCACTCAACACCTGCCAGGCCTGCTGACCCTAACCCCTACACACGCTACTTGGTGTTGCTGTCATAGATGTCTCGGGTCCTAATGACCCTCCTGTGAAGAAGACAAGAGAACACAGCGCTGCTGAGCAACTGTGGCCTAACAGGGACGTCACAACACGTTTCCCTGCTAGCGTTTGGAGGGAAGGGGTGCTCTTGTTGCGTGCACAGCGCGGATGTCGATGAAGTCGAACTGCCGACGCCACTCCTGGCTGAGGCGCAGTCAATTGATTGTGTGGTCAGCGCCCCTGTTTTGCTGGGGCAGAAAAATGGGTACCCGCCGAAGGCAGTTGCTGCGTGCACCAATCACCCTGAACCTCTCCCACCTGTACAACAGAGGCAAATGAAGGGGTGTTTGCGGCTGAGGAACCAAGCCACACTCCACGTATTATACGCTTCTCAGTGTGACCTATAATACACTGTCCTCAAACACGCCCTGTCAAGCAAGCAAGCGTTAAGAGACTCCTCAGGTTCTCTTAAAGAACGTACCGAGGAGTCCCTGGGTAACCTAAACAAGGTTTACCGTGCGCATTTCGCGTGGCCTACCCTTTAATGCATCGTGTGCAGGCAGGGAAGGGAGGCTGAACCATGACCACATTGACTCCACCAGGAGGTGAGCTCCTCCTGGGCTAACCTACCTTACTCACCATGCATCGTGTGAATGCCGAAGTGAAGCGAACGCAAAGCAACCCTATTGCGAGTTTTAAACAAGCCTAAGCGTCATAAGCAACCCTACTTTAACGCTACGGCTATACACGAACAAACACTTTCTTTTTTTTTTACCTGTGAAGAGAGAACAAGGATGAATTAGGGTACAGGGAAAGCGTCACAGCGTGTGAATGCCTCCATTAGGCACATGCATCGCGAGCACAGCGCATATTCTAACCCTACGTGCGCGCTGCGCACTCCATTCGCATCGCATACCTTTCATTGCTGTTTTGACCTGTGCAGAGCACGAGAGAGGAACACCCGAACCCCGAACGAACACAGCGGTGACAACCCTAACATTTTGACAAAGCAACCAACACGAACGCAATGCGTGCGTGTGAGATGACACTGACATACCTGAGAGGTGGGTTGTTGACCTGCTCTGTGGTGTGGGTTGAATTTGAATACTTTTCTCTGAAGTTTAAAAAATTTTGATGCAACTGTGCAAAAATTTCCTTTAGAACTTTAAAAACTACGGCTCATACCTTCTTTTTCAAAAGCCATTTACGCTTGCGCAACCTTGTTTTCGAAGTCCGCTTCCTTTGCGCTTGTCTGCGACTTCTAGTTATGTGTAAAAATGACGATGCTCCGCGTGGTTTCGTCGATTTTGAACGAGTTCACTTGCTAAATCCCAACCCCCTCCGCTAAACCGCAGGAATCACTCCCTGTTGGTTACATTTTCTATTTTTTCCAGCTCCTGGAGATTTGTGTCCTCCATTGGGAGTATTGCTCCGCCCTGGCCCTTGGTCAGGACGTTTACTAAAACGCTGTTTATACAGCGATAGCCGTCGCCATTAGAGCGTTCGACTGTACCCTAGTGGGCAAGCATATGTGCTCTAGGGAGGGAGTCCTGGGTTCAAACCCCACTACCCCCAAACTTTTTCCAAAAGTTTTCGTCGCACGCCGGCGACTTTTGAGGAATGCCCCATTGAAGGGACATCATTCACGGTACATTACACTGTTTTTTGAGGGTACCTACTGTGTGATAGGCTTCTATGAACTGATAAGGCTTTTTTTGGTAAGTTTAATGCATTTTCTGAGGTAATTTTGGGAATATTTGAGCCGTTTTCCTTGGTCCCACTAGCTTAGCTAACTAGTACTCCAGGGGGGAGTAAGAAAAAGTCACTGCCATGTCTTTCTTGGAGGGCTTGATCCAGGCCAAGCCCCCCTTAAAACCCTTTTGTTGATGCTAAGACAAACCTAAGTGTTTTTATCTCTCTTTGGATGCCTAAAGTACACTTTCTCAAAGTTACTAGGGTTGTAACCCTAGCCCCCCATGAAGTTCACCCCTGCCACTCAACTGAGCGGAGGTACCTTCCTTCATGTAGGATATATCGAAATAAAATAGGCATTTCATGCTTTAGGCCTTGGAGGTTAAGCCTAGTGGTCTCCCACCCCAAGACCCCTATACTCAATTGTTCCTACCACTTATTGTGGTCCTACGTTTCAAATGTTTCTGAATTCAGTTGCTTGGCCAAGTCATTTTCTGTGTTGGCCTGACATCTATGCCCCACATTCCTAACCAGCACCATTACACTCAAAAGAGTGCACATGAAGTGCCTAATGCTATCTTGGAGGCCTGAGTCAGTCCAATTTTCATATAAAATCTTTGCTTTATCCTTTTGTGATTGAATCTTTGTGTATAAACCTGCATTGTCTATCTACAGCCCTTCTGTGTTACACTGGATTCCAAAACGAATCATTGATTCGATCCACATCCTGTTCTTGCTCTACTTGCTGCTTCCGTTTGGGTTTTCAACTACAAAACCTGCAGGATTTCATCAAAATATCTAGGGCATAAATCAAGGACATCCTGCTGAGCGTATTGCCAAATGCAGGTACAAGACCAAAATGGACAAACGCTCTGGTTTCTGGCAGGTAGACCTAACTGCCGCAGCTCAGGAGCTGCTGGCTTTTATAACCCCTAAGGGCCGTGTATTTAAGTGGAAGGTCATGCCTTTCGGGGTCGCTAATGCCCCAGCGCTCTTCCAGGAGCTAATGAACAAAATTTTGTACATACTGAGGCGCAGACCTCTAGTACAGGACTTGATTTCTCGGGGTGCAGAAATCGAGGCCCACATCGACGACGTGAGTGTGCGTACTCATATCCAAGAGGACCATGTCCTTCTCCTCCGTGCATTTTTCATTGCCTGTCAAGAAAACCATCTCCGAATCAAGCTCGAAAAATGTGAGTTTATGAGAGAGGAGATGGAATATTTGGGTTTCGATGTGGGGTATGGCTGGTGGAAACCAGCCGCGTCTAAGGTGCAGCCCCTACAGGACATGCAGATTTGCGATGACCCTAAGAAGGGTCTACACGACGTGAGGAGTTTTGTGGGCGCCTGTAACTTCTATAGGCGTCACATCCACAATTTTACCTACTTCTCTGCCTCCCTCACTGACCTAATCAGGAAAACTACTCCCTGGAGGTGGACCGCCAGAGAGGAGGAGTGTTTTCAGGAATTGAAGAAGAAAATTGCCTCCTCCAACTGCCTGGGAGTACCCCGCGCTAAGGGCGAGATAGTCCTGATCACGGATGCCAGTGATGTAGGGGGGGCTGGAACGATCTACCAATGGCAGGACCTTAACCCAGCTGAACTGAGCCCACTGCCATTATTGTACTAGTGGACTGAACCGTGATGGCTCGTTGAAACATGACTATCCTACCAGTGAGTGGCGGCTGGGGCCACTGGGACACTGGAATTGGAAATGGAACCAAGCGCGTTCCAATTACAGCACCTATGACCAGGAACTCCTGGCCGGTATGTTGGTGCTTTCATCACAATCCTGACTCCTGGGATCTAACCCTATTGTCTGGCTTTCTGACCAGAAACCTGTGAAGTCTTTTCAGAAGGGCCCACTACCAGAGAAAGCAAAACGACAGCTGTGGTGGACTTACCTGAGTCAGTTCAGGCTGACAGTGCATCATATCGAACCCCGTGTCATCAACGGGCACCAGTGGTATAAAAGCAACCAGTACCTCTTCTACGAGGACGGTATTGTCGTGCCTGAGGCAAGACTGGATGGGTGCCTACAGTGGTCCCATCTCAGTTCTGGTCACACTGGCGCTAATCGCTCAGTGGACTTCTTCCGTGAGTGTTTCTACTCTAGTCTAACCCTGACTGAACTGAGGTCTCGTATGCAGACCATTGTGGATGCTTGTGGCTGTCATGCCAGCAAGCAGAGCAACAGTAGGGATAGGGGACTGATTTCCAGCTTACCCATACCCTATTGTGCTAACTCTCTTCTCTATGTGGATTTCATCCACGGCCTACCACGCTTCGGCGGCTATGATAGTTGCCTAGTGGTCACCTGTGGCCTATCTCGCTTCACCCGTGTGTTCGCTTGCAATAAGAAAATCACGAGGGAGCAGACTGTGAAAATGTTGGTCGAACAATGGTTCGAACCCTATGGGGCACCTAAGCAGGTGCACTCTGATGAGGATGTACGCATCCGCAGTGACACTGGGTGGTACAAACGAGTGCTAAATGCCCTCAACGTGGAGGTAACCACAGGTGTGCCCTATACCCACACATCTAATCCTCTTTGTGAGAGACAGAACCGTGTGGCTGAGCAAAACCTAAGAATCCTGATGAAACAGGAGCGTACCAAAGACTGGGTACGCTCCCGTACGTCTAGTACCCTGGGCAGTGCTGACCATGAACTCACAGCGGAGCTCTTCTACGGGTTTCACCCCCCACAAACTGTTCCATGGAGGACGACCTGCTTGGTTCTTCAAAACCCCCTTTCCTGAGGACTTCAAGAGCCCTGTGAGAGATTGGCTGGAACACAAGCAGTCTATGGCTAACCAAGCTGGGACTAACCTGAGACACATTCGTGACCGTGAGCTGAGCCGGCGAAACCGCCTACGGCGACCTGCCAGCTTCAAGGTTGGTGACCTTGTTTTGGTTCACCATTCACGCCTACCCTCCTGGCCACGTAACTGCCTACAGGACCCTTATTTTGGACCCTATCGTATCATCAGGATAGATGGATCCAGGATCCATGTCAGGTGCAGTCCACGTCTAGGTGGTGAACTGCTGTGTGCACCTAAACAGTTGAGGTACTATGACTCCCCCGACGATTTGTCCTGGGATGAGTGGCGCCTCAGCGACAGTGAGGTCGAGCGTATTGGCCTAGAGAACGCTGCCAGCCCAGAGGAGGCAGACGAACTCGAAGAGATGACTGCCGATGAGATGGCAGTCGATGGTTACTACGTGGTTGCAGGTATTGCTCGCCACGAGTATAAACAGGGCTGGAAATTCCTAACCCTGTGGGATGGCTATGGGTTATCTGAGGCAACCTGGGAACCTATGTCAGCCTTCATACAACCAGATGGGAGTATCCACCCCTTCTTTGGCTCCTACCTCGTTGAGAACAACGAGAGGAAGCTACTAACCCGTGCTGAGACTATGTCTCAGCGTAAAAAGAAAAACTAATTTCCCTGTGTCAGTCTACTGACTGTGTTCTAAACTTACAGGTGCAGTGAGCACTCTTGTGCAGATGTGCCTGTGTATGGGTGTAAGAGCAGTTGTCACAGTTGCCCCGCATTGCATCACAGGACAGGACCGTTAGCCCCCCGTGACAACCACTTCCTGGCCGAAGGCCATTGTTTTTTCACACGCCACTGCTTCCTGAGCACTGCACTGACCCTGTCTGTGCCCTGCAGTCCCATGCCTGTGGTTTCCAGCGTGGACCAGGTGGCCGCTTATCAGGTTTGCAGCCACCCAGCGAGTGTATGCCTTGTTGACCATGTGTTGCATGGGGACTGCCCTGATGTACTGACCTTGGGGAGCAAACGAAGAACGGTGGCTTACTACACCAGTGGGGAATGACAAGCAAGGTGTTATGAGGCAAGGTGTGTCTTCCCTCCTTGGGGACAAGCGAGCCCACAGTTAGGACCCCTGACTGGTCCAGATCCATGGGGTTCTACCCTTCCTTACAGGGTTTACCTTTCCCCTAAGTGTGCTACGTATGTCTGTGTGTGTCTCACTTCTCTCCCCGGCGTGGCTCCCGGAGACCGGGCTTCGCTGATGTCGGACCGAAGGTCCTAATCAGGTACTACCACCACTCCTGTGGCGCCCAATTTCTCTGCTGGCGCCTATCCTTCGGGAAAGACGGCAAACACCCTACCTACTAGAGGGGAGGGGTGGCCAAGTGTGCTAAGGGCATACAAAACGCCGATTTTTGCTAAAGGCCAAAAGCCAACGCACTCCCCTGCCCACGTGGAAAAGCACGCGGGACAGGAGACACCACTACACTACACTCACTAACGCCAGCACCAGCCTTCGAAGGCAGGGTGAGCACTCATCACTTGCACTCAACACCTGCCAGGCTTGCTGACCCTAACACCTACACACTCTACTGGGAGTTGAAGGCAATGAAGTCTCGGGTCCTACTGACCCTCCTGTGAGAAAGCAAGAGAACACAGCGCTACTAACCGGCTGTGGCCTAACAGGGACGCCACTACGCGTTTCCCTGTCAGGGCTTGGAGGGAGGGAGTGCTCAGTGTGCGTGCACAGCGCGGATGGCGGAGAAGTTGGACTGCACTCACCACTCCTGGTTGAGCTGCAGTTATTTGTTTTTGTGATCTGCGCAGCATATTTTAGCGCTGCCAGAGGGGACTGCACCAATCGCCCTTACCTTTCCACCTGTAAAGCAAAGGCCAATGACTGAGGTTCAAGACTGAGGAACCAAGACAGCCTCCGAGTATTATACGCTTCTCAAGCTGCCCTATAATACGCTGTTCCTGAACCCCAGTACAAGCAAGCAAGCTTAAGGAACTTCACCCGTTCTCTTAAAGAACGTAGGGTGGAGCCCCTGGGTAACCTAAACAAGAGTTGTACCGTGCGCACTTCGCGTGGCCTACCCTTTCATGCGTCATATGCATGCACAGATATGCACAGGGTTCCCAATTTCTCCTTCTCTTGCCTAATCTTACAAAACTTAACCAATCAAAGCGTGACTCAACCAGGAGGTGAGCTCCTCCTGGGCTTACCTACCTTACTCGCCACGCATCGTATGAATGCCGAGGAAAACACGAGCGCAAAACAACCCTACGCGCTTAAACGAACCTACGGCGAAGTATAAACCACCCTAAGTGATTAATGCACTGTGTGTCATGCATGCTTCCCTTGTCTTGTTTCCTGCAGAAAGCGCAGAGAGAGTGGCGCACTGCACAGCGCAAAACAAGCCTAAGCGCTTTAAGCAACCCTACTTTAGCGCTACGGCAACACGAACACGAGCAAGCACTTTCTTTTCTTACCTGTGAAGAGAGAACAAGGGAGATTTGGGGCACAGGGAAAGCGAAACAGTGTGTGAATACCTCAATTAGGCACATGCATCGCGAGCACAGCGCATATTCTAACCCTACGTGCGCGCTGCGCGCTCCATTCGCATCACATACCTTTCATTCCTGTTTTGACCTGTGCAGAGCACGAGAGAGGAACACCCGAACCCCCAACGAACACAGCGGTGACAACCCTAACGTTTTAACGAAGCAACCATCACGAACGCAATGCATGCGTGTGGAATGACACTGGCATACCTGTGAGGTGGGTTGCCCACCTGCTCTGTGGTGTGAGTTGATTTTGGATACTTTTCCCTAAAGTTTATAAAATTTTTGATGCAACTGTGCAAAAATTTCCTTTAGAACTTGAAAAACTACGGCTCATACCTTCTTTTTCAAGAGCCCTTTACGCTTGCGCAACCCTGTTTTTGAAGTCCGCTTCTGCTACACTTGTCTGCGACTTTAAGTTTTAGTGTGAAAATGACGATTTCTCGCGTTATTTCGTCAATTTTTAGCGATTTGACTTCTGAAATCACTACGCTTTTCACCAAACCACAGGATTCACTCCCTGTTGGTTTCATTTACTATTTTTCTCAGCTGCTGGAGATTTGTGTCCTCCATTGGCAGTATTGCTCCGCCCTGGCCCTTGGTCAGGAGATTTTCTGAATTGCTGTTTATGCAGCGATAGCCGTCCGCATTAGAGCGTTCGACTGTACCCTAGTGGGCAAGCATGTGTGCTCTAGAGAGGGACTCCTGGGTTCAAACCCCACTACCCCCAAATTGTTCCCAAAAGTTTTCGTCGCACGCCGGCGACTTTTGAGGAATGCCCCATCGAAAGGACATCATTCACGGTACATTACACTGTTTTTCAAGGGTACCTACAGTGTGATAGGCTTCTATGAACTGATGAGAATGTTTTTTGTAAAATTAATGCATTTTCTGAGGTATTTTTGGCAATATGTGAGCCTTTTTCCTTGGTCCTACTAGCTTGATCAACTAGTACTCCAGGGTGGAGTAAGAAAAAGTCACTGCCTTGTCTTTCTTGGAGGGCTTGATCCAGGCCAAGCCCCCCTGAAAACCCTTTTTTTGATGCTAAGACTAACTTAAGTATTTTTATTACTCTTTTGAAGCTTTCAGTACACTTTCTCAAAGTAACTAGGATTATAACCCTAGCCCCCCATGAAGTTCACCCCTACCACTCAACTGAGCGGAGGTATCTTCCTTCATGGAGGATATACCGAAATAAAATAGGTATTTCATGCTTTAGGCCTTGGAGGTTAAGCCTAGTGGTCTCCCACCCAAAGACCCCTATACTCAATTGTTTCTACCACTTATTGTGGTTCTACTTTTTAACTGTTTCTGAATTCAGTTGCTTGGCCAAGTCATAATCTGTGTCTGGCCTAACTCCCTTGCCCCATATTCCTAACCGACCCAATTTCATCCAAAAGAGTGCACATGAAGTGCTTGATGCTAACTTGGAGGTTCAGTCAGGCCAGCTTTTTCATAAAATCTTTTGTTTTATCCATTTGTGATTGAATCTTTGTATCTATACCTGCTTTGTCTATCTGCAGCCCTTCTGTGTTACACTGGATTTCAAACTGTTCATTGATTCGATCCACATCCTGTTCCTGCTCTACTTGCTCCTTTGGTTTTGAGATTTCATCATCAAAAACCTGCAGGATTTCATCAAAATCTGTAGGGCACTAATCAAGGACATCTTTCTCTTCGACCTTGTACTGGGGACCGACTTCTTCGTCGAGCACTCCCAGATTCTATCCCTCACCTTGCAAGCACCCTACGTCCTCCAAGTGGACCATGGTGATGGAGGGGAACCTGTACCTCTGGAGCAATCTGAACACACGTCTAGCTACCTGAGGGTATGCAAGAAGGAGCCCTCAACCATGATGGTCGCCTCCAGAACTGAGGACTATCAGCTCCTCGGGGATGTCTTAGACCAAGGTCTGAAGGAGCTGGGATACTCCAGGGAAGACCTGAACGTGGAACTATTCGCCAGTGACAAGCAACATGTCCTGGACCTCTACTGCAGCAAAGGGAAAAGCTGCTGCTACAAATTTTATTGGCCCTCTTTCGGGATGGCCTACGGGAACCCCAAGTTCAGTGAGCTGGGGAAGGTCTTGACCAAGGTGGCCCTGGAGCGTTCCCGTATGGTCCTGTGTTCCCCCGATCGGGGAGCCCACGGGGGAAATGAGTACTGGCGTACTCTATTGGACAAGCTGACGCTCACCTCCAACCAGCTGCCGGACGAAGCCATCTACGTGCCTCTGCGCCGCAAGACGCCCATCGGGAAACCCGGCTGGGGGAGCATGCTAAGCGTGGTGGACGGGGGCCTAGCCCCAGTGCCCTGGGAAGATCTGGACCCTGCTATGGTCCAGGACATTCAACGTGAGAGCAGCGGCTACACCCTGGATGTCCTAAAAAATCAACTACGACCTCGAGACGCTGTAGAGACTACTCCTGGGGGAGATGAGTACGTCGTGTCTGACACTGTTGCCCCCAACTCCCCCTGCCGTGTACCTAATCCTGATGTAGTCTCAGAGTCTGGGCTATCCGAGCTACCCAGCTCTATACACTCTGATGATGAGACTGAGCATTATGCCTTCTTCGTGCAGACGTGCGTGGAGGAAGTGGAGAACGCCGATCACGCTGCCCCACAGAAACCCCTACTCTCCATGAGGGGAGAGGAGCCCCTGGACGAGCCGCAGGATCCTGGATCCAGGCTGAGAGAGTACGTGGACTCCAAGAGGAGATTGGTGGCGAAAAAGCTATGCTACGCTAGGCCTACCCGTCGCTCCTGGCCGTTGAAGCAAGGGTCTATGGTAGATATCTCCCAACTGAAGGAGGACCTCGAACAGAAGATTAACACTTAGCAACGAGAGGTGGATCTCAAGCTCATGAAGAGCGTGTGGGCTGCCCATGTGAGGACCCCAGAGGAGGATGAACTCTCAGAGAAATGCGTATGCGAACCCCCTCGAGTGTGCCTATGTTGTCACCGTCCACCTGAGACTGTGAAACGCGACTTTTTCTACCCCTACCAAGGGCTGAAGGATACCAGCAAGGACGCTGATCCAGTTGAGGACCACCTCCCCGCTTCTATACACCAGAGGGCAACCAATCCACACTCTGACGAGAACATGGAGGACAAGATCAAACTCTTGGACCCTAGAGTACACAAGCTGATCAGGAGCTATCTGGAGGTATTCGGAGAACTACCCCCTCCAGCATCCTGTGACAAGCTGGAACAGATAGACCTCAAGCGGCAGCCCGAGTTCGTGGGTCACAAGATATGTAGGAGACCCTACCCTGCTCCTAAAGAGCAGGCCGATGAGATAGAGCGACAGATACAAGAATGTATCGTCGCTGGCCTGGTCCTGGTGTACAAGGATGGGGACTACCCCCAACATTGCAGCCCCTGTTTCCTGGTGGCTAAGCCTGAGTCTACAGCCAAACGGCTGGTAGTGGACTATGGAGAGCTGAACAAGAAGACGCTGAACCACTGAGGGTCCATTCCTAACATGGCCCTAGAGAAGATAGCCTCCTGCCACTACAAGACAAAGATGGACAAGCGGAGTGGATTCTGGCAAGTGGACCTGACGCCCAATGCCCAGGAGCTCCTACCCTTCATCACCCCTCAGGGGAGGGTGTTCAAGTGGAAGGTCATGCCCTTTGGCGTGGCTAACGCACCCGCTCTTTTTCAAGAGCTGATGAACAAGATCCTATCCATCCTACGCCGGAGACCTGTGGTGCAAGAACTCATATCCCAGGGCGCCCAGAAGGAAGCACACATCGACGGCGTATGCCTGGGAACAAATACCCAAGAGGACCACCTAATCCTCTTGGGCCAGTTCTTTGCAGTCTGCTAGGAGAACCACACCAGACTCACGCTGGAGAAGTCAGAGTTCATGCAGGAGACTATGCAGTACCTGGGGTTCAACATTGGCTATGGGTGGTGGACCCCTGCGGCCTCCAAGGCCAAACCCCTGATGGACGCTAAGGTACGACATGAAGACCCGAAGAAACGACTCCATGATTCACATAGTTTCATTGAGGCCTGCAACTTCTACCGCCGCCACATCAGAAATTTCACCTACACCAGCGCCATCCTTACGGATCTCACTAAGAAGGGTACTACCTGGCGCTGGGGCCCTCAAGAACAACAAGCGTTTGATGAGCTCAAGGACAACGTGGCCAACGTCAAGTGCTTGGGCGTGCCTAGAGCACAAGGGGAAATTATCCTGGTGACTGACGCCAGCAATGTGGGCGGAGGTGGAACGTTGTTCCAGTGTCAAGCACTAGAGAAGGAGGAGTTCGACTTGGCCATTACCCAATGGGGTACTGATGGACTAGACTGAGATGCTACCCTCCAGCACGGCTACCCTGATGACAAATGGGTTCTAGTTCCCCTGGGTCGTTGGAACTGGAAATGGAACCAGGCCCGGAGTAACTATTCTACCTATGAGCAGGAAGTGCTCGCGGGTATGCTAGTGCTATCCTCTCAGTCCCGACTGTTGGGGAGTAACCCAGTGGTTTGGCTGTGTGACCAAGAACCGGTCCGCACCTTCCTGAAGGGACCTTCACCTGAGAAGGCTAAGCTCAGATGCTGGTGGACCTACCTGAGCCAGCTACGGCTCTCAGTACATCATATCCAGGGCGTCAAGAACGAGTGTGCGGACTACATCAGCCGCAACAACTTTGACGACATGATTGGTGCCAGGTCTGAGGAGCTAGCCAAGGAGGCGTTCAGCCGTATGGATGTACACCTGGACCTCAACATGACCATGATCAGACCTCTAGATGGACTCCAACAAGTGGAGTACTTGAAAGAGTTTCGGGACATCTACAAACGCCTGGAGACGCGTCTGGAACCCGCCCTGGTCAACCAGGAGCAGTGGAAGCGGGACAAGACCTACCTCTGGCATGAGGACCGGAGAGTCGTGCCTAGCAACCGTATCCCGCCACTCCTCAAGTGGACCCATGAGTCCAGTGGTCATGTGGGAGCGAACCGTACCCTGAGGCTGTTCAAGCAGTGGTTCTACTCTACGTGGACGGACGATCAGCTGCGGAAAACCCTCCAGCCCATTGTGGACAAGTGCCTGTGTCGGTCCTGTAAACCTGGGGATATCAGGGACAGAGGTCTCTATTCGATGCTCCCTATCCCCCACTGTGCCAACGGTGTTCTCTACGTGGACTACACCGAGATGCCTAAGTTTGGGGGCTATGACTTTGCCCTAGTGGTAACCTGTGGGCTGACCAGGTTTACCAGGGTGTTTCCATGCACTAAACACATCACCGGTGAGGAGACCATCAAGATACTCCTGGAAGAGTGGCTCTGTGTCTATGGGGCACCAAAAGAGATTAACTCAGACAAGGACTTCCGAGTACGCTCCGACACTGGCTGGTACAAGAGAGTCCTGAGGTCCCTAAATGTCCAGGTGTCAACGGGGATTCCCTATACGCATACGAGTAACCCCCTATGTGAGCTACAGATTCGAGTTCTCAAAGAGAATGTGAGGATATGGTGCAAGACTGAGCGCACCAAAGAATGGCTGAGACTACTCCCCGTCATATCCTTGATGGTGAACTCCCAAGAGAGTTCGGCAACTGGCTATTCGCCCCATGAGCTGTTCATGGGACGCCGGGCGTGGTTCCTACACGCTCCCTGTCCTGAGGATTCCTACTGCACTGAGGGTAAGTGGATGAAGGAGCAACAAGACAAGGTGGACAAGGCCAAGGCTATGCTCCAGAGGGTGAGGGAGCGCCACTGGAACAAGAAGATGTCTATCTCGTTATCCACCATCATTAAAATCCCACGATTTTGTTATAAAATTCCTTGTGTTTTGAAATACCCCACAGGATCTCAACCACGAGAGGAACAAGGCAATGAACACGGCTCAAAGTCGAAGCATACCCATCATGACATGTGTGATCGTAATTCCATTTAATACATATTGCAAGAACCCTGAAATGCAAGTGGTTGCCGAACTCAGGACTTCATTTCAACAGAATGTTTATCTACACCAACTGAATGCGATTGTATCTCGTAATCATCAAACAGTCGAATTCTGAACTTTGTAAATAATTCTATCTCCGCAACACTGGCATATACATGCAGCACTGGCGACCTGTCTATAACTCCGCTCCGCTGTACTCCCGATCTGCGAACGGATGTATGTTGCTGTCCCTCTGCACCCTGAGCTTCGAGCCACTTACACTCCCCTCCCAAGACTGTTGCATCAGTGGAAGCAACTGTCTGATACCTGGGTTGCGCTGCCCAAATATTCCTGCCCCACAGTGGCGAGACAGGTGAAGGATTGTGCAGGGTGCATGAGCAGGAGCTCCTGGCACCACCCCCTCTCAGTGAACGAGTAAAAAAAATGGCAGACCATGCCCACTGTCGCAAAACCATCAAAACAGGCACCCACTGGCCTACACCACCTGGCTGACATCAGCAGTCACTGTGAAATCGCGATCAAGAACGAATAAAATGGATGGCCGGAAGCTGGCCCTGACCTGAAGTACACTGGACCTGCAACTGACACACAGAGCAAAAGCACAACGTCCCAGCAGAAGAACAGTCTGGCTGCAATGCCCACACAACGACCACACAATGCATGATGGTAGTGAAATTAATTAACTGACATGCTTCACTTCCTTGACTGGACTCAAGATTCACTCTGGAGGCTCCACTTGATTGAGCATCCTGCAAAAGAGAGGAAAGCAGACTGATGAGGGGGGGGACAGCACATACAACATACAACATGAATATGTACATGTCTCATCGATGGAACCACTTGCCCAGTCTATGCGTATGGATATATTCCTCCACTCGTTCATTACCCTTACCAACGAACCCTGATGCGTCCTCGTCTGTCCGATCTGAATAACCTTTCCATGCCACAACAAGAACCAATTTTCTGCCCCGTCCCCGGCCCACAAAGTGATGATCCACCACCTGTTGGACTACATATGTATCATCCGTGGGTGGAATAGGCTTCTCCGAATAGTAACCACAGGGCACGGAACGGCCTTCCAAATCCTGAATGTAAAGCTTCAGGCGATCAGTCTTGAGGATCTGGAACCCACTGGCTTCTCGCCCTTCATTGGTAATGACCTCATACCTGTCGCCTCCCACCCACCGACGAACCTCGTATGGCCCTTGCCAGATGCGCTTCAGTTTGTCGAAGCGACGATCATCCGGGCGCACCTTGACCCACACTTTATCCCCCTCCTGAAATTTCTGGGCCTTATACTTGGCTGTCAAATCCTTGGTGAGGCGATCATGAATTGCTGTCAGACGGTCACAGACCTCTTTGCGCTCAGCAGCCACCCGCTGAAAAAATTGAATAGCGTCTTCCGCCCCATCCCCCGGCACGAACGGCGGTACATCCCCAAAGCCCACTGGATCCCTCCCAAAAACAATGCGATGGGGAGAGTAGGGGGCGATGAGGCCTGGCAAATCGTTCAGACCCCATACCGCCAGTGGCAAGGCCTGAACCCATTTGCCTGGTCTCTGACTCAAAAATTTGCGCAGTGCCATCACAACTGCTTTCACCGCCGCTTCCGCCCGCCCATTGGAGGAGGGGTAGTAAATAACGCTCTGGTGCTGCTCAATGCCCGACAGCGCACACAGATGTCTGGTGAACTCAGAGGTTATGATACTCTGATTATCAGCAAATATACGAGCAGGTAGACCCATAAAAAATACCACACGCTCCAAAAAGAGCTCAGCCGCTTTACGACTGTCCAACCCACTTTTAGTAGTGGGTATGGCCAACACGTAGCCTGACAGTCTACATACAACAACCATACAGTAGTCGTATTTTACAGTATTGTGCTCAGTCTGCGGAAGATCAACAAAATCAATGGACAGGCTGCTAAAAACATCAGAAGGCACAGGAAAATGATCAACACTCCCAGGCTGTTTCCCCGTGCGTGGCTTGGTTTGCTGACATACTGCACAGGCCCCACAGACCTCTTTAACCTGCTCTTCTAATGCCGCCTTAGTTAACCCATGAAAATGAAATTTGCGTTCAACCAACAGTAAAGTCTTCTCCACGCCACCATGCACGTATGAGTGGCAGGCTAGAATGACTTGCTGAATCAGGGAAGCTGGGACTGCATATTTACCCTTGCAGCGGATACGTCGCTTGTACAGCCCAAAGATTTCAAGCGCAGCAGGCGGTCGAACCGCTGGGTCATCCTGGCAAAGGGCGGCGTAAACCCCAGACCAATATGGATCTGCCTGATACTCAGCAGTCCAATCTGAAAAGAGCACACTCACTTCAGGGGGCACCGTTAAGTTCCGCACCTGTGTGAGGTCAGGGGACAACGGCCCTTCAAAAGGCTGCGCGTTGGCCCACAGCGCATCAGAGACACAGGCATAAGCAGGGAGCAACCCCTGATGGGACCAATCCTGCTCCCTGAGATTTCTGTACATGGCTTTTACCTGTTTTTTCTGACTGCGACACATGCGGGAGGGAACAGCGAACCTGTCTCGCAGATTTCGCAGCCGGCTGTCCTGAATATCGCTGGAAATCCGCTCCTCCTGACGGACCCTGTGAAGAGCAAATGGGGCTGAGGTAGTGCGTGGGTGCAGACAATCATGCGCAGGAAATGCATGCCTGAACTGTCTGTACCATATACCATACTGCTGGCAAAACTCAGCACTGATGCCCCGTGCCATCTGTGTATCTGCCCATAAGCGCTCCTCACGCTCATTGGCCTCCCAACCCGCAACATCCTCTTTACTGCCCATGATGGACACATCGGGCGCTGCATGCGCCGCAGGATATGCCCACCTGCTCAGGACGTCTGGCACAGTCTGATCCTCACCCCGTATATAAACAATTTCTAACTGAAATTTCGCCAGAAACTGGTGCCAGCGTCCTCTACGTCCAATGGGGCCAGAAACTGTATCAAAATCCTCCCTCGTCCAAGTCTCTAAACTTTTATGGTCTGTCAGAACCTTGACTTTGACCTGCTGTCCCGCCAGCGAGCTACAAAACTTGTAAAGCGTAGCTACAATCGCAAAAGTTTCCTTTTCCCTAATGTGCCATGCGCGCTGCCCCTTACCGGGATCCCCTTGCAATTTTCGCGAAAAAAATGCAACTGGGCGCAGCGGGCAGGAACATGTCATTTCATCAGGGCAAGCACAGGTTTTCTGCTCCAGCGCAGCACCAATTGCATACTGCGAGCTGTCACACCGAACCCAAAACGGTCTATCCAGCCTGGGCAAAAAAAAGGTCCGCAGCCGACTTCAGCTGCGACACTATCTCATGAAAGCAGGCCCGCATCTCATCAGTCCAAAAAATTTCATTTTTGAACTTGCAGACCTCCTGCGGTGTCATGCCCTTCCTGTCCTTCGCTGGAAACTGCGCCCTCAGAGACTGGGCCATCTGTTTTTTTCCCTTCTTCGTGAGTTCCAGGCCCCTGAGTGAATCAGTAAGAGGTGCTGAAAGATGATCAAAACGGTCAATGTAAACTGCATACCATTGCACAAAGCCAAGAAAGGCCTTCATGTGCGTTGGCGTGCGGATCATCTCTGGGGTCCAGCGTGCAATGGCTGCAGTTTTAGCTGGATCCACAGTACGACGACCCTTCATCAATATCTGTCCACAAAAGCGAACCCTACGTACAAATAACTGAAACTTGGAAGGCTTGATAGTGAGACATGCACGTTCCATGATCTCAAAAAACTGCCAAATCTCCCGAAAGTGCCTCTCCAAGCACTCCTCCGTAGGGGGCACATCAAATTCAGGATTATCCTCACTATCAGGCGTCCCATGGCAGACATCATCTATATAAGGCTTAGTGCCATGCGCATCCGTAAAATCCTGCAAGACTCGACAAACCATCCGCTGATACGCCTGTGGGGCTGTTTTGAGACCCATGGGGAGTACCGTCCATTGGTACAAACCCCATGGCGTCACAAATGCCGTGTAGGGGCGGGAGCTTTCAGCCAAATGCATCTGGTGAAACCCATCCTCCAGATCGAAGATGGACCAGATGGCATTTTTGGCTTGTTTTAAAAAAAAATCGTCGATGACGGGCAGTGGGTACTGCTCCCCATCGATCTGTGAATTTAAATAGCGGTAGTCGATGACTAACCGCCATTTACCCCCTGGCTTTGGCACACAGAAAGCTCTGGCTGCCCATGCCGAGTGGGATCGCTCCAACATGCCCCGTTTAAAAAATTTTGCAATCAGCTCCCTGAAGGCTGTATCTCTTACTCCTACAGTGCGATACGGCGCCACTCGCTGCGGCACTGCACCCTGTTTCAGGTGTATAACTGCTATGGAGTCCTCTGGGCTACCTCTGAGAGAGGGATCTACCTCCAAAATGTTGTCTGGAAACTCGAAAATATTTTTAAAGCGTTCCATCAGGCGCTCCCGATAATCAGCACACCTTGGGTCTTGCATATCAGATTCAACAACTGATCGCAGCGACCTCTCTTCCAACTGAAAAAAATCAGGAGATTCAGGATGCAAAACAGAAAGGCGCGCAGCCTTAATATTCTGCACTCCCTTCAGTAAATCCCCCTTCCCTTTGCGAGCAAAGCGCCTGTATTTCCTGCCCCTGCTGGGCCAAACTGCATGAGAACCCTCCACATCTGAGGTGCCACTGCTCAACTCAGGCAAGTCTGAGTTATCCTCCCCAGAGACCTGCTCCAGACCAGTCTGCGAACACTGCTCACAGTGTCCACATGCCTGGGAACACACCAAGTGTCTGTGTTCGCCTTCACCTACTGGGCCAGAATCATCCTCCCAGCGTTTGTCATGGGATTTAGCATCACGCAGGCCCATAGCGTCAAACAGGACGACCCTAGTCGTCCACTTGGCTGGCTGCTTATATACAATGCCACTGTCATCACAATATATTGGGATGGTGGGATCCAAGTCCCACCAGTCCACTGCTGCCTCCCCCATCTGCCAGAACCAGGACTGGTCCTTCTGCACAGGGAGCAACATAATGCCCCTGGACTGGTCGAGCAAAATTTTATCGACAGTCTGCTGCAGCAAAAAATGAGGGCAGTGGATCCATAAAAAATAATCAGTGTGGTCTCCCTTGTCCTGAGAACCATATGACCAATCCTGAATCAGGGCATCGTCCTTAACATCCCAATACTTTGGAAACAGTGCTGTTTGCCTGCTCGAAAAGGCATCAATAAACTTGGAATCCTGCAGACCTGCCCATGCCAATATTTCATCACGGACGCCCGGCAACAACATCTGTCGCCCGGCTGCATACATGTACGAAGCGTGCTGCCGTACCCGCTTACGGAGCTTAATACGGCGCTGCATGGGAGTAAGATGCACTTTGTTACATTGCTCAGAGAAACGGGTACGCAATTTTTCAGATAGCAGGGACGTGGTGCCAGCTGCTCTGTCCGACAGAGGATCAGGCGTTGCATCAACCCCCCCCCCCCCAGCGACAGAGCGGGCTGCTGACAACAATGCCCACACAGCTCATCCAAATCACACTTGCAAAAATGGCGCAGATTCCGCGAATGCTCTGCCAATGCCTCTGTAGGCTGTTGATTCCACTCCAGCTCTTTATCTCGGGCCTGCCAGGGCCCTGAGTACTGCTTGCGGTGACCCCACCCCGCAGCGAGCGAGTCTGGGGGTATGTCACCACTCATGGACTGGACTATTGAAGGAGGGAGCCCAGAATCAGACTCCTCATCACTAACGCCTTGCTCTGATGCCTCATCCCCTGAGTAGTGCTGCTGTCGCACCAACGCAGGATCAGGCAAACCGCCATCCGCACTCCGCGCACACACACACTCATGAACACACGCTGTGCACCTGTCGCGTCTCTGAGCATGCGTCTGCTGTACCCCACTTGATTGCATTCTCGTCTGCTCGTCTGTTGGACCTAGATCCAGACAGAGGAGAGCTGCAGAACAGGACACAGCTGCAGCAGCCGCAATGGCAGGCAGAAAACGTGTTACATACATGGCCGCGACAGAAGCAACTGTCGTGTCCTGTGTGTGTACCGAAGGTGGTGCCTGTCGTGGCAGCGATTCATCCTCGCTGTCAGACGCCAAATTAATAAGACGTGCCACATAAGACTTTGTCCTGCTGGGCTTCTTGCCGCTAACCGCAAGGGCCCTGCAGGCACATTGTATTGATGTACACGAACAATGCTGGGCCGTGCGGTTCATTGTACCACACAGCGCATCAACCAATAGATCCCTCGTGGGATCCACCATCAGGCCATAGGCCTTACAAAACGGGTAGCCTACAATTAGGTGTTCATGCACATCCGCCTTGTACACAAATACCCGTTCACAGACCACCTGCACAGGCTGATCGCTACAATCCTGTATCTGCACACTGAGGTCTACCACAGCCCCATGTGTGCCACCATTTATGCGCTCCCCATTCGCCACAGTGATGCTTAAGGGACGACGCGCCAATTCAAGGGCCCTGCCCTGAAAAAAGGCCTCTGGCGCCAGAGCCAGAACCTCAGATCCCAAATCAATCAGCATGGAACTACTCAACTCCTGCGATGTGCCGCCAGAAAATTTAACCCTGACGGGTACCACTAATTCAGTAAGAGACTGTCCCACATCAGCCTGTGTGCGGCGCCTGACATGCTCCTGCTTGCCGCGCCTAATTAGAGCCACTGGCTGCCACCGACCCCGACATGAGTGCAATGCCCTGGTCCAGGTGGACAGCGTCACAGAGGTAACAGACGGCGTCCCAGTGGACTTAGGCTCCGGTGTTAAACCGTCATGAGAAAAAGCCACCGAAGCCAAATCAGCAAAAGAAGGTGCAGTGTGTGAATCAGTGGATGTCGCCATACTGCGTACCCCCCCCACCCCTTTAGCCATACTCTTCCCCTGACGCCTCTAACTTGTAGTAGGCTGTGGGTTGGGGTCGGGGTTGGGGTTGGGGGACTGTGCGTCCGCGCCATTACCTCCAGTGGCCTCCTGACCCTGCAGATTGCGGTGCTGTGCTGACTGAGACACCAGCTTTGGACAGTCCGTAAACCTGTGGTCAGGGGCACCACAAGAGACGCATAGTCCCTTGTCTAGCCGCGCCTTTGCCTCGGCAGCAGCTTTTTCAAGGGCGTAATTGCGACCACGCTGACCACCCTTTTTGGCACCATTCCCGCCATTCTGTTTATCCTCCTGACGGTTACCGCCACCAGTTTGCCGACGGTCAGTGCCACCACCATTGCGCCTGTCAGAACCACCGCCAGACCCATTCTTGCCGCCGCCAGACTTGCGATCGCCATTATCAGGTTTTCCGGGCCACTGTTTTCGCCTTCTACCAGGCGTCCCATTTTTCTGGTCCGCCTGTTTTATCCTGCAGTCTGCGGCTCGGTGTCCTTTATTTCCGCAATACAAGCAGGCGTCTGCGGGCACTTTGGAAAAATCAATAGGCGCAGAACGCGACCTATTGCCTTTATTTCGCTCTGCACCCCTGCCGCGCATCTGTCGCAAGTCTGCCTCAGACTCCCCTTTGTCAGCCTCCATGGCCACATCCCTGTTAGAGCGCCAAGAAAGCTCATACTGGATGAGCTGGTGCGCTCCCTGATGCGAGAGCTCCACCCCTTTGAGCTCTTCATATTTAAAGAGCTCGTCGAGCTCGTCCTGGTATCCGCCGTGCCGGTGCAGTGCGTCAGTGAAGGCTTCCTTTGCTTCCAGCGGGGTGACAGGGGCTGCTTGCTGTGCCAACAGGGTCCATTGGAGGACCCATAATTCATATGCCTCCAGGGTCTTTTTTTGCGGTGGCTGTGACTTACGCCATTTTTTCCTATACATGCGCCGGGAAACATTTTTCATGGGTTTCATGATATCCGTCCAGATCCCAATTCTCCGTCAGGCCGTGTACGCGAACTTCAAGTGGGCCAACACGCTCAAATTTTTGATGGATAGTCTCAATTCGTGTCGCCAAGGAACCCAAACGTTGCTCCACATCACTTGCCGTCCTACCATAATCTCCAACTCGTGCCAATTTTTGATTGATGGCCTTGATATCCTTCTCCATTTTCACCAATGGCGGATCGAGGAGACTATTACTAGGGCTCCCCCTCAAGGATTTCCCGGTGAACTCCTTGAAATTAGTGTACAACCAATAAATTTGCTTGGCATGTGTGTCAATACATTTGCCATGTGTGGTGAGGTCTTGAGTCATTCTCCGCAAATCATCATCATGAGAAGTCAACATTGGGACAACAAGTTCACGAAAGCCATGCATGTGACCATTCCACGACCGCATGAGAGTTTGGTACGCCTCACACAATTGGCGATCTCGAACATTGCATTCATGCAATCCATGAGTTATTCGTGCCATGTAGTCAAAGGCGGTGTCCATTGTGGCACGCATTTCATCATGAACTTGCTCATGTTGCGACACTCGATGATTTACTTCATTGGTAAGGACCACCAATTCACCACGGCATTGCTCCATGATTTGTATCATTTGATGTGAACGATCCGGTACGCTCGAGAAGTGAAAAAATTCATGAGGATTGCCACTCTTGTCGAACCACCTCTCTTGTTCTATCACCACCGAGGCATGTTGGGTAATCTTGGAGAATTGTTGACGAATTTTTGACCATGTTCCATCATCATAATCATCACGAATCGTCAACTCTCCCGGTAATGCAAACTCTACCACCGGCGCCAAAGCTTTTAGTTCCTCCATGGTGTTACCTCGCGCTACCATGTCTATCTCGTTATCCACCATCATTAAAATCCCACGATTTTGTTATAAAATTCCTTGTGTTTTGAAATACCCCACAGGATCTCAACCACGAGAGGAACAAGGCAATGAACACGGCTCAAAGTCGAAGCATACCCATCATGACATGTGTGATCGTAATTCCATTTAATACATATTGCAAAGACCCTGAAAAGCAAGTGGTTGCCGAACTCAGGACTTCATTTCAACAGAATGTTTATCTACACCAACTGAATGCGATTGTATCTCGTAATCATCAAACAGTCGAATTCTGAACTTTGTAAATAATTCTATCTCCGCAACACTGGCATATACATGCAGCACTGGCGACCTGTCTATAACTCCGCTCCGCTGTACTCCCGATCTGCGAACGGATGTCTGTTGCTGTCCCTCTGCACCCTGAGCCTCGAGCCACTTACAGAAGAACAAGCACCGGGTGCCAGCCTCCTACCAAGAGGGACACTGGGTGCTGGTGCACCACAGTCCGCTACCCGCCTGGCCACGCTCCACCAGCGATGACCCCTACTTTGGGCCGTACAAGATCCTGTCTGTGGATGGCCACCACATCACCGTGAGGTGTTCTCCCGGACTAGGGGGGACCCTGGTGTGCGCTGCACAACAGCTCAAGCGCTACTACGACCCAGAGGACCTCTGTGGGGAGGAATGGGAACTAAACGACGAGGAGATCGCCGCTCTGGACCTACAGGGCGCTGCCAGTCCAATGGAAGTTGAAGGAGAACTCCCCGACATCTCGCTGAAACGCTTGCCTCTCAGAAGAAGCCTAGGGACTGAACCCTTCCTATACCTGCCTATGTGTGTGTGAGTGTGCTGATCCTGAGGACCTATGAGCAAGCTGCAGAAATGGTGTCCTAAATATACCCAAGTCTGCACCCTTGCTGAACCCGGCGGATGTCTTTACACGGTGCCACGGGGTACGCCCCGGGTCTCTCCGCCCCTAGGTGCCCAATTTCTGTGCTGGCACCAGACTTCCATGGGGGAATACCCAGCGCTAACGCCCAGGTATTGGTTTTCCTACCTACCTGCCTACTACAGGGGAGGGGCAGCCAAAAGCTAAGAGGCATGAAAACGCCTCTTTGCTACATGGCTAAAACCTAGACTACCACTGCCACTGCCCACCAAAACCCTGATAAAATTTCGGGAAACAGGCGGGACAGTGACACACACACTGCAGGTCCTACACTCACTACAGTGGCACCAGCCTTCTGTATAACACTTTTGTTTGTGCTGTACTCGGTCTCTTTCAACTTTTCCAAAACCCACAAAATCCACAAAGCGTCATTTTGCCTAAGGCCTTGGCTTGCCCAAATCTTCAAACTCTTTTACCGCTCCTTGGTTCTGCTTGCTGCGTTGACCCCACTGTGATGTCTCCCTCCTTGTTCACCCTTGCGCACTTGCACAACGCTCAACACGTACTTGATTCTGGGTCCTGTTCACTGCCGGTGCACTGCACGGGCCATCATGTCCTTGACGCTGGGCTCTGCATGCCAGCTGGCGTCGCATGCAGCATTGTACTTCGACGGCAGCCTTGTTATACCCATATTTACATGGAGAGGGGAACTGGAAACAAACACAACATTGCAAATGATGCACTCAAGAATGGGATATAACCGCAGCAACAATCAAACACTGCAATCTATATTTAATAATAAAAAACCCAACCAGACAATCATCGAAATCCACAGACTCACTACAAATCTCGATCTCTGCCACTCTGGCGTTTACCATGGCGACGCGCCAAAGGCGCAATCGCGCCAGGGCCTGCAGCCCTGTCCTAGTTGCCCAGGCCAGCCTATTACACTCCCCTCCTAAGACACGACACGGAGCGTGGAGAGTCTGAAAAACAAGTAACAACTCAATGGTTGGACTGGGCAACAAAACCTACAAAAGGCATAACTAGGGGCGTGGGGGCGGGCTGCGGCTGCATGCTTGCTTGCAGAGCTGCAGTCTAGATAATGGAGTCTTTGCTGGCCTGGGCACCAAAGGCGTCCGGCTTCTGGGGGATACTTATTGGGGCTGGAAGGGAGCTACTCTTGCTCGACCACGCCCCTTGCATACGTCCTACCTGGACCACTTCCCCCACCACCCCTGTCGTAGAGGCTGACCCTTACGCGTACCCACAACCACACACAGCACCCCACCAGCCATGCACTCGCCCGCCAGTGGGTGGGGCCTCAACTAGGCAATCACACACACACACTGCAGCTTACCACCCGCCCATCTACTTCACACCCAGCCACTGTAAGCACCCTTGCCCTGTTGTGCTGACGCCTGTGGTACTGAACAAAAAAGGCTCCACAGCGACAAACCAGGGCAAAGGTGCATATATATTCCATGCATACATGCCAAACAGCATACTTTCTGGCGCTGTCGGCGCCTCAATTACAAACTCAAAATTTACATTCCCATCATTCTAAATGGAGCGCCCTCCATTCGCGCTGGCACTGTTCTTGGCGCCCCCTGGTGCAGGCTGGTCTTCAGTGCCCTCAGTGGCACGACTCCATAGCGCCTGCGGGCACAAGTCTTCAGCGCCTTCGCTGGCGCATGTACTGCACCCTCACCGGTGCACTCCTTGACGCGTCCACGCTGTCCCAGAGCGCCCTCACTGGCGCACGCTTTCCCCAATGCTCGCTGGCTTCAGTGCCAGCCCCATAGGTCATCCAGACGTTCGCTGGCCTCACCGCCAGCACCATAAGACCTCAGGACGCTCGCTGGCGCCGTTCTTGAACGCCCCCTCTGCAGGCTGGCCTTCAGCGCCCTCTGGCGCGGCGTTATAGCGCCTGCGGGCGCAAGTCTTCAGGGCCGTTGCTGGCGCACTCCTCGCGGCCTTCTTCTTGATTGAAGATTTTGTATAACACTTTTGTTTGTGCTGTACTCGGTCTCTTTCAACTTTTCCAAAACCCACAAAATCCACAAAGCGTCATTTTGCCTAAGGCCTTGGCTTGCCCAAATCTTCAAACTCTTTTACCGCTCTTTGGTTCTGCTTGCTGCGTTGACCCCACTGTGATGTCTCCCTCCTTGTTCACCCTTGCACACTTGCACAACGCTCAACACGTACTTGATTCTGGGTCCTGTTCACTGCCGGTGCACTGCACGGGCCATCATGTCCTTGACGCTGGGCTCTGCATGCCAGCTGGCGTCGCATGCAGCATTGTACTTCGACGGCAGCCTTGTTATACCCATATTTACATGGAGAGGGAAACTGGAAACAAACACAACATCGCAAATGATGCACTCAAGAATGGGATATAACCGCAGCAACAATCAAACACTGCAATCTATATTTAATAATAAAAAACCCAACCAGACAATCATCGAAATCCACAGACTCACTACAAATCTCGATCTCTGCCACTCTGGCGTTTACCATGGCGACGCGCCAAAGGCGCAATCGCGCCAGGGCCTGCAGCCCTGTCCTAGTTGCCCAGGCCAGCCTATTACACCTTCGAAGGATGAGCGAGCTCTGGGCTCAAGCCCTCACCTAGGCCTACCACTCCTACACACACACGCTACTTGGCGTTGTTGAGGAACATGTCCCAGGCCCTATTGGCCGACCTGTGAAAGTACAAGGGAACACATCGCTACTAAGCGACTGTGGCCTAACAGGGACACCACTACACGTTTTTTGTCAGGGCTTGGAGGGAAGGAGTGCTCTGTTTGCGTGCACAGCGTGTATGATGATGTGGTCGGACTGTCCTCGCCACTCACAGCTGAGGTACAGTTTTTTGTTGTGATGTGCGCCGCATGGTTTAGCGCGGCAGGGAACTGCACCAATTCACCCTTACCTGCCCACCCGTAAAGCAAAGGCCGATGGACCTGGTTTGAGACTGAGGAACCTAACCAGCCTCCACGTATTATACGCTTCTTAGGCTGGAAAATAATACGCTGTTCCCAAACCAGGTTGCAAGCAAGCAAGCTTAAGGAACTCCACCCTTTCTCTTATAGAACGTGGGGTGGAGCCCCTGGGTAACCTAAACAAGTGTTATACCGTGCGCAACACGCGTGGCCTACCCTTTAATGCGCCATATGCATGCACGGGTATGCACGAGTCTGACAAGCCACTATTTTTAACAATACTTTTCCATCAATCCATAACAATCTCCAACACGAACTCAACCAGGGGGTGGCCCCTCCTGGGCTTACTCACCTTATCTACCGCTGGAGAGAGAGACAGCAAGTGGGAACGTGACACGAAACACAAGCGAAGCAAATCGTTTATGCCCACGTGTGTATGTTCTAATCAGTGCTACAAAAAGGGAGGTTGGTGTATAAGAGCAGTTGTCACGGTTGCCCCGCATTGCACTGCAGGACAGGACCGGTAGCCCCACGTGACAACCACTCCCTGGCCGAAGGCCATCATTTTTGCCCTAATCTCACCTCTAATCATCGTGCAATCTTCTAATCAATCCCTCTACTCTACGTTTTTGTTGCTACACGACTTGTCAGCGGAAACACGAGACAAGCAATGAGTATGCTGCATGCGAAGCAAGCACAACCTGTATGTTTATACCTCTTTTTTTGAATGCATATTGAACTCTCGAATTCTTCATTCTTGATTTTTCCTAGAAGCATACGTGGAGTCTCTACGTTTATTATTTTTTGCATGTCTCGTCATTTCTTTATTATTACGTGACATACTGTTATAATCTTATTTTCTCTGTCTTTTCCGGCGCCCAAATAGAATGCGCTCCGGCGCGCCGCTTTTCTCTGCGTGTAAATCCAGGGATTTTAAAACCACTGTGATGAAATAAAATTGCGTAAAAAATGTGCATTTAATGCACATGGAGATTCTGGACAGGTGTGTACCCTCAGAAAAATTCTATGCCGTCATTTGACGGATTTTGGTGTTTGTGTCGATCGTTGCGTGTTTGTTAGTCCCTAAACCCTTCGTCCCTTCTCTGCAGATATCCTGGAGCGCAAATAGTGGAGTAGGCCGTGTTCTGGCCGAAAAACTGACTCTTGGACCACTGTCCAGAATCCAAGACCCCATTGAGGGCAAAAAAATTTTCAACGCCACCCCCTCGCACTAAGGGCAGATCAGGTCAGACAGCAGGTTCAACGAGACCCCAAACATCGTGCCCTGATCGCATCCTGCGTTGGATTTTGCGTATTGCACTGCGCTTTGCTATTTGGAGGGAGAAGTGTATGCACACATGAATTGGCATGCCCATTCTAACCCCCTACCAAGCCACAGCTGCCCCAGCGACGCCATCGAGCGCAGTGGGAGCTGTAGGTGTCTCTTATGACTAAGCAAAAACTGGCGACTGCCGTGATGCAGCGCTTTCTTTCCAATGTTAGGGATGTTATAAGAAATTTTAGAAGGATGTTGAAGCCATGGCGAGGTCAAGAAAAATTCCCTTTCCTTTAAAATGGGACAGTGGTGGCCACCACAGCACAAGGGGGGAGTAAGAAAAAGTGTATTTCCCTCCCTAGAGGTTAGCTTTATTTGTCATAGAGAGGCCTAAAGGCATATCACATTTTTATCTTAGTATTGGCCTAACCAAAAAGGGTTGACAAGACATTTTGACCTATAAAACCAAGCATTGAACTTTGGATGTTGTGTGGACCCCTGACCCCCCAACTGATTGGACTTATTCACCATTTCCTGGACTGACTGAGGCGCTGACATTAATCTAGAGCCTATACATTTTTCTATATTTTCTCATGAATGCTTAGCTATCCTAGTGGTCTGCACCCTAGGGGGCTGGGGCACCTCTTTTTGAGAGGTCCTGGGTTCAATTCCCAGTCAGCCTAGCTAAGTAGGAAGATCCCATGTGACATGGAAGTGACCTCAGCGCCACAAGCCATGTCCCCTCAGCACCTATGGGACCCAAAACAAAGAGTGCACATCTCTAGATGGCACTATAAAAGGGAGGATGCCCATGTGGGCAGTTTTCCCATGATTGTAGGATATTTTCTAACTATCTTTTCTTAAATCTGTAGTTATTGTGAGTTTCCTTTGTTGTTACACTATCTCCTTTGATTGCAGCCCTTCATGTTGTGGATTTGATCTTGTGGTCCCTTGCTTGCACTGTCGGTACTTATATTTCTGGTTGATTTCATCAAAACATATTTACTTGGAAAACCTGAGCTACATCAAGAAGCAGCAGGAGCAAGCAAAGGCACAAACAAAACAATATCATCAAAGCATTCAACAGTGAAAGCCTGTTCTAACTTTCTAACGGTTTGGAATTGCGATTGCTTTGTGCTGGCCAAATGGTAAACATGGAGCCCAAAGGACAGTAGGAAAATGTTGAGGCTTATAAATTTCTGACAAAAACTGATGTGCTCCTTTGGAGCCGATCGGCTCCTTAAGAGCCGGGGGACAAGCTCTTCAGGAGCACCGCTCGTGGGAACGAGCTCCCAGGGAGCGGCGACGAGCTTCCCAAGGAGTGCGGAGACGAGCTCCATGGGCGCAGACACCAGGGATGCTCCTGTGCCTGAGCAACACAAAGCACAACCCCTTTCCACATTTCTTCGCCCTTTCTTGGTGACAACACCAAAAAAAAGCACTTTTGCCCCCTTTCTTGGTGAGGACACCAAGGAAAGTGCATTCGCTTCCCCTTTCTTGGTAAAGACACCAAAGAAAATGCGCTTGTTCCCCCTTGCTTGGTGAGGAGAGCAAAGAATGTTCATTTGGACCCTTGTTCTTGGTAAAGACAACAAAGAAAATGCATTTGCTCCCGTGTTCTTGGTGATGACACCAAGAAAAATGCATTTGTTTCTTCGCTCTTGGTGACAACACCAACGAAGATGCACATCTGCCCCCTTTCTTGGTGATGACACCAAGAAAAATGCATTTGTTCTCCTTTTTTGGGTGACGACAGCAATGAAAATTCTCTTTTCCCCTCTGTCTTGGTGCCGACACCAAAGAAAATGCACTTCTTCCCCCTTACTTTTCTTGTTGTTGGTAATGACACCAAAGAAAATGCATTTGTTCCCGCTTTCTTGGTGAGGACACCAAAGAAAATGCTGTTGTCCCCCCTTTCTTGGTGACGTCACCAAAAAAATGTATTTGTTCCCCCTTTCGTAGTGAAGCCACCAAAGCAAATGCATTTGTCCCTTCATTCTTGGTGACGACACCAAATAAAATGCATTTGTTCTCCCTTTATTGCTGTTGACACCAAAGAAAATGCATTTGCTTCCTGATTCTTGGTGATGACACCAAAGAAAATGCATTTGTTCCCCCTTTCTTGGTAACGACACCAAAGAAAATGCATTTGTTCTCCCTTTCTTGGTGACCACATTAAAGAAAATGCACTTACTCCCTGGTTCTTGGTGACGACAGCAACGAAAATACATTTGTTCCCCCTTTCTTGGTGACCACACCAAAGAAAATGCATTTCTTCTCCCTTTTTCGGTGACGACACAAATGAAAATGCGTTTGTTCGTCCTTTCTTCGTGACGACACCAAAGAAATGTGTTTCTTCCCCCTTTCTTGGTGACCACACCAAATAAAATGCATTTGTTCCCCCTTTCTTGGTGATGATACCAAAGAAAATGCATTTGTCTTTTCGTTCTTGGTGACGACACCAAAGAAAATGCATTTGTTCCCCCTTTCTTGGTGAGGACACCAAAGCAAATGTATTCGACCCCTCGTTCTAGGTGACAACATCAAAGAAAATGCATTTTTCCCCCTTTCTTGGTGAGGACAAGAAAGAAAATGCATTTGTCTCTTCGTTCTTGGTGACGATACCAAAGAAAATGCATTTGTCTCTTCGTTCTTGGTGAGGACACCAAAGAAAATGCATTTGTTCCTGTGTTCTTGGTGACGACAGCAACAAAAATGCATTTGTTCCCCCTTTCTTGGTGACCACACCAAGGAAAATGCATTTGTCCCCCCGTTCTTGGTGACGACACCAAAGAAACTGCATTTGTTCCCCCCTCGTAGGCTTCTTTCTCCAAACCTAGTTTGAGGGAATCTTTGAAAAAAGTGACCACTTTTCCATGCTCAAGCTAGCATTTGCCCTATTGGTCTCCCACCTAGTTTGTACGCCTGCCATTGAGCTTGTTGGCCTTCCACATGTTCTGTTGGTCGTCCGTCTCATTTTTTTATGTCCCAACAAGCTTGTTCAGCCATCTTGTGATTTGGCCTCTCTGGTTGGAAACCCACCACTCAATTATCGTCCGCCTTCCATATACTTTGTTTGCCTCCCACCTCCTTGATCTTCCATTTGGTATGCAGGTCCCCCATCATTTACCCCATGCAGTATTCTAGGGTTGGCCAACAAACCAGATACAGCGCAACTTTGCGTTGGAGGCCCCGTTGCATGCACAGATAACGTTCAATCCTGCATTGGGTTCAGAATGACGTTCATGCATGTGTGCCCACGATGTCCTGGGCACCTTGGAAGAAGATACATGAACACCACTTCAATGCACTGGGCCATGCTAGCTGGCTGGCCATGCATGTGCTGTGGCCAGGCTGTGACTGTGCTATCACTGTCCCCCCTTTGCCTTCTTTGCCCCCCACTCATCTCACCCCATCCCAATTACCCATCGTTCCAAGTCAGTCCACCACCAAACCCTCCGGGCTTACGGCATAGGACTGATAGCAAACACTTGTACTCTCAGCAGATTGCAGATTCCAAGCATCATGGTACAGTGGATCTGCACTGCACTGGACGAAACAACTGCCGTGGAGCAGACAGATCAGCTCAAAGATGGTAAGAGACCCCATGTGAGTGGCAACTGATGCACGGATAAGGGTGCAAGCATGAAGGGGCAAGGTGTGAAGGGCATTTGGGCCAAACGCTACAAGATTGGTTTACGAGTGCTTTATGAACCAAAGGAGGTAGCCCTTACAAAAAACGCCTGGCACATGATGGCCCTGATGGCTCTTTAATCTGCGTGCATGGTATAAAGTCTTTTTGGTCGAAAACCACAGGGTAAGTGCGAGCGTTCACAATTCTTGGTACTTATAAGTGTTCCGATTCACAACGTGTGCACTGTGCTGTGCGACACTGCCTCTTGGTGTTGCTTGCTGCAGGGGTGAAGTATGGGGTATGGTCTTGGGAGTACTGTCACCAAACGTCTTTTAAGCATACTTTGGCCTTTTGTTGGCCGGTACACACCAGATTGCACCCCCCCCCCCCCTCCCCAACCCACGGATTGGAGTTGGAATCCATCGTTCCACGGCCCTGGTCATCCTCACGATGCGCCGGACACAAAACATTGGGTGGCCGGTCCATCATCTGGTCCCAGAGAGAGCCACAACTCAGACTCTGGTCACGGACCGCAGGCACAAAGAAGGGGGGGGGGGACACCGAAGACCAAAGAAGCAACAGGAACATGGTAACAAGGTGTTCCTCAGGTTTGTCCTTGGCAGTATGCATGCACCCTGGCGGGACCGAGTAAGCTGTCCTTTGAGGGGTGAATGGCCCCAATTTTTGGCGGATCCTCCTCTGGCTGTGCCAGTGCGTCCGGCGGGACACCCAGAATCCATAATCCAATCCCCGTCCCAGAACCCCCCCCCCCCCCGTCCCAGAGCACCCCCCCCACCCGAAAAGATGCCATGCCCCAGGGCAATGAGGGCGTCCTCTTTCACTGCCAATGATACCGGATGCGGGACTACCTCAGGAGCACACTTAAGCACGGCGGATGCGCCAGAGCACCTGAAGCCCCACCAGTAAGCTGCTCATGCCATTGGGGCTGGGTATCGGGGAGGAAGAGACCAGTCGGTCCACATGGTGTCTGAATCAATAACACTTAACCCAACCAGTCGACACAACCAATTGTCCAGGTGAGGACCTCGAAGCAGTGATTGGACTTGCTCCCCACAAGAAAGGGCTTCTTTGCAATGGTACCACACCCTCTGAACCATTCGTGTGCATGGGCAAAATGTAGGCCGAAGGCCCCTTCCCGAAACGTTTTTGGGCTACTTCATTTCCCAAAGCACCTGGGGTGAAGTGCAAAGACAAACACAGGCGGACGCTGCTGAGGCGGCAAACCGACTAAGGGATGCTCCTGAAAATGCCTGCATCAAATTTCCAAATGAAGTCCATGAAAGATGCATCGGTGTATGTTTCAACGAAGGTTCACCAGTTGTCCGCACAGTCCTCCTTTGGTCTTTGTGACCCAACTGTGCACTGTGTGACGGACAACGCACGTGCTAACTGTCAACGCGCGTGTCAACGGTGATGTCAAGGTTAAGGTTAGCGCACGTGTGAACGCGCGCGTTGGCGTTTGATGCGCCGTCAGTGCGCACGCGACCAGTTACCTCGTCGGTCAGCGGTCACCGCGCGCGGCAAACGAATCCTCACAGTAACGCGCGCGTCACCGCACCTGGACGCCTTGCAGCACCGTGCCTCGTGCCCGACCCCCCGGCAGTCCAACAGAAAGTTGCTTCGAGGTTCGGAATGGAATTCGGAGACTTCATCTGAAGAGCAGCACTTGGGAACTCGACATAGCGAGTGCACTACTCAAGACCGAGCCTTGCGTACACGAGGGAATCCATCAGCACTCGGCAGCAGCCTCCCGCACAGTCCTCTGACTTATGATCCCAAGAGACCCAAGCCACACCTTCCTTTCTCTCCCTCTCCCCGTTTACAGAGAAGACATCAACCAAAACTTGGGCTCCAGTGCTGCTTCACAACCTGATCTCAGCAAGCGCTTTCCATCGACCACACCCATATCATCTGCTTTCACCTCTAAATCTAGAGATGTCCTCTGTCCTCTCTTCCAGGGTGAAAAACCGAGGGCCGGTGTCATGTTCGTCTACTTCATTCATTCATTCCGTGGCGACTTAGGCCCGTGTTAGTCCAGTCTTACGCACCGGATGTCGAAAGAAACACACGAGGAAAGATTAAAACGAAGCGAGCCCTCACTCCCAAATATTGGCACGTCGCATCTGCAACACGTGCACTGTCTGCAGTATGAATCCGTGAAACACCAGGTATGCACCCTGTCCATGTATATCACATACATGTCGTATCCGCTGTGGTGTGTGTGTGTGTGTGTGTGTGTGTGTGCGCGCGCGCGTGTGCGTGTGCGTGTGCGTGTGCGTGTGCGTGTGCGTGTGCGTGTGCGTGTGCGTGTGCGTGTGCGTGTGTGTGTGCGTGTGTGTGCGCGCGCGCGGAGTTTCACTATTTTTTTTACCAGGTCTCCCGGTTGAGCCTGTATGGCCACACTGGCGTCCTCAGGTCGCGTCGCTCCCCATTGGTGAGGCCCACGATGCAGGCCAGGGGTGCGTGCGTGTATGTGTGTGTGTGTCTGTGTGTGTGTGCTTGTGTTTGATGGTGTGTGTGTGTGTGCGTGTGCGTGTGTGACAGATGCCACGAGGCATTCGGGTGTAGCCTTCTTTCGTTGAATTTGTGGAGGCTCCAATGTCTGAGATTGGGGCCTTCTACCGCAGGAGTGTGTGCAACATGAATGGCCGGCGTAAGCACGCACATACGTACGTGCACCCAGCCATGTCAGTTCACAGTCAGTCAGCAGTCAGGAGGACGCACTGATATCTTGCAACATGAAGGGGCAACAACTTTTTGAGTGCAAAGGGGCGCAGCACTGTGTGTCTGAGGGTGCAGCCTGCTAACCCCGTTGTCCGGCCATCCCTCCCTCTACTCCAATCGCAACAAAATTGGAGCGGAGGCCGTCACAATCGGGGCTTCACTTGTGTATGGGACGCCTCCTGCGATGTCCGCCTCGCCCCCTGCCCACACAGGTCCTCTCCACAACGAGCGGATCCCCCGGATACTCTTGCTCGACTGAAATCCCTGTCGGTTTCCGAGCCACGGCTGTCGCATGTGCCAGTGCGAGCGCCGCTGTAAGAGTCATTGGTTGCCCCGGCAATCGACGAACTCGGAGGGCAGGCGCACGGTGGCTCCCTGTAAGGCATCGGTCAGCCTCACCTGACATCCCAAACGCGATGTGGGGGTCCTCAGCCCCTGCTCTTCCACTAAATCCAACATGTCCTCCTTCAAAAAGGCAAAGGCAGCGATAGGACGGCGTTTGGCAGTTGGGGCAGCGTCTCCCAGCAACTGCACATCTCTGCGCTGATGTGCGCCTTTGGGGCTCCCGGACTTTCGACCGGGCGGGTGGCTTGTAGAGGCCCCTAGCCAGCCCCCACCCCCAAAAAGAAGCGGCAGGGGGCGATCAATGGCAGTAACCAAAAACCATCAACAACAATGGGCTGGCGACCCCTCAGGAGGTAGGGAGGTGGTAGGCGCGTTTGTGCGGATCATGATGCTAAACACTGACAAGAATTTTTCTTCTGGCACTAATGGTCATGCTGGCTTGGCAGGGAAGGGCAAAAATCGCAAATGGCGTATGGTGATTTTGTGTTTCCAAATTTGCTGAAAAAAATCGAAAAAATCGTGCAACGCAGTGTGCAACACAGAAGTCCCTTTGAAATCCAACCGTGAATGAGGCATAGGCCTCAATTGACAAGGCTCATTTCACCACAATCATCCCTCCCTCCCTCTCTTGCTTTCTCCCCACCTCCTTCTCTTCCTCTTGCCGTCCCTCCCTCCCAGCCCTCCACCCACCCACCCCTCACCCACTCCTTCTCCGTGCCTCTTTCAACTCGTAGATGCACCTATCCCCCCCGGTGGTTGGCCGCACTTAATTGCCTAAGCTATACCGGGGGCAGAATTCACAAGTTGCGAAATTTGCGAGATTTGTGCCTCTTGCAGTGGACCTTACAATAACGCATGGTTGCATCTTGGACTCTTTTTCTTTTTGATAAGTGAAATTCCTCCAGCGGAAGATGCACTGAATGAGGTTGTTCGCTGTTGATGACGCACCACATGCCCAACCAAACCAAAAGCCCAACAAGCTGGATTACGGAGCGACGATTCTGAAACCCCCCCTTTGTTGCACTGAATCCACAATGTGTTGCAGACAAAATTTGAGAACCTGAAATTGCGTTTGGCATTGTCAATGACCACTCCCAAAGCCTGAGCAAGATGTTAAACACTCTACAGATATCCAACAGCGGAATTGCTCCATTCGTTCACGACATGGTTCACAATTTGGAAGGAGAGAACAGGGACTTGACACAAGATGATGCCAAATAGTTGCTAGAGTTACTATTGCAAACAGCCATGACCTTGTCGCATCATCGGATAAGCAAACGGGTCTTTTGGCAAAGGCAGCCCGGTTCTTGATAAATCACCCACCGATATCTGCAGAGGCTGAGCGCTCTTCTGGTCTGGCAGGGTAGGCAGACAAGAAGTATCGCCACACTCCCCAACAATCCCCGGCGTCTCACCCACATGCTTTTGCCCAATGGCGATGTGGAGGGTAGGTGTGCAACCGCGGAGCCAAATACTTGTTGCATTGGTGACGGAAAAATGTATCCCCTGCACTGCTTCAAAACCTGCATCCAGGGACCGGCTTCCTGCTTGTGGCATTTGGTTCCGCCGGCAAGAAACTCTGCTGCCGGAGAAGAGACTTCCGGAATTGCTCACACACCCGCAGGGGTGCGCACCAGGATGTGCCCATACCAGGGGTGTGTAAGCGGGGAGGGATTTCTTCCTTTACGAGCCCCGCCTCCGCGCCAGCCAAACACGATTGAGAGATATGCTTTTCTGAGTCCCCATCCCCCCAAATTCCTGATACCACCACCCACTGTGGCGATGCTACCGTGTACACATCCCTGTCCCATATCCAAATCCACTCGAGCTGAGAACTCAGATTTGTCCGAAAAAGAGGTGCAAAACCAAGCCATTTGAGATCCGTCAGACTCCGCCACGCTCCACGCCATCCCCACCCCATCAGAGCACACCTCGGCCTCTGAGGGCGGGGGCAGTTGGTTGTACACTGCCTCCTCCAAAATCACATGGCACGTGGAACATGCGCATTGGGCGCCACAGGCCCCTTCTAAGTAGAACTTATCGAAGTTCAGCCGGGACAACGCCAAGATGCTGATGCGCGGGGGGGCCTCCACGTGGTGGGCCTACACACAGAAGTGCACAGGGAAGCTCCGCAGGGAAGGATAGGGGCAGAGTGTAGGGGCTCGACGGGGCAGCAGGGGCCCCGGCGTTCGGGAGCCAACAGGAAAAGAAGCGGCAGTGTGTTTTGGCACCAACAAATCGGTTCCAGATCCGACGGGCCAGCCCGCAGGCTCTGATTGCTCAACGCTCAGTACGTGTTGCGCCCGATGCCGCAGTGCACTGTGCTGTTTGGAGGCCGCAGCGGACGGACAAGCCGCAGAACAAGCGCGCCGCGATACGCGGGGGAACGGAGACTGCATCCCGATCAGTTCATCGCGGCTGATGTCTTACGTTGCCCCCCAAATGATTGTCGTGTCATTGCACGGAGGCGTTTGGCAATGCGCACAGACGAAGTGGGGGATTGGGATGGACGCCCCCGCCCCCCCCCTAACGCGTTGTCCTCCCATGTCAACTACGAACTGTGTCTACCATCGGTGCCACATGGACAGTCCGCTCCACTGCGACGGATCATGATCGCGCCCGCACACGAGCCGCGTCAAAGGCTCCCCCGCTGTTCGCAGTTGCGTCCTCGTGGTCAGCAGCTGACTGAGTATGACGGCAGGCGGTCGAATACGAGATGGCGAAGCTAAACTGGCATCGCAGGCGGGGCCTAACCGGGGAAGCACACGCCGAACCCAGTCCAAAGGGGGATGAGGCAATGGGTATGCCCCCTCCCCCCCTGCAGGTCTATGCCGTGGACAGACGGGGGCAGCCTCAGGGTATTCGGACTGTATGCGCATTGACTCTGGAGTCACAGAGCAGCGCAGATCGATGCGCACTGCAATCGCGCCGTCGTGAGACTCAACGGTGATTCTATGACTGCGATGTATTAGGGTCGCGTGGGATTGTACCCCCATCTCCACAAGGCAGCCTGCAATGCACCGTCCATGTGCCTCATGACTGAAGGACTCAAGCACCGCAACATCGCAGCAATGCCGGCAACTTGGGTAGCTCAAGATTGCAAACCAGCGCTTGTTGTGGCGTGTCCCCAACAAAACGAGCTGCAGAAAGTAATGAAGGTGGCAGACAAGGCGGACCTCCCATGCCGTTGCTGGCAAAGACCAAGGGCTGAACAAATCAAACTGCAACGGATGACTTTGGTGGCGGAGAAACGTGAAATTCAGAGGAAAGCGCTCGGCATGGGTCTCCGCTTGGGAGTGACAAAGAGTGCCAGCCGAGAGGGGACTAAGTTGGGTCGAGTTGAGTCAACTTGAGTCGTGCAAGCCCAATGGAGCTGGTATGCCGGCAAACAAAGGACCAGACCCAAATGCCATTCATCACCAATCGATACCCCTTTCGTTGCTCTAACGGTGGGGGTTGTGCATAGCGGTAAGCGACCACGCTGACAAAGGGGGCATACAAAGCAGCTCCAGCCCCAAACTACCACCCACCATCCTTGGGGCGGGGCAGGGGTACATGTATCCTGGTTTGATCACAAGAAGCTCTGCAGTCGTGCGGTGCGACCTTCAGGGCCTGGGGAGCGCTAATCCTGCGGCGCCTGCGGCACCTGCGGCGCACCCTGCGGCGCGCAATTTGGGCTCATATCATGGAACATGGAAATTGTACCGTTTGGGAACCATACGTTTGAACGGGGCGTGGTTATCGCAACATTTTTGTCCGTTTTGAGTGCTGTGCCTCGCCATTGTGCCCGTTTCCCTATTTCCGTCACCCAAGATTGAGGAAAATCAACTCGGTGCTCATTACCCCACAGCTAGTTTCCCTCACCCTGCGGGACCTGCGGTGCGCCTGCGGCGCGCAGGAAGCATTCCCCTGTGGCAAGGAGCACCTGTCCCTGTGCGTCCACTACTGTGACGGCCACACCGCTTGGTCGCGGAGCTGCTGCTCTCGAGCTTGGCTGCAAGGAGAGAAATGGTGATTCAGCAAGACGCTTCCACTTTCGTCGCTGCTGCCGCCAAGACTGATTGTCAAGCAACGCGAGGCCAACATGCGCTACACTGCATACGTGGTCAATCAACGTCAAGACAAGCGACATTATCCGTTGCGGCCGGACAAAAGAGAGCACAAAAAATGCTTCTTGGCTTGTCGAGGCAAGATATCTTGTTTCGCATACAGCGTCGCCCCCATTTGTATCACAGCTTCATACCCACTTCAAGCACGGCTCATTGTTTGTTGTGCCTGTTGTTGCTCCCTCATCATTGCAGAAAGCCATCAATGCATGTCCCCATGCAGAACCGTATGAGACAAATTTGTCGAAACTCTTTTGCCTGCCTTTGCTCTATCCCAGATGCCATGTCTGCAGCGGTGCTTGCATTTGCACATCATTCCAAAGCTACTTTCTGGTGCTAAAAGCATCACCGGCGCGTGATCTGCATTTGTGTGTTTGCCTCGGTTCTGCTGTTTACACCCACGTATTCCCCCTACTTAATGCTGCCGGTGACTGCTTGGCTTTGCTGAAAGATCGGCGAAAGCGTCGGAGAAACGAGTCTACTGGTTAGTTTCCGAACCAACCGAGCCGGCCGACCGGAGCGACCCTAGTTCTGTACGCTCGTCAGCCAATGGAGGAAAGTCAAAGCAAACTGCTGCTACAGGGAGGGGGAAAGTTTTATACGGGGGCCATTTCGCCAGGGAAAATTTCGTGGGGCAGTGCCATGGGCATCTTCACTGCACTGCCAACACCCCTAACTTCCGCCAGCGGCAAATTTCACTATACCTCCCTTAAAGACGGCGAAAATTTCCCAAGAAAATTTCCCAAGAAAATATCGCCGCCCGAAAATTTCCCTTCCCTGTATGGTTCAGACTGCAGGTACAGCAATGTTGCCTGCACGATGAAGCAGCAGGGAGCACCAAAACTGGCTGACTGCTGCACATGAATGGTTCAGAGGGTGTGGTACACGCGATGATTTCAGAGCAAGTCAGTCAGCGCTGGAAAGCACCTGGGGTGAAGTGCAAAGACAAACACAGGCGGACGCTGCTGAGGCGGCAAACCGACTAAGGGATGCTCCTGAAAATGCCGATATCTCGCGATCTTTGCATCAAATTTCCAAACAAAGTCCATGAAAGATGCATCGGTGTATGTTTCAACGAAGGTTCACCAGTTGTCCGCACAGTCCTCCTTTGGTCTTTGTGACCCAACCATCGCAAAGAAGCCCTTTCTTGTGGGGAGCAAGTCCAATCACTGCCTCGAGGCCCCACCTGGACAACTGCTTGTGTTGTTGGGACGCCCTTTGTTAAGTATTGAGCCATACCTTCGCAATCAAGGTATTGCGTGGGACCTGCTGACCTTCGTGTGTCACGGCAACACTGCACAGACTGCACAAACAGCCACAGGGGACATACCGTGGTGGGCTCTGGTTGCGATTGTAGCAGCGGGGGCGGAGGGGGCAACGCAGTCCATTTTGCGCTGTGTAGCAAATTGCGTACGACATCTTGGGCATTCGTCATGTGCACACGCAGCGTGAGGCCACAAACTCGCACATTGGGTACACCGCGCACGCGCGCGCAATTATTTGCTTCGGCCCGACTTTCGATGCTTTGGCCTGCAATTTGTCGCAACGCAGGAAGATGCTGTGATACTCCATACACGAATACAAAAATACCTCGATCCACAGTATCGCATGAACAAATGAAAGCACGACAGACCTGCCGCGCCAATGCTCCGCCAGGTCACGTCGCTCGCAACTACCCGTTGCAATATGCAACAATTTCTCAGCATCAGCGTCTGTCAGTAACCCAAACCAATCACCGTCACATGGTCCACCATAGACGATGGCACTGTTGCAAGGGTGCGGAGAAAGCGATCCAAACAGCAAAATTTCACGAATACACACGTCAATGAACACGGACACAAAAGACCTGCATGTGCACGTACATCCAGTCCACTCCTCTTCAAGAAGTCCCCGATCTCACGCCACACACAAACAAGCCCCAATGCCGCAAAAATGGGTGCTTTTCAAAGGATGCATTTCTGGGGTGCTTCTACAAGGCTGCCATTTCAAGAGTTCTTGTCCACAAGAACACGCAGTGTGGGGCTCCAACTCCATTTACGCTGAACGCATGGGCAGATCCAGATACCAAAGTTTGCGCTGCTTTAGGGGTCTTGTTGGTAGTGGCCCTACAAAGCACGTTGCATAATAAAGCAATATCTGTGAATTCAGCAACTCCAACTGTCATTTGTATTGTACTTCACAAACAACATTGGTCCCACAAGTGTGGGTGTCAATACATTCAGTACAATAGTGCTCCTTACACTCATCACAAACTGCGACGGTGGAGCGCTTCTGGCAACACAACACACAAAATTCTGCCTCATCCTCTGCCTCATCTTGCGTGGCGGCCGAGTTGCTTTGGTCAGTCCAAACATGAGGCGGGACTGAATATCGACCGGGTGGTATTTCCACCGAAAATAGCCATTGGGTTGATTTGTCCAAAACACGCAGACCGACTCACCACCATGCGGATCGATTCTATCCGATGCACTGCAGTGCAACTGAATTCAGCCACACCTGGACCAACCCAACCAGGTCAGCAAAACTCAAGCCAACGCATTCCAGGCCAGTGTGTATCACGAAGACTCACACAACAGCCGACGCAGCGCCATATTGGTGGCAAGAAACAGAAACAGTGGGAGCCAACAGAACAAGTGCTATTTGCGGGCCTCAGCAGCTGTGCTTCTCCACTTCCCCAGTCTCTTTGTTGCGCCATTTCTGATACCGGGGGGGGGGGGGAATAATTTGAGGGGTTTTTTTTTGGGAGGGCTAAAATTAGGGAGGGAAATATTTGGAACGGGTCCTTAAAAATGAAGGAAAAATTTGGCATAAAGTCCCTTGCTGTTGCTTCCTAGTGGATGGCTACTGTTATTTCCTGATGGCCTCTGGATGGTTGCTGATATTTCTTGATGGGCTATGGATGGATGGATGGTGCACACATTTTGACACATCGCATCCTTAAAATTGAAGGAAATATTTGGTGCGAGGTAGGGCTTCCAAATTTGTCCACATCAAATTTGTCCCCCCCTAAATCCCCCCCCCCCCCGGTACAGAATTTTATGCATCTCTATTTATGCATGTCCTGTGATGTAGCGTTGAACAACCTCTTCGGCTTCTTGTGTGTGCATTTGTGTGTGTATGTGTGCGCGCCCATGTGGCAATGATATGGGTGGAACAATTGGCGAATGCACGCAGAGGCTGCTGGCTTAGGATTGAGCATTGTGGCGGACAGACCCGATTTACCAGCTTCAACTGCTGAACTTCGGTCATTGGGGGTTGAATGGATACAAATGAGAGGCGCACACTTTGCAGCATACTCGTGACCGCCCACGTGCGTGGTGGCATACACTGTCACGTTTGGAAGCGTCTGCTTGCGACGAACTGCCTCCAATGCAGTGTAAAGCCCGGTTCCGCATTGACCGCATCTAACAGCAAATGGGAAATGAATGCGTTGTCTGTCATTCCCTCACTTTAGCGGGTACTGGTGTTGTTCGAGGCAACAAGGAAGCCAGGTGGACCGGGCGTGGCTTCATTCCAATTTCCATGTGGAGATCTTCCTGCAATCCGATCGATTCCCCATCTTATGGGTTTGGGGGGCAATGGCCACGGTCATAATAATGGTAGTGGGGATGGAAATGGTAATAGAAATGGGGATGGGGATGAATGGAAATTACATGAAGGAGGAAGAGGGGTTCCCCCAAACTTTAAATACCCCGGGCGTGTGGGCTGTGGGTCTGCTTTTCCAGAGGGCAGAGCGTAATGCTGTGGGGGGGGGGGGGGTATTCCTGACTGCTACAGCTGGTGGAATCACGGCATCCTTCTAATTGTGTTTGAGTCGCCATGCAGTAGCTCACTCATTGGCAGCTGCAGATTGGTGAAGCTCTGTGTGCAGTCATGTCTTAGAACGGGGGGAGGCGGGGCTTGGGGGTTTTGGACCTCGGGTGGGGTCTGAGGGGAGGGGGGGGGCGTGACCCTCCTCCTTAGCAACTGGCATTTGAAACGTGTTGGTGCCGTAGGTGCCGGAATTGGTTTTGGCAGTTGTATTTGCCTATTGATGAAATTCCTTTGGATATTGCTCGGATTTGTTGCTGCCACTACAGGGTGGATTTCGGATGGTTGCTGCTATTTCGTGGTGGGCTGTGGATGGTCGCTGTTATTGTCTGGTGGGCTTCCTGGTGGGCTCTAAATGGTTGCTTGGTGGGCTCTGGATAGTTGCTGCATTCCTGGTGGGCTCTGGTTGGTTGCTGGTCATTCCTGGCGGCTCTGGAGGGTTGCTGGTAGCACCTGTGGACGGTGGACAAGGAAGGATGCATCATATGGCACATCAGTGGCGCCAAATGCGCTGGAGCAAAATTTTTTCTGCGTTGGCCACATGCCAAATTTCAGACGACTCAGAACTGGAGGAGGTGGGGGGGTGGGGGGTTGAAACGGGGGTGGGGTTGACCCTCCTCCCTACCGTTTTCGGGTTCTAAAACATGACTACCTGTGTGGTATGGCGTCGCGGAGACAACTCTCCAGCATCAGAGGAGCCATGACTCGTCTGCATTCCCCTTTCCAGACGCCCAAGAATACCACAATCTTGCTTACTTAATGTTTGTGTCCGTGTTCTTGGGTCAACCGCCGTCGGGGCCCCGCGGTATTGCTCAAATGTGCAGTTTGCACCTCCCCTGCTCTGCCATCCTGTTGCGCCGCTCTACCCATGTACACCGTTTTGTACACTGCAACACTGGCCCCTGCTGCTGCCACGGTGCGCAGTCTGCAGCTGCTGCCCCATTGCATAGCCTCCACTACGGCCGCATACTAGCCCCTGAGTCCCCACTATTGCCACAGAAACCTCACAACGCCCTGCAACCAAGCTCGTTAGCCCTTAACGACCTTTCATCTCGGCTTCCATGAGTGCACACCAGGATGGATGTCGCTGCTGTCTCCACAGTAACACCGCAGGGCAAAGATGGCTGTGCATCCGAGCTCCCTGAAGGTGCAAATAGTGCACCCGAGTCGATGTTGGCGGAACGCAAATGGCCAAAAGAATGTCCCTGGGGCATCGAGATCGCGCCCCCAAGCTCTCCCATCAACACGGTTGCGTTGATGGGCCAGACATGCCCCGTCTGTGCACAATTTCCGTGAATACCCAGCGTTCCAGGGCCCCTTGCGCACAAACTGGCAGCGTGTCTCACACTCGTCGGTGGCCTGACGGGTGGGCGTACACGTGGGGGAGGCAGAGCTCCGGATAAGCCCCTTGCCGTCCTGGGCCGGGCACGTCAGGAAGTGTGGAAGGCCCCGTTTGCTTGACGAATACCACCGCTGTTGGCAAAGTGCACACAGAACTGACAGAGCAGTAATCGCGGCCCCCGCATCATTCAAGGGTTCGGGGTTGAGGGCAGCGCATGCGGTTCCAATTTCAGCCCCCACGACCCGCCCTCCCGGAATCTGCAGGTGCCCATCAGACCCCCGCAGCAGACTTTGGGAGGGGAGGTAATTGCAGAGGAGGGGGGGGGGGGGGGGGCACGGGCCTGAAGTTCGGGTCAGCGGCCCTTCCAAGAAATTGCCCCATGCGCCACCACCGCACCACCCAGGACACCGCCGGATCAGTATGCAGAAACAAAATGCATTGTGCAGTGGTCCTACATGCAGCGCTGCGGCTTCATCCGCTGGGGGGTTTTTGTGTACAAAATGCGGTGAGACTTTACTGCGTGCTATGTTGGTAGCACACATTTTTGACATCACCGGGTTGTACCACATCATATCGCACTACATCGCATTGGAGAGAATGTACTGAATGTACTAAAAACTAGGTTACCCAATACGATGGAGCAGCACAATACACACACGCCCCACATCAACTCCCGTGTAAATAGAGAACTACCGTCGGCAGTGCATAGCTCCAAGATGCATGCACACTACACCCGCATTGCATGGAGCACGCAGAGTGGCACCTGCATATTCGAGGCTTGAGGCAGCAGCTGCGTGCCGAAGAACCTCCTCTGTCTACAAATAGAGAGAGCAAAGTTGCTTGTTGAGGTGATTAACAACACGGGCTCGTTTTAAAACACTGAGAAAGGTTCCATTCTCATCCCATACGGTGTGGGATATTGCCACAACAATTTGGCGTTTGAGGCATCATTCACAAGCCTTTTTTGGGGAGGGGGTGGCTTTTAGGCGGACCCTAGTTTTGCAGTCTTGCGGCACAACACAAACACACGGACGAAGACAATGAGAACAAGAAGACGTCGTTATCTGGGGTATGACGCAGCCACCGGCATCCCATCGGACATACACCAAACTCGTGCCCTTGTGACAGAAATACGCTTCGGGGAAAATCAGATGTCACGGAAGAAAAAGTTTCTGAGTCATTTTGCAGGGTTTGGGAATCCACTCTCCGTTAGTAGCTTGCCCGAGCCCCTCCCCTTGCAACTGGAGGGGGGTTCAATTCTGCGCCAAGACCATATGGCTTATCAACCGCCCGGAAGGGCTGGGGGGGGAGACCTCATTAAAAAACGGACAAATGCAAACTAGAGGTAATGGCCGGGGGGGGGGTGTTTGTGGCTCAACTTGTGGTAAAGCTCAGCGGTTTTGGGGGAAGAATGCCAATGTGGTTCACGAATTGATTTGCGAACCGGTTTGGGACTGGGTGGTGTGAATCCTGCTTTCTGAACCATGATTTCTTTCAGCACCAAATACTCTTTGCCACAACGCCTCCCAACTACAAAATATGCGAGGAACACTAGCCCCTAGGTCACCCCACTTTTTTTTTTGACATCCATCCAATGCAAAGAGCAACATGTATATATCTTGACTGCACAGAAAACCACCATGCTCTTCCTTTTTTGTTAAACCTTCCTTATCGATTCTGGAACCCCACCCTCGGGGTTTGCGGCACACACTTAGTACTAAAGGGATCACGTCAAACGAATAATGCGCGCAACTTACCCCATGGGACTCCCACGCCTTCGGCACTTACGCATGCTTGGCAACTATACCACTCGACCAACACACTCTCCCGCAACTTTACACAAGAGCCGTTATCCTCGATGCTTTTGACAATCGCCGCCACATGGTGTGGCATCCGTTGCTCGAAACGGATGTGGCTAGTTGACCGGCGAGGCAATTGCCACCAAGAGCCGGCATCGGCCGAAACACTCATTTGCGGGATACAACTCAAGCGAGGGAGCAACGACACCTCATGTTGTTGCACATTGCGGTACACCGTTTGGGCTGGAAAGCACACTATGTCTCGCGCTTGCAATTGTGGCAAAGGCCCTCCATCGTACCCGCTGACTTTCACTTTGCCGGTGATGTTCTCGGACACCTTTGAGAACCAAAGCCGCGGGAACTAGAGCGAGGCGGATCAACCCATTTCAACGTCTTTGCGACCCAACACCCCAAAAACGGCGCGGGGTGGGAGTAGGGAAGCGTGCGGAAATCAAAGAAGCATTCTTCCACTTCGATCCAGAACACCTCTTGCATCACCCCCTCCCGTTCTAGCTTGTTTTTAGCCGCATTTGCGGTTGATCACCCCATGGGATGCATTGATCTATTTTGGATCTCGCTAATTTGCTCTAACTCACATCCATTAATATCCACTCACAACAAATAATATCCACAACTTTGAATCGGTCTCTATTGGTTGTCTAGTACAGCAAGACGAAACCAGCTCTCAACCCCCCCACCCACCCGTAGACCCACCCACAAAAGGCACTATAAGAGACCCACTCCATTTTCGGAGCCATTCCCAAGGGGACTGGGCAATGCGATCCGCGCCGGATCGGGGTGGTGGAACCCCCCTCCCCTCCCCCAAAATGGACGTGCAGAGACCCACCTGGGTGGGGGTCTCGGGGGGGCGTGTACGGAAACTAAGGTGAAGTTTGACCACCCAAAGCCCAAGCCCTAATGTGACAAACAACTGCTCCAACATGGAACGTTGATGGTATTGCCTCACACAATTGCAAAAAGTGGACCTCAGAATCACATTGGTGCCTGAGCCCAAAAATTTCATCAATGCATGCCACAAAAACAGCGGACAACCACAGGCAGTGAAGGCACGGTACTGGATGTGGTGGAATACAGGTGCACAGATGCCCCACTGAGCGTGCCCCACAGCCTAAAGATGCCCAAATGTGACCAATCTGACCTGCCAATAGCACCAGGAACCCGGAGCCCAGAGAGCAGACGCCGCCCCCTGAGCGTGAGCAATTGCAATACAGGCATGAAAATGGAGGGGAAACGAGCGATGTCAGTGACGATGGGAGAGATGACACAGTGACCACAGAAGTCCCACAAGGTCCGAAGGTAACACATAAACATGTGGACACAATGAACTCATGGTGGCGAAGCGAAATCGAACCGTGGAAGTCAATGATTTTAGGCTACTCACGATATGAAGCAAAAAGATACGACTCAATGAACCAACGGGATCAATGGCTCTACCGAAAATACAGGTTACTACCATTTCTCTTACAACGGAGTGGCACCACCACCACAAGAGATGTGGCAATCAGGTATTTTTGATGTAACATCATCGGAGGCGCAGCAATGGTTTCACGAACGAAACATGCGAGAGATGATGGAAGAGTGGTCAGATAGCTCCGGTGACGAGCATAGCCCAAACAGGCAACCCCCCCCCCCCCACCGACCAACAGGTAAACCAGAGGTGAACACGTCCCAGGGAACCAGTGGTTGAGAGTGCCAGTCACATGACTGTGACACCCGTGATCATTTCTTGCTGCCATACACTGCACTATAGAAAATATTTCTGGCATTTGGCTCTGCCTGTCTGCTTTGCCTCTGTCTCAAAGTCCACCTGACGACGTGGTCACTGTGTAGCAAGAAAGCCCCCTTTGGTCTCATATCTCGTTTATCCAATTTCCCCCACCTACTCCACGCGACGGGTGCTAGCGACAGTGCTTTGTTTTCTCACGCAACCTAGGATGGTTGGCGATGATCACGCAAGGCAGGCACAAGCAAAGCTCATCAGTGGGAGACAAATCCAATGGCCGTGACACACAAGCAATATGTGTTCGCCTTTTGCTTATGCTCATGTGTATCCTGCTCCTCAACCGTGCATGGCATGTCGTGAGCACATGTCTTGTTGTATGCGTGCGTGTGCGTGCTCTGTGTAGCCTGTCCCTGCAAAGCAGCTATAATCAGTCAATGATGTCACAATGTCACCAAATGATGACGCCATCATCAACAAAATGGTTCTTTCGATTGAAAAAAAAAAGCGGACTCGCCGGGTCCGGATCGTTTCACTAATGTTGAAAATAGTTGACAACAAGTTCCAAGACCAAATATACACTTTAAGAGACCCGGGGCTTTGGGGTCAAAAAAGTTATGAGACCTAGGTCCACCATTGGAGGGGGGGGGTGAACAAACTCAATGTTTCCAGCGCTTGTCTGCCCCGTATTCAAAGTATCGCCGTGGGTACCTTGACAACGTTAGCCACATATGTGTCCTCTCGTTCACCACCATAAATCTTGGAGGGCCAACTACAACTTGGCCCACTCGCCACCAACACGTGCATGTCATACGGCTTTACCGTGGAACGCATGGCTTGGGCTTGCGTTGTCGTAATCATCCGAACCCCTTGAATCCGGACAATGTTTCGCCATCGGATCATGTTCTAAGAGCATTGGGCAAATGGCGGATCTTGACGGATTGTTCGATTGTGCGCAAGCACCCGAGATTCCCGATATGGCGACTTTGCATAGTTTCATCATTGACATGACATTCTGAGTTTGATTGAATTGCACTTTACCAAATGCGTTTGCGCCTTGTTGGTGGACTCCTTTGTACAGTGGCGGTGACCTAGTCCTAAAGGGAGCCGGTTGGCAACCTAATGTGCAGTTGCACCTCACTAAAAATTTAGGAGCATCAGTCTGTATATCTGTGTGTCACCTTTGAGTCAACCTGGGAGTGCTTTGCTGACAATATGGTGTATTGTACTGGGATGAAAAGCTTGGCTAGTCAGGCGTCCTGGTAACGTGGACAGCCACCATGGTTGTGGGTAACCTTTGGAGTTGAGTTCCTGAATTAGGTGGATGCAATTTATCACTATTATTTGACGCAGCGTAGAAACATCCCCTTAGTGAAGAAACATGTGGCGCTTTAGCGAATTGTGTTGAATGGGCCAGCCGACAAATCCCGGTGACATGACAGCTGTTGGCCTCTAGCACCGGGGAAAGAACTTGCTGAATCCTAAGAGGGTGCACCGTCCGCTATGCGCGCTATGTGAAAAGTAGGCTACTTCGGACACGTTTCTCCCGATGCCTCAGGTGACCGCAATATCTACGTGCTCCCATACATAAGACTGCTCGGATCCTTACGCAATCCAAAAAATCACACAGCGTATGTTTCACACTGAAAATTCTGTATTGCTACCTCAATCTGCTGTTTTTACCCTGCAGGGAATGCTTGCCCGGTGGTGGCTGGTTTACAGCGTGGTCAAACTGTATGGGAGCTATGCACGTGCTCGCGTGGATGGACTGATTCGGGATATAAAATTCATGAGCACAGGCCTGTGGCAAAAAAGTGAAAGATCCATTGAAAAGATAATGATATCAGATGTTGATTCCACTATTTAAATTCTTGCCAGAGGATAGTGCACTATGAATTTCCAAAAAAACCCAAAAATCGGCGCTGTAGGGAACAACGCACGGTACTAACAACCTCCCCGATGTAGAAATCAGGCTTTCATCCGTAACAATTTCAGAGAAAGTCCATCCGGAAGGTTTTACTCCCTCCGCGAAGCCCGCCGAACAAGTGCCGAAAACGCGGCTGCGTCTGGGTCCCCCCTATGGATGGCCCCAGGGATCAGCTACTACGCTTCTTAAATTTTGAACGCTTTTATACTTTGCTCAGATTCCTCACGGTCGATTCAAAACAAAGTCGCGAAGGCCACGGTCCAATAAAAAAAAGTCGCCAGGCCCAGGGTTGTGCGCGCGAAGCCCAGGGTCGATTAAAAAAAAGTCGCGAAGCCCAGGGTCGATTAAAAAAATCGCGGAGCCCAGGGTCGCGCGGCCGAAGCCCAGGGTCGACGAGGGGCGGAAGTGAGGGGGAGCGAAGGCAACAAAACATATCGGCAGAGAAGAGTGGACCTCAGATAGGGATTGTCGCCATAGCGAGCCTTCTGCGCACGGTGCGCTCATTCATCTACAGAGGCAGGCTGCAGTGGCCCTGCCCCTGGCCGTGGAGAAACAAAGATTGCATCCGAGGGCTGACTGAGGGTTTAATCTGCCAAAAGACCCACTTAAGACAAGCATTTGTGATGCAGCACATAAAATGCCACATTAGGGGTTTTGGCCTAGCTATATTTTCAGTGATGTCTTGTGGCACTTTTTGCAATCCTTGTGATGTGCCATTTTCACTCCTTGTACTTTAACTTCTATTGCTTTGTCTCAAGCGCCCGGGCAAAGCCTTCCTTGTGAGTTTAAGGGTCGTCTTTGAAGTGGATGCAATGTTTTACGGACAAGGGAATCTGTACAAGGTTGGTTTTACGGACAAGGGAATTTGTAAAAGGTTAGTTTGAGTGAGGTGTTGGAGAGGTGAGGCCCCACCAGGGGGTAAGCGAGGGGCATGAGCAGTGATAAGACTGTAGGGCCGGAGATAGAGATTGTAGATTACCTTTGTTTGAATTGTAGCAAGGATGACGAAAGAAAGCAAGCGGGCACACTCAACAGTGGTAGAAATCCATTGGCTGAAATTGGAAGAGTATATGAGTAGATTAGCTTTGTGTTTTGCCAGTTTTGTCCTGCTTTCTTGGGTTTTATTATTGCTATTCTTTGTTGAAACTCACATGTGCTTGACTCTTATCAAACCCTATATATCTTTAATTGTAACGCTAGGACGGGACCAAGATTCTGCGCACTATGATTTGTACGATGAGAAAAGGAGATCCTTTGTTAGATTTAAGCAACGAGCATGGCCTTCGTGGCCCAAGATGACGTGTTGTTTCTTTTTGTTTCATTTTCTCTTGCATTGTGTGAGTCTCCTTGTCTCTTTGTGTAAATAACATTTCAGGTTTGTTCAATCTCTTTGAGAGAAGTGTCCCTGCGTGCGCGCTACAGGGTATTGCCGCGCGATGGCTCAGTGCGCACTACAAAACTATAGCGCGCGTCATCGCGCGCGCTATACCTCGGGGTCTTGGGTTTGTAACCCCATGTCCTAATAAGCAGGGCAAAAACGCCTATTTTTCTAAAGTTTCAGATGCTTCCGGCACCGCATGTGACGCTCTCAATGTCAGGAAAGATTGCCAGCATTTTGGGCCCCCACTATGGGTGGTCCCTGTGGAAGAACGAGGACCTTTTGGCGGACCTAGTTGAGTTTTTTTGCTCAGGGTCTGCCGTCCAACGGTCTTTGTGGGCCAAGTTGGAAAAAAGGGTCCCCGTGTCTGAAGCAGAGAAGAAGCGTCGCAGGACCGAGGCTGCCAACGCCGTCACACCCCTGTCGGTGGTGGACTTGGTCCTGCTCCTGAAGATTCCACGAAGAAGGTATTATTGCGCGCGCTTTGCATGTGACATTGCGCGCACTTCCGCTCATAGCACGCGCTTCGTTGACTTCTGCGCGCGCTACGTCCTCATGTTGCGCGCGCTATTTTACTCAGGTACAAAGATTTGATTACTTGGACGAGAAGTAAGGGCCCCACACACCTTTTTTCTCTCCCGTCCTATGCTAGTTTCGCCACAGAATGGAACCAGCTTGCAAGTAGGCAGCATTTACAGGTTGCCGTGCACACAGATGGGGTCACAGTCTTTTCGCAGTGGCCCCTGCAGCACTTTTTTGACTATATATTTTCCTTTGATTCCATTGTTTCTAACCTCCAATACTGTAACCCCAGGGAGTGCCAAGGAGAGCTGTGGATCATTGTGAGGGGGGATGGGTTGCCTTGTGGGGGGGAATCGTGGTGCCAGATGTCCATTTCCTTTGCCAACCATGGTCACTTGGAAAGGACGTTGTCCTACCACTGGACTGTTAACGTCGCCCTTTGTGGTGAGAATTCCACCTCTGTGTTGTCCCAGGTCTGGGCTAACAATCTTGCTTTTCTGCAGAGTGCCCTTGACAGTGGTGTGGTTCCCATCCGGGGTGCATCCAGACGCTGCAGGATTTTCTGCGGTGGGGATAGCCCTTGGCTGCGTCGGTTGTCGGGTGTCACTACACATTGGATGGCAGGTAGTCTGTTCAGTTACATGACGTGGTGCAAGTCCAGTGCAACGTGGTTGCAACAGGATGTGGATAGAACCACCGAGCGAGATGAGCAGTTGCTAGGGCTTATTGCACCTGGGGCCAAGTGCAGGCCCATGGATATATTTGGTGTTGTCTAGAGCAGGTTGTTGAAGGTGCCTCTGAGGCGGCGTCACCTTATACCATGTGTTCTGCACCTTCTGATTTTTGTAGGGAGGCAGGTCACTCACTGCCTTGGTACGCAGATGGGCCAAGTCTGTGCGTCCCAGTACTAGGGTCTCTGTTCAGGCTATTCTTCACTGGTCTGGTTGTCACATAGCACTACAGGGGACGGCAGAGCCGGATGGGGAAGAGACTTGGTGCCTTCTAAAGGTGGGGGGGCAGGAACCCTGGTGTCGCGCCGCATTAAGATGCTCAGGCAGGTTAATGAGCGTCTGTTCCTGTACTGTTGCACACTTTTCAGACCTTTCAGAAAGTGTTTTTGCATGTGTCTGCCGTATACCTAAGATCCGTCGGCCCCCCCCAGAGCGACCCCGTACCCCTGAAGCGCCGCGCTCACGCCGGCGAAGGCCTGTATCTGATGTTACTCCTGCAGTACAGCCCTCCATCTCTGCACACGCCTGGGGATCATTATGGCACCGGATTAGTGCCTTCCTGAACCCCCTTCCGGCGCAACGCCTTGCGCTCACCTGTCGCTTTGCGTTACTGTGTGGCGCGGACGCCCTCCTTGGACATCAGCGCCTGTCCCAGGATGACCCCAGCCTGCCTCACCTTGCCCCCCTGTACTGGCGCCTCTCCACCCTTGCCCGCCGGGTATTTTCAGTCATCTCTTACCACACAGTACTCGCCTCCATTCATGCCCTGCATCGCAGTGTACCCTGTGAGCTCCTCCACATCGTCAGCCAGTACGCCTCCGCCCATGTGCCATGTCACCCCATGATCCTGTACCTGCCCCTACCCCCACCCCCCTCCAAGAAACGCCCCCGAGTCCCACCACGGGAGCTGCAGCACATAAACCTGGATCTGGTCCTCCCCACTAGACGTAGGTCTCAAGCCCCCGACCCCCCGGGGGCGCTGAACAGGACTATGTGACTGTGTCGCGCATGCGACCAGTTGCGCCAGAAAAAAGCCGCAGATCCCGAATTGCCTGTTCCAAAGTTGATTTGAGAAATGCACTTCTGTTTCTGTCAATGAAAATTCTATTTTCTGGTCTCTTTTTCTTTAATAGTGCTTGTTTGATTATTTGCGCTGTTTACGGCGTCATTTTCCACTATGATAGGCAACATGCTCTTTCCTATGTTGATCTGATTGTGTGCAAAACTGTCCGCGACCTGCTAGTACTTGGATAATGAAGGAATGTCACGAAAATCGGGACCACGTGTGTTCTGTTGAGTAATGCAACGTCGAGAGACACTGTCACTTGTATTTGCGCACAACGCTCGCATGCAGGTTCATGGCCATCTGAAGAGTGCTTTCTTCTGTGTCTTCGTTTGCTCACGCCGCCTAGCTTCGCTAGAATTCATCGACAACAAACAGGACCTTGACTACGGCCCTATCACCTTTGTTGTTAATTCTCGAGCTGCGACACAACCATGTCTACCGTCCAATGCCATCGCTGCCACGGCTACGGCCACATGTCATACCAGTGCCCCACGAAGTCTACTCAGGGATCGCCACATCAGCCCTCTGCTCCTGCACCGTCACTTTCTGGCCACGCTGGACAATGGGATAGCGGTAAGCCGAAGATTTGGTGTCCCTACCATGAGGCCTGGGGTGCTCATGAGCCCCAAGATTGCCGCAAACGCAACCGTGCGCCACCTGGCAACAGTACCCTGTCTATGACACCTCCCCCACCACCCTCAGGATCGCCCCCACCACCGACATGGCACATGGATATCCGTGAACTCATCGCTGAATGTATGCCTGAATCTGCCAATCGAATTCGGCTTCTCAACTGTCCTCACGGTATCAAGCTTACGTTTCCACGTGATACCACCAAGACGGATATGGACTGGGTACGCACTAACGTTACCGGCCTCACACGAGTGTATCAAGAAGGACGTGTCCTGGTCTTTGGTCTTGCTGACGCAGACGCCCAACGTGCCACGTTTGATCGATTTAAGACGCTGCGTGATGGTGATAAACCTATCACCGTGGAGTACATCGGCGACGCGCCGTCCGCCGTCATTAGTGGTCTGAATCTGAAACCTGATGGTCTTACGTTGGCGCCTGCACCGACCACTCCTAGCAAACCACCAGCGTCTCCGCAGCTTTCCGACTCACCGTCAATCCCTGGAGATGTACCTATGACTGACACGCCAGACGCTACCGAGGCCCGTTTCCAAGCTATTGAAGGCAATATTCAAGCGTTGAATGGAAAAATTGACGGCCTTGGCGGCCGTATGGATAACATGGCTAGTGACATTGTCAAGCAGCTTGCCGCTGCACGAGACCAAGACCGTTCAGAACGCGCTGACATGGAGACACCACCAGCAAAACGTTTTGCTGCTGCAGGTCATCCTGATTCCTTTCTCCCTAGACCAGATGAGCTAGCCTGCCCGGCCATCGGGAATGCTATCGCCTTCCCCGTGAAATGCTGCGTTGTGAACAGAGAGAGCCACGCTATCACTGTTGTGAACGTTGCGGACGCCGTTACGGCTGGCCCTGATGGACAACAACTTATCCGCATTACTCCCTTGGACACCAAGGGCACTTTGCATCCAGAGTTTGCTACTACTATCACTACCAACTGCCTCTTTCTCCCTGATGACGCCACAAGATACCAAGCTGGTCTACAGGCCCTTGCAAAATAGGCACGGCGGGCTGAAGGCCTCTGCCCACACACTTCGCTGCTCGATCTTCGATGCGGTTGCGCGTGTACACGCATCAACCACGATTCGTTGCATCTTACACATTCTCAGCGCGAATTTCTACACCTGTGGCATGTTCCACGCTGCCATTGGTCATGCCCATTCTGGTGCGCCTACTTTCCCCTGTCTGTACCCGACGCCACGTCCACGCTGCAGGACACGCTACACCAGCTGCAATCGAAAAACCCACTGCTCCGCGTGGCTGGTATGGAGTTGTACTCTGAAATAGCCTGCTTGCGGAGCGAGTTACAACGTCAAGTTCGGAATCTCGAAGATTGTCTCCGCGAGATGCGCCGCGGGGTACCCCAAGCCTCTCACCGACCCTTCGAACTAGGTTCTGAATTCCCAAACCATACACCGTTTATACCTCATTGGGCGCGAACATTGTACCGTTACCCTTTTTTGCGGCCGTTTTGGGAACGCTTCATGCTCCGACTACGGAAATCACAGTGGGCTAACGTTACCCACTTGGATTGCATTCATTTTCTTCGTACTTTGTACCGCTGTTTCGATGAATCTACATACACTCTGGCACACACTCTCACAGCACGCACGCCCCTGCACAAATCTGCACATCGTACCACCCCACCGCGGTTTCTGCCGCGGCACCGCACCAAGCTCATGCAGGGGCTCCGCCTGACTTTTGGCTGCACCATGGATCTGCATGTTCCTCTGCTTTACCGTTCTCCTATGCCTATACACGCCTACTTTGGCCAACGCAATCACTTCGTGACTAGCAACTGCTGCACATTGCTTAATGAATATGGGTACATCTCCGGCGTCTATGCGCCCCATGATTGGGATGACCCACCCGAGTTGCAAGCTTTCCTCCCCACCCTGCGGGATGCCGTGTTTTTCGGCGCGGCAATGCCCATCCGTGTTGTTTTCTTCCTTTCCATGATCCGGTACCACACATGGGCGGAATTACATGCCCTACCCCTCACACATACCATTGTTGGTCACGGGCAACCGCGCCCTTCTTCCCATGAGATGATGCTCGTTGTCGTACAAAACGCCACTGCCGTGGACACGTGGCCTATGAACCAAGCTCTTTGCACCGCGCACCTACACCCCACCCTGACGAAGATGCATATGCTCCCCGTGACCTTGCCTCGTCATCTCAGCTTGACACACGTCCCCGACATGTATGAGCATGCGCGACTGTTTCGGACTGACCACCCCCTCCCCAACATCATACTTACTGCACACTGCAATGGCAAACACCAGTTCTGGGACACCTGGAACCACGAGATGCATGTGCGCCGCGCCATGCTGGCACGGAGCACGCTGTCGTGGCCCGACTTGGTTGCCTCCTACCATCGATGCAACCGAGTACTCCCCTTTGCACCGCAAAGGTGGCTCCGCCGCCTATGTACCCTCGTTGACTGGCGGTATGCGCATGCACTGCAGGAGGAAGGCCAGTGGCTCTATGCTATCTGGAACCCCCTCGATGGACGTATCTATTGGGGCCAAACGGGCGCCATCGGCGATGCCAAATGTATCATACAACGCTTTCAGGGCGAAATGGCCTCATCGCGCTCATGGCGCAAGCTTTACCGAGGTAACACGAAGGGACCCACGCTGTTGCACGTGATGCACCTACTGGGCCCAGAGAACTTTGTCGTTATCCCTGTACGAAAGTCCACACGATATGCCCTCGATGCACTGGAAAGCCATTTTATCCGGCATGAAGTGCCAAACCTCAATGATCGTAAGATGAGGAAGAAGAATTACTATCGGTTCCTTGTGCGAGGGGACATGTTACGGAAATTGGCCAACTCTGAGATCACGAACCCTGAACGTTGGCACCGTCTGCCTACGCTGAAACGACTAACCATCCACCCAGGGGATGCCGTGCGCATCCTCACTGCAGCATGCAAAACCCTACCCCGTCCAGACCTTGTACCCCTGCAACAGAAGCTCATCCCATACGTCCGACGCCACATTGGCGTGAGTCTACCACCCACACTCCCCCTCCCCTTACCCACACAAAGCAGGCGGGTGTGTCGACAGGTCCGGTATGCTTTCCGCACGTTCTTGAAGAGGACTCGGTTACCCCGTCTGATTCAGGAATACTTGGTTGTCATCCTGCGCGTTGTGCCCAGCCCTGTATGCAAGTTGGGACGCGTTTTGATAGAGTCTCACATCCCTCACTCTATCTCCGACATGTCCACCATCCTACGTGATGAGGCATGTTGCGGATGCCATGGCCCCCCCCGGGACTCACGTTCATGCCAACGCCAACTTCTCTTTCACCCCGGCCAGATGCGTGCAGTGTTCGGAGCCGAGCACACCCCACTACTTACCACTTGCGCCAACGCATACACCCAGCCAGGCTCGGTCCTGATACACACCCGCGCGCGACACAACCTGCGTGCCGTTTGCAGGAAAATACCCAAGACACGCCCGTTCCCCTTCAAAAGTTTTTCGGCACATGTTCACCGCTTGTTGTCGGCAGATGCACGGGACCGTTCTAGGAAAAACCTGCCCTCCGCGCGGGATGTTCGCGATTTTCGCACTGCACACCCCCAGCATAGAGCCGTCACACTAGACAAAAACACACTATGTTTTGTCGTTGTATGCTACGCCTTCTGGCTCCGGATCCTTTTAAAAGCGTACCATGACCGCCCTGAATACTGCCATCACTACACTGCGGCCACCGCAGACGTTATGCAGGCTGTCCTGGTCCTGTACTATGTCATAATATGCGCCACCCTCCCTGTGTTTAAGCGCGTGCAACCGCGTACCTCCATGCGCACGAAACTAAACAAATGCCTGCCATGGGTCGAAGGACTTCGCCTACCCCCACTAACGTTGCAGGCACCCACACCAGGCTGTGCTGCTGCCTACGATGCCTTCCGTGTGGAAGCCTTCTCCCTGGCTGTTACTTGGTATAACGACCTGTCACAACGTGCCCGTGCACGGGGCGCTGGCCCCCCTGATGCACTACACACCTCCCCACGGGCCCAACGGTCCTGGAAAGTGCCATCCACTACCAGTACCCTGAAGCAGAAATCTGTTGCGCGTGTCGACCCTGAAATACCCCTCCGGGTAGACCAAGTGAGCACCCGGGAGATATTCCAGCACGCCGGCCACCCCATGGCGCCCACGCTGAAGCAAGGGGGCCGCATGGTCCAGCTCATGGAACGTGCCTATACCCTTAGCTTTGTCACACTTAATATCTTGGATCAGCGCCACCTGATCTCGGGGTTCATTGAACCTGCTCGGGAATTTTTCCGGGAGCATAATATCCCTGTTGGTGCGGGAGAGCTCGACCTCTCACGCATGTTCCCCTCCCTAAAACGTGATCGCATCATCGACGCCCACAAACGCCTGGCGGCACGCTACGCTAAAATGTGCCACCTACACCGAGGCACAAAGGAACTGCATTTTTCTGTTGCTAGAACCAAGGACAAAAAACTTGATGCCATTGGGATGAAAGGCACCAATTGTTGGCGCGTCTTCTCCATGTCGGAGGCACGTGATATCATCTTTGCCGACCTTTTTCTCAACGACTTTTTCTGCATGGGGGACACATGTAACCGACAGTGCGAAGGGGCCGCTATCGGCGGATACCTTTCCGCCCAAAACGCCGACATCACTCTGATGGCGGCCGAAGCGGACGTGCCCTGGGGATCCACACTACCGTCCCGTGTCAAGGTCGCACGCTTTCGTGACAACATCATGTTTTTCTGTCCACTACCTGTGCAGTTCTGGGCCCGTCAGCTCACCCTGTTCCTCCAAGACATCTATCATATGGAACTGGATGTGGAACAACTAGGTAGGAGTGTCACCTTCTTAGAAGTCCAGATCGAGTGTCGTGGCTGCGACATTTATTATGGCCTGAAGAATAAAGTCCTTCTAGGTCACATGACTACCCAGCCCACTATAAAACGTTACCCCCATCCGGGTGGCGACCTGGCCTCCTTTACTGTGCGCGGTATGGGATGCAGCGTTCTAGGGCGTGGTGCGGAACCCCTAGTTAGAACGCAATTTCTGGAACACCCACCTACCCTCAATTTTGGGGCAAACCACCTAAAAAAATGGATTCAGCACCCTCAAAAACCCCCCATCCCCTTTCTTTCCCCACATAACCCGCATCATGGGGGTGGTTTTTGGGGGGGGGGTCAAAGAGTTAGAGCACAGTTAGAACAGAGTTAGAACGCAGTTAGAGCACCTTGCTCTAACTAGTTATCGCGCTAGTTATCGCGCGATAACTCAGTTATCGCGCAGTTATCGCGGGTAGTTATCGCGCACCCCTCCTCCCTCCCTCCCTAGGACAAACAACACAAAACACTTGGCACAAAGCATCTGTGGTCGATTTTCATACAAAGTCATCAATGTCTGAGGCCTTGGCTGCCTCCAGTCCCAAAAGCCCTTGCTCCAGGGCGTTCATGGACATGCAATGGTGCATGTGGCGGAGGGACATACTTGGCCTCACCAAAGACCAACCCTTAAAACAATTTTTGAGCCTCCTCTTGTAAGGCCCATGCCGATACTCCGTTGGGATGGAGGAAAACTGAAAAATGTTCCTCCATTTCTCGGCAAAAAAGGTGGAATGTGCCAAGCACCAATGGATCCACCTGGTGGGGGACCAACCTGAGTCTCCCCACGCTTTTGAAAATTTTGTGGTCAACGCACGGTGGCGTTCCACTTGGGTTAGAGTGTACAACTCCCTCACCCTCCAAAGCTCATACAAACCCTCAATGCATTTCACCATGACATGCACAACAACCCATAACATAGGTCCCCCAGGGGTCCTCACTGTGGGGACATGCTCTTTGAGGCATTCCACAAATTGCCTTTGGAAGGGGGGGGAGGTTAGGAAAACTTTGGTGCTGGTTAGATCGAAATCTTTTTCTGTGGCCCTCGAGGCCGAAGGGAGGCGTTCCCTAAGAGGGATGCCTGCGGTCTCATCCTTGAGGGCTTGTTTGAAGGCCTGCAAAGCTGCAAGAGCTTGGGCCTTACCAGGGGTACTAGGGGGGAGGGCCTGGAGGGTGGTCTCAATGCGCTTTGCAATGCCGTTTAGGATGCGGCATGCTGCATGTTGGTAGTCCCCCGGCCGCCTATCAGGGGTCACACTTCTCAAGAATGACCCCCATCTTGAGGTGGACTCCACCCCCATTTGCTCAACAATCCCATTGGGGTCTTTGCACAACCAACACTTAGACCCAGCCCCCCCCATTGCTTGCATCCCCTTCCCATCCCCTGTCAAAATGACAGTGCAAGTCAAAAATTGGTTTTGAAAGAGGACAACGTCCTCTTCCACATCCCTCACCTCTTGGTTGAGGTTGGCGGAGATGTCAAGGCTTCTCAAAAAAGCCTGTTCATCCCCGCCATCCATGCAAAACCATGAGGCCCATAGCTTCACCTTCGAAGCATATTTTGCCCCCCCCCATACATTAACCCATACATCCGCACGGGTGGAGGATGCCTTCCACAAGGAAGTCGCATCAACTGAAATAACAATAATGGCAACGCCACTAGGGGGGGGTTTCCCAATAACTCGGGCCATAGATATTGCATTTTGCACAATTGATTGCAAAGGCACATGGGCAGCTGCCCTATTGCGGCCTGTGGTAGACTTTACAATGGTGGTTTGGGGAAAGTAGGGCATGATCCGTTGCCGAACGGTCCTTAGGTCCCGTTGTGTGCAACGGCGGGGCATTCGCAAAAGGGCCCGTTGGGAGAGATGCATGCTGCATGCCATGCGTAGCATGCTCAGGGCCTCATGCTCCTGAGCTGTTAATGCAAGATGGCCGCCAAGTGGGCCAGACAGGGCAGTGCACGCCCCACCACTTAAACAAACTTCGCCTTTGGTGTTGGTGCCACACACGACGTCTGGGTCACCCAATAGAACTCGCACCAGCCGCTGAACCGCCTTCAAACGCCGCCGCCGGGCCTTGGGGCACTGCAGATCGGTGTACCGCCGCAGGTTGGCTGTGTTGAGAGCCCGCAGGGCCTCATTGACAGCATTGTCCATGAAGAATAAGAGGACCTGGGCGCGAAATGAGGGAGGGTTTTGAAGCAAGGGCCCAAAAAACACACGCGATAACCCACGCGATAACCCCCGCGATAACTAGGTTATCGCGCGATAACCCCCGCGATAACCCCCCGCGATAACTAGTTAGAGCGCGATAACCCCCCGCGATAACTAGTTAGAGCACCCAGTTAGAGCGCGATAACCCCCGCGATAACTAGTTAGAGCAGGGGTTAGTGCGCACTAACTGGTGGTGTTAGAGCAAGCGTTGGGCACCCTAAAACCTTCACAAACGTTGATTTTGCACCCAGGAAACCTTGGAGATGTCAACAATGTGCAGGCACGGGGTACATGGCGCCACAATCACAAATTCAAATCAGTCACACAGTCTTTTGGATGATTTGGATAGGGTGCCTCTCAAATGTTCCGGGCTAGACAGTAATAGAAATAGTGAACAATAATCGAATCAGCTGGAGGGGTTAGAGGACCCTAAAACCCATGGACAGCAGCTGCTGCCGCCACACAGGCGTGCAGTGCAGAACCCCCCCCGCACTATAAAAAATCACGCTCCATCGCTCGCCCTCCCATGACAATGGAGCGTGTAGTGCCCTGGTGTTGAACAACACTGGGGCTTGGGGGGTGGCGGTGCATGCCCAACCCTCCACCGCCCTACCCTTGCACACACGGGTGTGCCGCTTTTTTTCCCTCGGGGAGGGATTCAGCAGGCCACCACTCTCCACCCAAAACTCACCCCCCGTGAAAGACCCCACACACACAATAAGCGCCATGGGCGCCCCATCCCGCAAATGGGAGTGGAGGCCCATGGTGTCCGTCCCTTGGGGGCGAACAATTTGGATGCTACACCATGTGAACCATGGTGGAGCATTGGAGGTGCAATACCCATTGAGGTCTGCTACCAAGGGGGTGAGGGCAGGCCTGAGGGTAGCAGCGGCCATGTGGGTCGCCCTAAAATTAGAGGGGTTGGGGTTTCCACTTCCCACGAGGCCAAAGTGGCACATGTCCACTTGGGCCCCATATCGCTCCTCCCCACGAAAAATGCCCTTGGGCAACCCCCTGAGCAAATCCACTAGTCATTGGCTCCCACTCCTACTCCCGCTACCCTGACTCTGCAACCCTTGCGGCGCCAGCCCCTGCTGGGCCTGCTGCGCCCCGAAGGAGGCACAGAGGGTGGAGGTGAGGCTGCGCACCTGCGCCTCAGCCACCCCCAAGCGCTGCCCAAGGTCATCCCCCCTCCTCCGCTGCCCCTCCACCTCCACCCTAAGCTGGGCCACCTCCACCTCCGCCTTCCGCCTCCCCTCCTGGGCCTCCCTCAGGGCCTCCCTCATCGCCTCCACCTCCTCCCCCCTCTTGGCGGCCAGGTTGAGGGCCTGGTCCAGGGCACGCTGGGTGTTGCCCTGGGCCTTTTCGGCCTTTGCCAAGGCCGACCTGTGGTCGGCCGACCGACCCTTGGCCAGTGCGGCCTCGACCCCCGTGGCGGCCGCCTGCTCCACCAAAACCTGGCAAGCGTCCGTCACGTGGGTGGCCACACTGGCCCCCAAGGCCTCCACGTCCAGGGCCTCATGGGGGGGCTGGGCTGCCGCCACCTTTGCCACCTTCGATGGCTTGGGGGAGGGCTTGGGGGCGGGGGTTTGGCCCTTACCCCTAAGGGGGGGGGGGGCATCCGGCTCAACCACCACCACGTCTGGTCCCCGCTTCGTCTGGCCTTTTCCCGGCCTTCCCCCCTTGGGTGCATACTGCCGAATCCATTCGGCAGTGGCGTCCCCCACAGAAGGGGGGGGGTCATACCCACCAACCTGGTGGATGTCCCCCCCCCTGTGCAGCTTCTGCCACACTTCCCTCCCCGTATACTCCCCCTCCCACAAAAAACACACCCTCAAAAGGAAATAAGATTTCCTTTGGGGGGGGTCGCTCATCCCAAACAAACACAAAAAAGCCGCAACCGTTTCCCCCTCTGCGGCTTGCGGCCACTTGGCCGTTTCCCCCCCAACCCACACATAGGAGGGGAGGGTGAGGTTGGTCTTCCTCTCCACCCCCCCCTCCTTCTCTGTGATGGTGACCTGCCGGTACCATCCCGTCCCCCCCATCCTGCAGGCCTCATCCCCAGGCTCCCCAAACCGCCACGACGCCCCCTCCGGCAGCCTCTTCTCCCCCTCCAGCTCCAACCGGGCCGCCACCGGCTTGGCGGGCCGTGCCCCCGCTGCTGCTGCCGCTCCGCCCGCTGCGTCGGCTGCCTGGGCGTCGTCCTTGACGAAGATGCGGGGCAGCTGCAAGATGGTGGCCTGAAAAAAACAAAAGAAACAAAAAAAAAACACGCGATAACCCGCGCGATAACCCCCGCGATAACTAGGTTATCGCGCGATAACCCCCGCGATAACCCCCCGCGATAACCCCGCGATAACTAGTTAGAACGCGATAACCTAGCGCGATAACTAGTTAGAGCACCTAGTTAGAACGCGATAACCTAGCGCGATAACTAGTTAGAGCAGGGGTTAGAGCAGGGTGTTGTGGGAGGTTTTCACACCTGGTGACATGGACACATGCCTTGGCCCTCCTTCTTGGCGTCGTCCAGCACCAGGCCCAGCCTCCGCAGCCACACGAAGTCCGTGACGGCCGCATACTCCCCCACCTGCCGCCACTCCACCACCTGGGCCACCCCCTCCGCCTCAGGGGCCACCCTTGCCACTCCCCCATACAACCCCCTCCTCACCACCAAAATGGTGCCCGCCGGCACCTTCATCCCAACATGCCCTTGCAGGGTGGGCCAGGGCAGTGCCTCCCCATGGCACACCTTGGCCAAGGGGCACTGATCGGGGTGGCCTGCGACCGCCCCCGCCTCCTCATTAGTGAGGGGGGCAATCACCTCCCTCCCAACCCCCCACCCCGACAACAAAAAATGCCCGGTGGTTGTTCCCACCGGGAGCAAGCACTGAGCAGATTGCTCAATGCTGACCCCATTGGGGTCCACCACCACCTCCTCCTCCTCCCCCCCCTCCACCTCCTCCCCCTCCTGGCATGGCACACAAAGGCCATCTTTGTGGGCGGTGCACAAAATCAGCCGATTGCATCCGTAGCAATTGGCTACCACCTTCCCCCTACACCTAACCGCCCCATCACACTGGACTGTCCTGGCCACCCGGCCACCAGGTGCCCCCAGCTGGGGCCTCTTAATGGACTGGGTCACGTGCAGGTTGGGGAATCGAAGATTCCCCCCCACGGTAAGCTCAATGGCAAAAAATGCCATGAGGCGGGGGTGGGACACCCCCGTGGGGGAGGCCTTGGGAATCCCCGACCCCCTGTGGACATCAAGGGCATTAAAAAAAAAGGCAGTGCCCCTCTTGAATGGCACAGCCCTCTCCACCCAAGGGTCAGGGAACCCCGAACTGCTGGAGGGCACAAAAAGAAAATGTGACCCATCCTCCTCCTCATGATTATGGGTTAGCATAATAAGGCAATTGACAATCAATGTGCCTTCAGGAATGGTGTAGGGGGGGGCGTCGCGATGGAGGTGCTGGGGGGTGTGGTCATAGCTCGAAATTTCGGCCATGTCAAGGATGGTGCAGCTCCATCCAACCCCCCCCACCACAGTCTTCTTCGCCGTCTCAAGCACACGATCTGCCACCCTTTTGAGGACTGGCAGATCATGGAGCTTGTGGGGGTTGTGCCTGTGGTGGTGGGCACCCCCATAGTTGCCGTACAATGTACGGCGGGTCCCAGAATCTTGGGGCCTGCCGACAATGGGGGGGTTCTCATTGAAAATGGGTGCCTTCTCTGAGAGAGGCACCCTATCCAAATCATCCAAAAGACTTTGGAGCTGCACACCACTCAAAAAATCGTGCTCCAGGAGGTGGTTGACCACCAGCTTCCCCCCCACCGTGAGCACAAGGTCATTGGGGTCCCTATTAAAGGCCCCCAAGGGCTCGGCGGCAACCACCTCCTCCGCCTCCCCAATAAGGGGGGGTGTTGCCCCAAATGGAAAAAGAATCACCCCCTGCCCCGAAACAATGTTGGGAGTGGTGACCCCATACCACTCACGCTCCCACTCCCTTGTGGGGCAAAGGGAGTGCATGGGGAGCTTGTTTTCGGGGTCGTCAGTGCAGACCCGGCGGGTGTTGTGGGTGAGGGGTTGGGGGAACCAACCATCCGACTGCCCCTTCCCCTTACCCGGTCGGATCCTTACCTTCTGGACACTAATCATGAGGGGGTTGTGGGGCTTCTCCTTCCTCCCCCCCGTATACCTAAGATCCGTCGGCCCCCCCCAGAGCGACCCCGTACCCCTGAAGCGCCGCGCTCACGCCGGCGAAGGCCTGTATCTGATGTTACTCCTGCAGTACAGCCCTCCATCTCTGCACACGCCTGGGGATCATTATGGCACCGGATTAGTGCCTTCCTGAACCCCCTTCCGGCGCAACGCCTTGCGCTCACCTGTCGCTTTGCGTTACTGTGTGGCGCGGACGCCCTCCTTGGACATCAGCGCCTGTCCCAGGATGACCCCAGCCTGCCTCACCTTGCCCCCCTGTACTGGCGCCTCTCCACCCTTGCCCGCCGGGTATTTTCAGTCATCTCTTACCACACAGTACTCGCCTCCATTCATGCCCTGCATCGCAGTGTACCCTGTGAGCTCCTCCACATCGTCAGCCAGTACGCCTCCGCCCATGTGCCATGTCACCCCATGATCCTGTACCTGCCCCTACCCCCACCCCCCTCCAAGAAACGCCCCCGAGTCCCACCACGGGAGCTGCAGCACATAAACCTGGATCTGGTCCTCCCCACTAGACGTAGGTCTCAAGCCCCCGACCCCCCGGGGGCGCTGAACAGGACTATGTGACTGTGTCGCGCATGCGACCAGTTGCGCCAGAAAAAAGCCGCAGATCCCGAATTGCCTGTTCCAAAGTTGATTTGAGAAATGCACTTCTGTTTCTGTCAATGAAAATTCTATTTTCTGGTCTCTTTTTCTTTAATAGTGCTTGTTTGATTATTTGCGCTGTTTACGGCGTCATTTTCCACTATGATAGGCAACATGCTCTTTCCTATGTTGATCTGATTGTGTGCAAAACTGTCCGCGACCTGCTAGTACTTGGATAATGAAGGAATGTCACGAAAATCGGGACCACGTGTGTTCTGTTGAGTAATGCAACGTCGAGAGACACTGTCACTTGTATTTGCGCACAACGCTCGCATGCAGGTTCATGGCCATCTGAAGAGTGCTTTCTTCTGTGTCTTCGTTTGCTCACGCCGCCTAGCTTCGCTAGAATTGGGTTGGATGAGCAACAGGGAATGTTTTTGAAAAGCAAGGGGTTTTTGAGAAACGCAGGACACTGGAAAAAGCATGGTTTTGAAACGTTTTCCGGTTTTGAAAAATTTGAAAAACGGGTGTTTCTTAAATCAGTTTGGTACGCTGCATCCGCGGGTGACCTGGTTGCCAATTTTCGCTCCCTAGTGTGGGGCGTAGGCTGGCGTGGGTACCCGAAGGAATGGTGGTTGCCCTGTTTAGAGCGATTCCTGCGCAAGTACAACCTGATGGGGGTGATTTCCCTGGGGTCAGTGGCCACGTGGGTTCGGGAGGGCAAGCGAGCTCACATGCAGAGCTCGGGAGTGGACACTGTTGCGCATTGATGCTTTCTGTGTGTGTGTGCGGTGCATGAGTTGAACGACATAATTCAGGTAAGCTTAGTGAAGAGACGAAAGGCGGACTAGGTAAGAGAAGGGGCGCCGACGGTCACAGCATAGAGCGACAGCCGGAGCCCACATGACGAGAATTGTGGTGCAGGTAGACTATGCGGTGCAGCTTGTCAATGTATGTATATTCTTCCCGCGAGCAGTTGTGGTGTCGGGGCCAGAGTGCTTTCCTTGAACGCTGTGTTTTTCTGCACCTTCTCTCGTACCAGTCTCATGATCATCTGAGGAGTCTTTTCACGTTTTGTGCTTGCCCCTGCAGCCAGAATATAGCGCGGTAGAGCGCGCGCAATAGGCGCGCTATAAAGGTCATATTTTTGAAAATTTGCGCGCACTATGGAAAAAATGCACCATTGCGCGCACGCAGGGGTATTGTATGTCGAGCGCACTTCATTTATTCATATTTTTTTTTGGTTTTGCCTTTTGTATGTTTGCATTTGCATGCGTAATGGATATGTTCATGGTTATTCTAATTTTTGATAGCCACACGAGAAAACTGCTGACAACGGAGTTTATTACCAAAAAAATCAATGAATTTGTTTGCAACATTAAGCACTAAACAATGTTTTTCATGGTCATTCACAACATTGTGTTGTTGGGTTATAATCCCAATATCTCGGGTACTTGACTTGTCTAGATCCGGGGGCATAACCTACTGAGTATGCTCTTCCCATCAATCAAGAAGTTCTTGGCCCATTTGACTGGTGGCAACCCTTACTTTGTATGTTTGCATTTGCATGTGTAATTGCTATGTTCATGGTTATTCTAATGTTTGATAGCCACACGAGAAAACTGCTGACAACGGAGTTTATTACCAAAAAAATCAATGAGTTTGTTTGCAACATTAAGCACTAAACAATGTTTTTCATGGTCATTCACAACATTGTGTTGTTGGGTTATAATCCCAATATCTGGGGTGCTTGACTTGTCTAGATCCGGGGGCATAACCTACTGAGTATCTCTTCCCATCAATCAAGAAGTTCTTGGCCCATTTGACTGGTGGCAACCCTTACTTTGTATGTTTGCATTTGCATGTGTAATTGCTATGTTCATGGTTATTCTAATGTTTAATAGCCACACGAGAAAACTGCTGACAACGGAGTTTATTACCAAAAAAATCAATGAGTTTGTTTGCAACATTAAGCACTAAACAATGTTTTTCATGGTCATTCACAACATTGTGTTGTTGGGTTATAATCCCAATATCTGGGGTGCTTGACTTGTCTAGATCCGGGGGCATAACCTACTGAGTATCTCTTCCCATCAATCAAGAAGTTCTTGGCCCATTTGACTGGTGGCAACCCTTACTTTGGCATGGCCTGTCCCAATGGGGGGCTCTACCGGAGGTGCTAAACATTATTCACTCTTAGAGCCAAGCTACACAACACAGGTGTGTAGATATAAACTGACCGACAGACGAGATGGTATGGCGCCTCGCAAGACCAGGCAGCTGCAAGGGGGCTGCAAAAAGCGCCACCGCTTCCGCCCTGGTACCATGGCCCTTCGCGAGACTCGGAAATTACAAAAGAGCACCGAACCGCTGTGCCCCCCTACACCCTTCAACCGGTTGGTCAGGGAGTGTGTGCACGAGTACAAGAGGGACATTCGTATCCAAAAGTCGGCCATGGAGGTCGTACAGGAGGCAGCCGAGGCGTATCTACGGGGAATGTTCGAGGATGGCAATCTGTGCAGCATTCACGCGAAACGTGTAACCATCCAACCCAAAGACATGCAACTTGCCCAAAGAATCTGCGGCGAGGGAACGCGGCTAGAAGAGAGAGAGGGAGAGAGAGAGAGAGAGAGAGAGAGAGAGAGAGAGAGAGAGAGAGAGAGAGAGAGAGAGAGAGAGAGAGAGAGAGAGAGAGAGAGAGAGAGAGAGAGAGAGAGGAGAGAGAACAGAGAGAGAAGAGACAGAGAGAGGGTGCCATCCCCACGTCCGCCCCGCGTTCCCCCCCGCGTCCCCCCCGCGTCCCGCTGTACCGGTCTTGAGGCATTTTGCCAAAACGTCTAGATATTCCTTTGTCTACCACGCGCAGAACGGAATCAACGTTTTTTGTTCGTCAAAAATGAATCCATAAAGTTTTGTTGTTCTGGCGGGTTTTCGAACGTGCCGGACGTCATGGAAGCATCCGTTTTGTTCATTTCCACCGTTTTCCATGTGAGAAGCGTATCGTGCCGTTGCCTCTACCTTGGCTTTCGTGCTTCGTGTGCCGCGCGTGTTACGCGTGTTACGTGTTCTAAGCGTTCGCTTCTAGGTATGCCTCTGGAACTCGAATAACTCGTGTCGCATATCCGTGCAAGGCGTGTTCCGCGTTCCGCACGTAATAGACATCACGCTTCTGGAGGCCGGAACCCACGTTTTGCGCGAGCTACGCGTCCTCCTGTACCTCAGCCCTTTCTTTATGCCCGCACCGCTTTTCCCGGACAGCCACAAGCAGTGGCTGGCCAAGGGGGGCCACCTGGGCAGTTGGGGGAGCGCGGCCACGCTGAAGCACAACGCGTTCATCGTGTTCCAGATCAAACAATAGACATGTATGTGATTGTTCAATGGGGTGGAGTACGGGTGTTGTGCCTTTGGATGTCTACCACGTCGATGTCGTTCGTTTCACATTTTTTGTTTCTGCTTCTGGGCCGTGCCACACATTTCTGCACAGCTGGGTGGCACGCAGCCTGGGTCAACCGCAAGAAAGTCGGCAGCAAGGATCGCCGATGCCACTAGTGGGTACGTGGTGGACATGTACCTGTACACGGGTAGACGCGGGCACCTGCGGCGGTTCGGCAACAGTGCGGGCAACTACAATGCCCAGCAGATCATGACCATGTGGGCAGGTCTCCTCCCTTCCGGGACCATCCTCTGTGCGGATTCCTTTTTTGGATCGCACGAGCTAGCGCGTGACCTCGCTGCGGAGAGGCACGCATTCTTGATGATGACGAAGCGCTCCACGTACGGGGTGGACAGGGCAGGAGAGCTTCTAGGAGAAGGACAAACCGCCACGTGCACTGTGGACGACGCGAGGTACGCCATGGTGGTCTTCAAGAACCCAAAGGTGGGTCACAAGCCGCCCCGCGCTCCAGATGCGCCAGATGGGACGTCAGATGACGTGGTCGCATGCGGTGCGTGCGTTTGTCCTCCGGTATGCCGTGGTCAACGCATACGCCACCTGCCGGTCCCTCGGGGGGGCCCAAACCGGTACCATGTTTGACTGGCAGTGGGACCTTATCCGGCGCCGCTTTTGTACAGTGGCAGTGGCCAAGCCCATCCACGTGCCGGTGCGGATGCTGGGCCGCCGGGTGTGCGCCCATTGCAACCGGGGCAAGACCCACTACGTTTGTTGTGGGTGCGGCAAGTGGTACCATGTGGGGTGCTTTGCCGTGGCACATGGGGTGACCGGGGTGGTAGAGGCGGATGTGGAGGAGGAGGGCGACGAGGCCGAGGAGGATGGAAGCGAGAGGGAGGAGAGTGAGGATGACACGGAGGAGGAGAGTGAGGAGGAGGGGGAGGAGGATGAGGAGGAGGAGAGTGACGGGGAAGAGGACGAGGACATGGAGGATGACGAAGATTAGGAAGGAGAAGGTGGTGGAGGGCGGGCGTGGTGGAATCGTGAACTTCATGGCCGCCAAGCCTCTGCCATCCCTACCCATGGGACCAGTGCGAACCCTGGGGGACAACCGCATAGGCTGGATACCCAAACTGTGAGGACGCGGCCCCCCAAAAGTGCGCGCGTGTGCAATGGTGACGTGCTCCGCGTGCTACGCGTTTTGCGCGTGCCGGAAGTCTGCTTCTAAGTCTGCCTCTAGAACGCCGTGCTGCGCGTTCTGCGCGTTCTGCGCGCGATGCGTGTGTTGTTTGCGTTCTGCACGTGCTGCGCGTACTGCGTGTTATGAAGCAACACGCGCAGCACGTATTGTGCCGCGCGGAGCGCTTCCGGACAGAAACGTCCCCTCTGTAGACAATGGAATATGTAGAGAGCAGTAGAATGTGCACTTCTTGTAACACGTTTTGGTGGTACTTGTTGTCATTTCTCCATGCAGCTCAAAATGCTCTTGAAATTGCTCCTATTTCTTTTTCTACTACTCCCTTTGTGGGGAGAAGCTTCAAATGTTACCAACACTTCTTTCGGTTGGAAGTCTCCTTCACAGCCTTCCGTTGTGTTTGGTGGCTGTTTTGGTGGACCCGGGGGGGGAGGTGGCCCCGGTGCTCGCAGTGTGGATATGTTCATCTCGGTCTGTGTGGAACTCCCCGATAATTGGGTAGATATGTCAAGTGTGCAAGCTCTTGCCGCTGCGGTATCTCATGAGGTTGAAGAACAAACGGGGTTGCATGTCATTGATGTGGGTTCTACATTGGTACCACAAGCGCCATACACAATCATTGTCACTGGTTCGCTTTTCGGAGGAGCATTGCAGTGCCCCTTCTATCATGAGAAGCAAATTGGTTCCCAATGCGGATTGCACGTAGTGAACATGCTATTGGGCCGGCGGCAATACACTAGTGATTCTTTTATAGATCTGGTGCATGAGCTGCATACTGAGGCTATGGTGCCGCGGACAACCGTCCTCGGGAGACTATAGTCAAGACGTTCTCGAGACAGCTGTAGTGCGTGTTGTTGGTGCCGCGTACAATGATGGCTCCTTGCACTCCTTCCCGTTGATTCTGCCATTGCTATTGAGCGGCTAAATGACGACGACTTTTGTACATTGGTAATTCAATCACGCGTTGATGACACCTGCACATTGGTTGTGCTTCCGCAAGGACGAGGAGGGTGTGTGGTGGAATATGGATAGCATGTTGGAGGCACCATTGCGCATGATTGCACGTGAGGTCTAGGAAAAGGTTCAGTGCTATTGCAATGCATTCAATGCAAAGCTCTTTAGCGCCCCTTTCGTAAAGTGCAGTGCACAATGCCTTGCACCACCCAGCCCTGCACACAGTAGCCAAGCAAGCATGCAGACTGTAATGACCAGGTCGTCACCAACAGCTGCCAAAACCATTGTGAAGAAGAGGAAACGAGCAAATGAGGCGGAGTGGCGTGAAGCTCAAACAACTCTTACGGTTGAACATCATGGCATCCTTGTTGAGCTGCTAAGCCCCGCAGATGCCTCCAAGCACCCAAGTTTTGCTGCTGTTGCAAGGGAGGGGAAAAATCAGTGCCAATTGGAGTGCTCAAACGATTGGTTGCGTGGCAGGGTGTGTACCCGTTGGGAGGCAATGACCGGTGTAGGTGCAGCACGCAGAGCAGAACCGAGAGCAATGCGGGCACGCCTGGACCCCGGGCTTCCCGCTTTGCTCAGCCCTTGCCAACAAGAGCAATGTCGCGTTTCCCTTGATTCTAGCAATACCATGGTTTCGTGACCCAGCTGTTTTGTATGATCCGAGTCTCTGCAAGTGCTTTGCATCTTCTCGTGCCTGCTACTGTTGGTGCCCAATCTCGCCACCTGACGACGGAATCAAGGAGTATCAAAGGATAAGTTAAAGTTGTGCATCAAGTGTGGCGTGGCAAGGGCTTGGAGGGTGCATGTGAGTTGCAACGCCGCATCCGCAAAATCATGTATGAGCCCGCGGTAGTTTGGTCCCACACCCCTAAAGGTGCCCCTGCTGTTGAGGAAGTAGAATATGAAACACCCGAGGGGGTCATTGGTGATGATAGCCCGGATGAAGGAGATGAAGAGGAAAGTGAGGATGACGTAGGCCCAGCACAATGTCAAGACAGTGCCTCCCATGAGGGCGGCGGTGTGCTCTCCACCGGTTTGCAGGAATGGTTGCGACAAGGCAAGGACCGCTCCTCTTCATCCAAACATTTAAATGTATGGCAACCACGCTTAACCCGTTCTGAAGCTGCCTGAGTTTGTACTGAAATGGTAGTGAGTGTAGCAGAATTGGACGGTTACCTTCATAGGGATGATTGATGTGTGTACAATGGAGTATGGAGTATCAGTACATCATGGCATTGAATTCATGTGCTGTTGTGCTACCACGTGCCCACATTTCTGATGCTGTTCAGGATGGTTGTCAACGGTTGCTGACAAGGAATGTAATTAATTTGGGTGTGAAGTTTAGCAAATTAAAGAATTTTAAGGCACCAAAGGCCGAAAATGGCTGCGCAGACGCTTGCAACCGCCCCCCCAATTTGGTTCTTTCCCCGTGTCCACCCCGCGTCCTATCCCCACGTCCCCCCCGCATCCATGGCACCCTCAGAGGAAAAGGCGATCTTCCAGCAGCACCTCTGTCATCATCCCATCCAATCTGCAAGTTTAGGGTTAGGGTTAGAGCACCACGGACGGCACAAATATACAAACATTCTCTACACAACGATGACATCTGTGCCCTCCTCAACCTTCGCAACCCGTGCGTCGATGGCCGCCATGGGGGCACCTCGAGGGTTCTGGTCATTGTCTGTAGGACTCCGGACGGGATGAACCCCCACGGTTCCAATGCCATCACATCAAAGTGAGTTCTTGCTGCGCAAATACATCCGTCCCGTGCCGCAGCGTCGAATTCCGCAGTTCTGTCGCTGTTACGACTACTGAAGTTTTAGTAGCGACAGATGATCATTATTCTTTTGCTCTCTCTTTTGCTCTCCTCATTCCACAGCCCATGGCTTCCCATTGTCCGGTGTATAAGTGGCATAAGGGGTCATGGACAGTTGTGACTGGACGCGTGCCCAGTCACACCCCTGCCCCCAGCTACACTCTTCACCTACAACGTATGGTTCGAAGGTTACAACCGCACACATGACGAAAAGTACCGACAGCAGCTGTGGCTCCCCAGGCAGCGTGCCCTTCTGCACGAGGCGAAGAACGCTGATGCGGATTTTCTGTGTTTTCAGGAAGTGACTGGCCCGTCGTTGCAGGGACAGGATTCATTCCTGGAGCTGTTGCTCGCCCAGGACTGGATTCAGCACAGCTACTACGTGAGCGACCTCACAGGCGCAGGCACGTTCCGGTGCTGGTACGGGGTGATCATGGCAAGTCGCGTCCCGATTCGCGAATTTCGGAGGCTGGATTTCAAGTCCCAGTTCGTGGCGCACGTCAACACGCCGCCCGGCACAGAGGAGATTGCCGTGGCCACATCACACCTAGAGTCGCCCATCGGGGGCGATTCAGAACGCCTGCGGGTTGAGCAGCTGAAGATGGCCCTCTCCTACTTCCGAGATACGGGGGTGCACACTGGGGTGTTCACGGGCGACTTCAATGTGACCAATGAGGCAGAGCTGGCCGCGGCATGGCGCTCCGCTGGGTGGACCGACCTGAACGACGGAGCGACGACATGGTTTGCAAAGACAAGGCATGCCGGGTGGCGACCAGACCGCATCCTCATCCAGTCGCAGACGTACGCGTGCTCCTCAAAGGGCAGCGTGGCGGAGGTGCACGGCACCCGACCATCTGGCGTGAGAGTCCCTGGAAGTGGTGGCGAAGTGGTGCAAACCCCGTCGGACCATTTTGCCCTCTGGGCGGTCTTGTCGCGAACGGGCGGTGCGCCCAAGCCAAAACCCTGCAATGCTCCAGCGACCCCTGCACAGGAGAGCCACAAGTGGTCGCTGCAGAAGTCAAGAATTGCTGTGGCCCTGGACTCACCGCTGATTCTGCGAGAATACGCGAACGTGACAGAAGCGGTGGAATTGCTCAACATCACGACACACTTCCCGTGGGCATATGACGAGTGCTATGTATACTCTGACAAGAAAGGCAAATGGTACCAGTTGTGGCGACACAAGGGGCACTGGGGTCTGCAGTACAGTCGAGAGGCATGCGTCGTGGACCCGCAGTTGGTTCTGGACAGGACAACTGTCGTGACTGCCGCAGTGGATATGTTGAACGCGGGGGCGGTGGCATGGCAGCACAACATTTGTTATGTGTACTCCGACTTTAAGAGGGAGTGGTACCAATTGTGGGCGTAGTTGCTGCGACAAATTGCGAGATACGGATTTTTCCATTGGTATTCAGTCTGTGCTTTGTTTATGACCTCAGAAAGCCCAAATATTGCAGTACTCGGGTATTTTGCATGATGGTGCAATCGGGGCTGGGCATAAGAATGCGTCAGCAGCCCTGTGATCTGGTTGTGCAGAGAGTCACTGTCGCCTGGATTGCCTGTGCACACCATGATGTGGTGTAGCAAAAATGGCCCAAAAACCATCACAATAACAGGATACGAAAAAAACAAATCATTGGAAAAATTTCGGATTTCAAGAAGGCAATGAATAACGAGCCGCTATCCTAATCGTTCACATCATGCCGACCACTCCACCCAACAACGGCACCGACCCAAGGCTGGTGAATACATCATGGAATGATAATCTTCCAGTCACCCTATCAATACATACCTACACATGCGTGTCTCTGTTTCAGGGTCCTAGTTTTGGATAAATGCAACGCAAGGTATACGAAAGCAAAGGGCTGACCTCACAGCAACCGAATCGACAACCACATTCTAACGGTTACCAAAGTGTGATGGTTCATGGCGTCTTTAGACGCTTAATTACATAGCCATGACGGAGCTGTCGTTTGTGGGTGGGAGCACTTGACAGTCCTAGGTCGCTTTGTCCATTGTAGTTTGGCCGCAAAGGTCATGCTGCCACAAAGGCACATTCCATTCTTTCACAAAGTGCAAAGCAAAAGTGCAGTCCATAGGTGTTTGCAAGTCAAGCACAAAGCATCTCGAAAGAAAGCTCAGCGCCCCCTGCTCTGTGCCCGTCCTGTGCTGTGCCAGAGTGTTTGAGGTTTGGTGTGGGATGTTGCCGCATTACCATCTTCATTTTCCAAGTAAGGTGGTGGTGTTGGCACTGGGGGCAGGGCGGCGCAGCGCGCACGTGTCATGGCAGTGTAGACCCTCTTGTATGGTGCCCTGTATCTGCCTGCTTGCACCCTAGCTGGGGGCGGGCAGGGCGGTTTGAGGGGAGTGAGAGTGGGTACTCAGGGCGTGGCCAAGCGGTCTGGGTGGCTAGGCATGGGTGGGTGCGCAAGCGCTGTCTTTGCCACAACATTCTATGTAGGAGAGTGCGCTGTGCACACCAGTGTTGTGGCAGCAACAGCGGTTTGGGCTACAGAGGGGCACTGTGCCGGGGCGCGGGGCCAGTGCCGGCGGTCCGGGCGGGCGCACGTCGCTGAGCACAAGGTCGTCGGCGTGGGTGTGGGTGTGGGTGTGGGTGTGGGTGGGTGTGGGTGTGTGGGTTGGGCTGGGTTTGGGGTTGGATGGGGGCTATGCCGAAGGCACTGTTACCAAGAGGCAAAGGCCCGGATGTCTTGCACACGGGACATGAGCTTGCGTGAGGGTGGGGATGTGGGTGGGCGGGGGCGTGTGACTGTGGGTGTGTGTGGTGGTGGGGGTGGGGGGGTGGGGGGGGGGTTGGGGGGCCACAGACGGGCAACAACACCGTGCTTCCAGTGCACTGCAGGGGGCCGGGCCCATGGAGGCTGCCAGCCACAGGCCTCTTGGCCCTGGCAGCCTTGTTGTGACCCCCAGTGCGAACAAAGTCAAGGACGTGGTGGTGTCTTCTTTGTTTGTGTTTCACGGGGCTTGGCCTCCGGTGTGTGTGTGGGGGGAGGGGGGTGGCTTGCCATTGCGGTCGCCACATAACAAGAGTGGCTCGGCTGACCCCGGCCACGGACCTAACAGCTATCCACCCGGAGGTGGAGGTAGGTGTATGTGGATATGGAGGGGGGGGGGGCACAAAGGCTGGGTCAAAACAATTCAACTCATGCGCAAACCGCGACCGTCCAAATTGATTTGATGCGGTAAAGGACAGCCTTGGTCCCCATGAAGTCGCGGGTGGGTATCGGTTCCTGACGCTCTTGGTGGACGGCTTTGTCCAACGAAGGGCTCAGGCATTTACAGGTCCCGTCCACACCGTCTGTCTGCCAGTCTCGCGCGGCTGTCCCAATTTGACAATGTGCCTCTACTTGTAATGGCAGTATGCACCGGCTCGCCTTTGTGCCCTTGTGAATCCCCCCTCCCTTCTCCTCTCCTCACCCCTGGATGGCCCATAGCCCCCGGAGCCCGCGAATCGAAATTCGTGAAACCGATGATTTTGATATTGTGAACCCCCAAAGGCATCGAAAATCATATTTGAGGGCATATCTGTAGCCCTATTGCTGTGTTCACTAGGGAGGGCGGTGCCTCCGCCCTGTACATGCATGACTATTTGTTAGCTTGCACCCCCCTTTATATGACCTTTTTTTTAGCTTGCACCCCCCTTTATATGACTGGCCAAAATCTTGACCCATCGACTGTAAATGGCCCGTGGTGCCAACATATCGTTGAGTTGGGATCCGAAACTTGGGTTTTTGAATTGAGCACACTCAAAATTGGGGGGTGGGGGGGTCCTAACATCACCAATGGACCAAGGTACAACGGCCCACCGTTGGCCTGAAAATCACCATCGCCCTCTCTCTCCCAGTTGCACCCCAAACGAGCAACAGAAAATCGCCAAAAATTCAAGCACAATCTCTCATGTTTTTCACCTTTTTCGTCTAACAGCCCCTCCCTATCGTCCCAAATGCTTCCGAAAACCTTTTTTTTTAAATCCCCACCCCAAAAATACGGGGGGGGGGGCTCTGCCCCTCCCGCAAAGCGCACCCGGTAGTGGGGTGGGGGTGGGGATGGGGGGGAACCGGACTATTGCCGTATATTACTACACCCCTCTCCCCTTAACTCTAGCTAACAACAAGCAAGCAAGCAAGCAACAAGCAAGCAACAAGCAACACTTCTTCTTTCCGTTTTGGCCATTACTCCGTTCCACCACTTCGGGCTCTACTCTACTCTAGGTATCCTAGAGCCTAGGTGGTGGCCTTGCCAAATCCGAGTTTTGAGCCAAAAACTCACCGGTGACGCCCCGGGGCAGAGGCGCCAAGTTGGGAGGTGCCCTCCAAAACTGCGCATTTTGTGCCCCAAAACAGCCTTTCGGGGCCCAAAACTGCCCCACAACCCAGTCAAAACGGAGCAACGAAGGGAAACGGTTGCTACACTCCACGAAATCCTTGATTGCTCCATGACAAAGAGCCCTTTCTTGCCCTCTAACTCCACGATATGTCCGAGAAACGGCCCAAAAATGGCCAAAAATGGCCCCGATTGCGCGCCGTTGGTGTCAGACAACCCCAAAACCAAGAACGGATCCTATCTTGGGTTACGTGGCTCAAAACTGCATTCCGAGGGTACCTAGTCCACCCGCAACCCCCTACTTTTTGTGGTTTCCAACCCTCGGAATTGCCCAACGAGACGCCTTGACCCCTATACCAATGGTCACCTGGTGGAGCCGGAGGGCAGCCCGGGCTGCGTACAGTGGGGGCCAACGGTGGGTCCACCAGGGTCCGCGGGGCGAAAAAAAGATTTTTTCCAAAGTTGTTCCTAGACCACTTGGGATGCTCAAACAAGTGTTTTTAGCCCGTTTTGAGCCCGTGGTGGCGCGTTTTGGGCAAAATCCCAAAATGCCTTGAAAACGGGCAGTTTTGGGATCATAAATGGGTCAAAAATGGGTGGAAAACGTGTTGTTCCAGAAGTTATCCTGGACCATTTGGGATGCTCAAACAAGTGGTTTTAGCCCATTTTGAGCCCGTTTTAACCCAGTTTAGCCCCTTCCGCCACATGTATGCACCAGGTTGTACCCTTCACATGTACTTTAGACCCCCGTACAAGTGGTCACTTAGTGGAGCCGGAGGGCAGCGCGGCCCGCGCACGGTGGGGGGCCAACGGTGGGTCCACCACGGTCCACGGGGCGGAAAAAGATTTTTTCAAAGTTGTTCCTAGACCACTTGGGATGCTCAAACAAGTGTTTTTAGCCCGTTTTTGAGCCCGTGGTGACGCGTTTTGGGCCATGGAAAATCCCAAAATGCCTTGAAAATGGGCCGTTTTGGGACCAAACATGGGTCAAAAATGGGTCAAGAACGCGTTGTTCCAAAAGTGATCCTGGACCACTTGGGATGCTCAAACAAGTGTTTTTAGCCCGTTTTGAGCTCGTGGTGACGCGTTTTGGGCCATGGAAAATCCCAAGATGTCTCGAAAACGGGCAGTTTTGGGACCAAAAATGGGTTAAAAATGGGTCAACAACATGTTTTTCTAAAAGTGATCTTGGACCATTCGGGGTGCTCAAACAAGTGTTTTTAGCCCGTTTTGAGCCCGTGGTGACGCGTTTTGGGCCATGGAAAATCCCAAAATGCCTTGAAAATGTTTTGGGACCAAAAAATGGGTCAAAAATGGGTCAAGAACGTGTTTTTCCGTACTTTGGTTAGGATCCTACTAGTAGTGACATCATACCCTATTTTTAGCCATCATGGGCCCTTCATAGGAGTAAATACCCACTAATAACCATCCAATTCACTTCTAAAACGCCCTTTTTTGTGTTTCCTAACCCTAAAATGGTGGAGGGGTCCCTCCGTCCGTGCCAAAGCCCACCCAGTGACCCTGCACCCTGTAGATACATTAGTAGAGATATGCCATATGTTTATACCTAAATGGTATATGAGAGCTCTGCCCCCTCCCCCCTGGGGGTCCGGAGGAACCCTTGGTGGGGCGCCATGCGCCCTGTGTGGGGCCGAAGGCCCCCAATATGCAAGAATATGCACATTTTACACCGAATGCCACTCCGTTTACCCGTATACCCCTCCCGTTTACCCGCTGACCATGGGAATTGCGGTTTGTAGTTTGTAGACACGGTCTGCCGAGATTGCCATTCATGAGGAAATTCCACCACACTTCATGGACATGGATGTGTCGAGCTTCTTTGTAGCCGGTCACATTGCCCTTTGCCCTAACCCCCTCGACGCGATCGCCGTCGCCATGGCGATGGCAACCCGTTGCAACAGCCGGTGCTATATGTTTGGAGTTGCGGGGATGAGGGAGCGCTGTATGAAGGGATGCTGATCGCCAAGGGCGTAGAAACGGCGTTTCTCTTCCCCGGTGTATGGGACAGCGAACAAAGGGCTTGGTGATTATAGAGCACATTTTGGGGTCCGGGGGTCTGCGCATGACTGGACTTGGCATGTTTAGTCGTTGGATCGAGAAAGCGAAACTGGTAGTTCAAGTTTTCGGGTACGCTTGCTTGATAGAAGCCATCATAGCCCAGCCCAGTATGTGTGAAGCTGTGATAACCTCCTTCAGGACTTCCGAGTCATATGCTATGCAACAGGTGGCCTTCCAGTCCTTTAATGGAAAATTACTTCTGTTCATCAACGGTGTGTCATTTGCGGATGCAACGGATGAGCTAGGGGTGCTGCGGGCCTTGGAAACGATGTGGATGACAAAGGAGTTCGTTCACACCACGTCGTTCGACCCCATTTCAATGCATCCAAGTGCGGATGCAAAGTGGCTACATTGGGCATTTCGCCGACTATTGAAGTATTAGTACCTACAGGGTGTTAACGCAGGACACCAACTTTAAATGGGGCCGCGTTCCATGGTAGAATGGTGACACGTCATTCATGCAGTTTCGATTGGTTTCCATGCAGTTTTGACTGGTTCCCATGCAGTTTTGATTGGTTCCCAAGCCGTTTTGATTGGTTCCCATGCAGTTTTGATTGGTTCCCAAGCAGTTTTGATTGGTTTGCACACATTTTTGATTGGTTCCCAAGCAGCTTTGATTGGTTCCCATGCAGTTTTGATTGGTTCCCATGCAATTTTGAATGGTTCCCATGCAATTTTGATTGGTTCCCATGCAATTTTGATTGGTTCCCATGCCGTTTTGATTGGCTCCCGTGCAGTTTCGATTGGTTCCCACGCAGTCCTGATTGGTTCCCATGGACTTTGGACTCATCATCCATAGGTCCCCCTTCGTTGCCGGTGACAGGGACCCCTTGGTTCTTAGCAACTACATCTTTGAGTTGCTTCACGTAAATCCAAGGGTTGCTGGATTTTTGATCCAGCTGCACCCCGAGGCGCACGCCAAGAAGGGGATGGGGATGAAGATGACCCTATATGTGGGTCCGGAGGAAGAGGAGGAAAGGGAGGAAGTGGAGGGTGAGGAGGAGGAGGACGCGGGGGGAGCGAGGAGGAAGGCCAAGCCCCACCACCCCCTCATGATTACCGTAGTGTGCAAAAGACACCTTGCCATCTTTTAGAATTCTAGAACGCATGAGCCGAAGTTAGGGTGTGACGCAAAAATAAGGCTTTTACTAACGCAAAATCCATGTAATTGCCTTCTCACTCTTTCATCTTATTGATGTGATATGCTTGGCAAGAAGGCCAAGTCAAAGGCCACTGTCAGAGCCCCCGGGGACCCGCAGCCTCTCAAGCCCCCTCCCAAGCCCCACACCACACACTAGCCGGTGAAGGATGTTGTGGAGGAACTCTTGAAAGTGGTAGGTGTTGCCTTGTTGCCCCTGAGGAGGGAACGGGTATTCAGGTTGTGGAGTGCCAACTTTCGGTTGGCAAGATTAAGGGTCTGCCCGGATGTGTGTTCGGTGAGGGAACGACTGAAAAAATGTAGGAGGATAGAACCTTGCTAGGATTCCTACGCCGTGATTCATTGGCCATGTGCCCATAACCTGGCAAGCCCTTTACACTAAGCTGTACCGCCTCGAGCTTGTTGTGCACACATTTTTGAAGATATTTTGAAAAGTACGGTGTACAAGTAGCATGCACTGTGTGTACTTGTCACAGCCAGGCCAATTGATCAATCCACGCGATCCGTACTTTTTTTTTTCAAAGATTCCGTCTGCGGTTCTGGGATGTTGTGATGGCACTTTGCGCTTTTTACTGTTGGACAATTATTTGTTGTTATGAGAGGTCAGTGACCGTTGCTGTGCTACGGCTCCTCGTTGTCTAAGCTTTTAGGGCTTAGGCTTTGTATCAATGTGGGATTTTCACAATTGCATGTAAGCTAATTCCGACAGACGGATATACGCTTTTTGCTTGTCGTGCCACAGGTCCGCACAACCACGGAAGCATAGGCCTGTGGTGTTTGGATGAGGCCATGTCAGGATAAGGAGGGGCTGGGGTGTGTGTAAGTGTGTGCTTTCCATCCTGTGTGTACTATCATCCATATTGCAGGGCCCCTTTTCTTTCCAGTCACCCCCCCGGAGTCCAGCCTCAACACGTGACTTCGACATGGGCTGGCAAGAGGACAAGTTTCAATCCACAAACGCCAGGGAGACAAGGCGAGTCTTAGTGACTCCATCCGCAGTGATGCTGGAGCTGGGAGGCTCTTGGCATACGCTGATTAAGAAGGCAGCGAAGCTACCATGCACCGCTTCGCGAGAGTTCCGGACGGCAGCAAACCAGTCCACCGTGCCATTGCGTCTCTTTGTGGGGAACACCCCGGACCAGCGTGACATGCTGACGAACATCGGGTTCATGGGAATCACGGGCTTTGACCCGCTAAGTGCCACCTCGTTTGAGCTCACGATCTCCATCGATGACAACGGCATCATGACCATGACGGCGGCAGATCCTGCGGGTCAAAGGCTTTCGATTGGGCCGCAGCATAAAAAGGTTGTGACGCGGAAGATCTTTGACCCCACGTACAAGACAGGGCGGTAGGGCTGCACCCGGGGCCCTGCGGCCTTTCCCCTCCTGACGCCCCCCTGTGACAATGGCAACGGGGCTGAGCACGTCGGGTTCCCGCCCGATTCTCTTCCAATGCGCGAAGACTTTGTTCAGTTTTGCTGCGTGCCGCGATGCACGCAGTGCGATGATGGAAACCCCTGGACGGGAAGGCAGCGGTCTCCATTTTCTCATAAGAGGCGTCCACTTGTGGCTCCTTACTCATTCAACAGCGCTTTTTTGTCACACTGTCGCAAGCCCATGGCTATATCAACGGTCCATCCAGCCTGGCCTGTGCCATGCAGTCGCTTGAGCACAGGACCCGATGTATGTATGTACTTTTTAGCGCGACCGATGGGCACTGGTTGCGCTCAGTCCCTCCTTTATGGAATGAGTCAGCGTCTTTCGGGCTGCTGGTTGCATTTTACACAAATTGACACGTCTGATGTATGTCTGTATCCTCTTTGCCGCTGCATAACCCTCGTTGTTAATATGCTGATAGAGAAGGCAGCCCAAGTTTGTAAAGGGTGGTATGCAATCGACCCAGTGAAGGTTCTCGGGGACCTGCTGTGTGGACGGAATATTGATTATTGACCTTCTGGACCGCAGGATTGAAGGCTGTGATGGCAGGTACAATCCGAGTCCTTGACCATCGACATTTGACTAGCATTGCGGCCTCTGTTTTGTGATGCGCTCCACTTTGTCATTCGTTGGTTTGTAGCATTAAGCCCGTTGGTTCTTAACACTGTTTAAGAACTTTTTATGGTCTGTACGAAAAAAAAAGACAAACTGTTGAAACAAAAAAACCCCGAAACTGCGAAGGGGTTGGTCGGCACACAGCCCAACCGAAACTGTTGGGCCATTGCATCCATACGAACCCTGATGAAAATTTCTCCGCCAAACTGCCAATTAATATTAGTGTGCCGTTTCCACTACACTGCGTTATGAGCCAAACAATGTCCAAAATAGATTTCCAACAACCAGGTTCTTGTTCTCTTATCATAATTACTAACATTCATGGGGGCAGTTGAGATGTTATGCAACTTGACACCTGCACCCTCATCTGTCTTGTTGTAAACTTGCTGAAATCTTTGAAATCGCACACTGGCAATGCCAAAGCCCCGGCTGTCCATTTCATGCTTCCTTGTCAATCAATCAATCATAACCCCCCCACCAAAAATTTGATTTGCACGGATCACGCCAACACCGCACACATAATCCGCATTTCATACAACATAATAGAGACACACCCTTTGAAGACTTGCAGGCCACATGATCTCACAGTTCTCAATAGCTCTAAGGGTCTTAGTTCTGATCCTGTTGCATGAGGTCTACGCTGTACACAATGGTATTCCGGTGCCAAACGGCAAAATGGTCATCACCATTTTCATCTTTTCTTTGTGAGAAAATTTAGTGCAATGCTCAGGGACGGATTCAGTTATTCTTGCAATGTTGACGTTTTTAAGGATAGGGCGTCAGTGTTACAATGTGCTGTAGCACTGGGCACTTTTTGTGGCCCAATATGCAAAAAACATTGACAGATTTTACAGGATTGTTGGTACAATTTCAGGAAAATCAGGTGCAATGGAAACAAATTGCGGGTTTGAATTATGTAAGATGAATGATTTCGCCAGACCTCAGTTTCTTCCATAGAGCATTCTCACATAAAGCTGCAAATGGATATTCTCAACGACGTGACCCTGTAATCATTGCCATTGACCAGCTTTGTGATTCCTCATCACCCTTGAAGGCCCGCCCCAGTCAACCAGGAATTATATTTGAATGATAAAGTTGAAGAGATCCAAGATGCAGGTAAAGTTGCTCAAGCAGGATTCTACTGCACTTTTTGAAGGGGTTTGGTATCTCTACAATTACATCCAGCGCATTATTGCAGCATCTACAATCCTGTATGATGTCATGGGAGCATCATTATCGCGCTGATAAACCTAGACTCGCATTGCAGCACTCCCCAGCAAACCTGGTGTGTCATTACATGACATCAAAACTGACTGTCGGTGCAATTCTTTACAATCACATCATCACGACATTGTCGTTCGCATGTGTGTGTAGCCCCAACTTTCTCAAGCACTGTGCGGGGTTTTCGTTGTCATACACTGTGATACGTCTTATCAACTTATTCAACTTCCATAATGATGCGCCTCTGACAAAATTAGTTTCTGCAACATTTGACCAATGACCAATAGTTCTGGTAGTCCCATTGAGGGATGGCGAAATAACGGACCACCACATAGAATTCCACTCAAGGATGAGGATTGTTATTTCCCATTGTTGTCGGTGTGACACACTCCCGTCTCCTGGTCAGAACCTTTCTGCTGGAGTCCAGGCACCAGAGGGCACCTGAGTGGGTAGCTGCATGCCAAAGTGCGATGAAGCCGTTCTCAACCTACTCACCCAACTGCAAGTAAGGGTTGCCATAATGACATGTATATCATCTTAGTGGCGGTTCAACAGGATGCATACCAAGGGCCATATTGTTTGAGCAGCAAAAGGATTCTAATCATGTGCACAAAATGTCATATCATCTGTGCATCAAAGGGCTCCAATTGTGTGCCAAAAACGCCATAGAGGGACTGGATCAATGGTCAAATGATATCCTCAGGCGTCTGTGCATCACATTGTTGCTGAGTGTGATCATTGAATTTAAGCAGAAGTGGTTGTGAGGCTTGATCCTCGCACCAAAATGCCAATTTGGATACGAAACAAGTATTTGGACTTGCCAGTCGACATGGCATCGAGGCAGGAAAAGAGACCGAAAAAAGTGCATAATTATGGTCTTGGGAAACATAGTGCTGAAGGCAAGATTGCAAATGGGGGGCTTGTTCCAACGTGGACATCCAATCACAAATTTGGCGACAACATACACACTCCAAACTAGAAGGCAGGCACCAAGCCTCCCTCATGACGAGGGGGGATCCTTTGGCCTCATTGTGAGCTGCACGGTTGCCAAACAAGCCACCACTGTGATGTGGGGTGATTGTAGGCAGCCGTTTGACCAATGCCACTTTTTGGGCATCCACATCCAGTCTCAATCAACCATCTTGGTGCCAAGGGCAACCATTCTTGTGTCCAAATGATATGGGTCTTGCACTATTCATCCATCTCAACAATCCTTTAGACCCGAAAAATACAGAGGGGGCGCCTTTAGCGTAGTGCGCGCGCAGTGCAGACGCAGTGCAACTATTTGGGCGTCTAGCCGTACTGTAGGCCCATACTTTGTGATACTAGGGGCATCATTGTTGCCCCTAGCATAGGTTTTGATGCTTCTTCCACATGGGGGATATGGCATTTTTGGATTTTCACCCACTTTCACCCATTTCCACCCCTTTTCACATTTTTTTTGCTCATCTGCACCATGGACTCCCACACTTTGGTGTGGGCCCTTGAGTTGGGGTGATGGACTCCCATGCTTTGGCGTGGCCCGTCGAGTTGACGTGACGGACTGCCCGGTTTTTGCTTGACCACAGTCGAATGCCCTATGCGAGGGCGCATCCCTGCTGATGAGGAAGCGTGTTTGTACCACAAGTTGAAAACAGAGGTTGATCAGGGATTCACGGTAGGGAATCGCCAGATTTCCCATGCATGCCCAAACCTGATTTCAGACTATTTTTATATTTGGGTGGTCACTGCCCGCCCGCCCGCCCGCCCTATATGACGAGTTGTTTCCATACACTCACGGACACTCACACAATACTGAACCCACAGCCCACCAGTGGCCAGTGATGGAGCAGTGCCTGAGCTTGTGTTGTGCTTGTGAGACACAAAAACCGGGAAGGTCCCCCTCAAGGTCCCCTCCAGTCCAGTTTGGGTCGCCTAATTCTAAGGGTGTTTCCAAGGGGCATGCCTGGGGGCTCTTCAGGGGGAACATAGTCTAAAAGTAGCGCGCAGTGCGCGCGCAGTGCGTGCGCAGTGCAAGGATCCCCCCAGAGACCTGCAGGTCCAACCATCTGGTTGTGTTCCTAAGGCCTTGGAATTGGTGTAATGACTCTGGATTCACTCAGTGTGGGCTAACGACACTTCACATTTAATATGGAGCGAGTGTCCTGCGCACCACGCGGCTAACACACAGATCTGCCATTTGACCGCGGCGCTTGTTGTGGCAACTGAACGTGAACGTTATGCCCAAAATCTGTTGCCGATACCCTTTTCCATGCAGCATGGTGATTTGTCGCGATCTGAGGTTGCCGTGCTATTTTATTGCATTGAGCAAGTGCTCCCGTTGTTTCTCTTAGAATAGAACATGGCTTTCTGGAGTTCCCCAGTGTTCGCTCGTCGGTTTGTCCAAAGTTTGTGCCTACAAAATGCCCACACCAGCCCCGCACCCCGACTGCCAAGTAGTGTGTGGCGTTACCCGAGAAGGGGTATGTCTACGATGCAAGCACCATCCATCTCCCAAATGTCAATGCCGGAGTGGACGGAGGCCTTTAAAAGAGCAACCGTGGACATCGCGAAAATGGACATCCATGGTATTTCTTATGAGGCCTCGGCACAAAGGATGCGTGACCTTTTGCGGACGGGGTTGCTCAAGCACACCGACCTCCGCGAGAACCCCGAACGCTTTTTCGAGGCGCACCGGCTGCTAGCGGCTCATAGCACGCAAACGGGTCCGGGGTTTTGGATCCGATTTACTGTACACTACAATTTGATGGCCGGCACAGTTTTAGGGTTGGGCACCGAGGAGCAAGTGGCCTTACTCGATGATATGCAAGAGCGCGGGGAGCTGGGTTGCTTCAGCCTTACGGAGAAACTCGCTGGGGTGAACTCTGGTTTGATAGTCAACACGATCGCAACCTGGGATGAACATAGTCAAACGGTTCTCACCTCGTCCCCAGTGATGCTTCAGAATGAAACTTTCCGAAGGGTTGTGCTCAGTGTTCGGCCTACGGGACGGGGCGTTGGGTAGGTGGGTGGGTCCGTCTGGAGTGATTGGGCCAAGTTTTCCTCCGCGCCTTCGGCGCAATTCGGCGCAATTATTCACGGTATATTTGGTGTGGCTGATTGTAATAAGCCGCCGTTACCTGTCTTTTCTTCTCCTTTTGTTGGGCTTCATATTGCCTTTTTGCCTTTACAGATTCAAAAAAGGCTTGAAGCCCCCAGTTTGCAACAAGTATTGCAGCTGGCGGTGAATGCATTTCTAGGCTGGCCCAAAATTTTCCCTCCAAAATTTCAGGCCCATCGGGGGGGCATCTCCCCACCCCTGAAGTGGAACCCTGCCCCCGCCCCCCCGGGGTGCAACAGAAAGGTCCTCAATGGAAAAACCAAGTTTCATACTCGGAAACAAATTTGGGGGCATTTTTCCTGCGCAGACCTTTGGGGGCCCCTTGGGTCACACGGCCCCCTTGCCCCGGTCTGAAGCGTGTCTGCTCGGCCCAGGCAGGGATGCATTCGAAGGGGGGGAGGTACCCCTCCCCCTCCCCCCCTTCAGGGCGCCCAGCCACTGTCTCCCTGACGGCAAGTGGCAGCTTCAATGGCATTTGTAACCGACAGTAACCGCCCCCAACCGCTTCGGCAACCGCCTGTGCAACCGCTTCTGGAACCGCCTCTGAGGCCACCCCCCCTTCTAATGCATCCCTGGGCCCAGGTATCGTCAGGAGCACCAGCAGCAGAGGTCATCTCATCCTCGGGGGATCAAGACGCCTCAGCAAAGGTCGACATGTGTGCCAATGCAATCAAAACGCTGTGATATGGGGGCGCCTGTGTGACCGGAAGTTGAAGGTCAAGTCCTGGGGCTTGAACAGGGAACCGGACACCACATCATCATCGCCAATGCCCAAACACTGTCCAACGCATGAAGTCGTCAACCAATCCCATCGGTGCACTGGGGTCATCCTCTCAGGCCCGGAGACCCGGGACAGCACTGGCGCTGCTGCTGTGCGTGCTGCGGGGTGATACGTGTGTTGTGTTGGTGGGTGTGGGTGTGGGTGTGGGCGGGGGGGGGGGTTGGCGTATGTGAGATGGACTCACCCAGTTCACTGTGCGTGCTGCGGTGATGTGTGTGTGTGGGGGGGAGGCACACAGCACAGATTGCAACGTAAATGGATGGCTTATCGAGGTCTGGTGAAGGGCTGCGCCGGCTTTATGATCGCCATACGTTGTGCACTCTTTGGCAGACCGAAAGACGTCTGCTCTGCAACCCCTGAGTTCTTGCTTAGTTCTTGTTTCGCGGTTCCCAACGTGTGTGTGTGGGGGGGGGGGGGGCTATTGGCGTCGGACATGCTCTGTTTGTCTTGTCTGATGACCAACTGACGAGGATTTTTCACTCAGCCAACAACGCTTTGTGCTGTGCATCGCAAATTGTGTGTGTGTGTGGGGGGGGGGGGGGGGCACCATTGGCCCACGTCGCTAACCGGCCACACCCGCATGGCCACGCCCGCTTTTCCGCGCGCGTTGCACTTCTTGCGGGAGCTTCCGCGTTTCCCTCCTTCAGTTCGAGCTCAACTGCCCGGATCGGGGGGCGCAGAAGAACTGGATTTCGCAGGGGCTGGTCGCCGACAAAACAGTGGTCATCGCCGACCTCCGACTGAACGGGCAGTCGTGCGGGCCCCACGCGTTTCTGGTGGACCTCCGGCGGGACGGGGCGGTGGTGCCGGGGGTGACGCTGAAGGACATGGGGCGGAAGACCGTCGGCAACGACCTGGACAACGCCGCCATCGCGTTCGCGAACGTCCGGGTCCCGAAGGGCGCGCTCCTGAGCCGCTATGCGGACGTCGAGGGCGGGCGGTACGTGCAGAAGGTGAGGGGCGTCCCCGTGTTCCACATGATCGGCCAGCGCCTCTTCACGGGCCGCGTGGCGGTGGCGCAGGCGGCGCTCGCGTTCCGGCGCGGGCTGTTCGAGGCCACGCAGCGGCACGCGGACGCCAAGAAGTGTTGGGCGCCCGAGGGCGAGCCGGTGCTGAGCAACGTCCCCCAGTTGAAGGCGTTGTTCGCGGAGGCGGCGGACAAGGCGGACGTGCTTGAGCGGTTTGTGGGCAAGTGCGAGGCCAAGCTCTGCGCGTACCTCCGGCGCAATGAGATGCCGGACATCCCCCTGACGGAGGCCATCGCTGTGGCAAAAGTGAAATGTGTCGAGGTGCGTGTGCGTGCGGCACGGACTCCGTTTTCAGAGGCGCATTTTTGTGGAAGTTGATTGAATTGATAGGACGTCAAAGATCATAGATCTCTCTTGTGCATGGCACACCGCTGTTGTTACTCAGCGTTCAGTTGTTCTTGTGCTCCAATAGCCAACTGGGATGCCTCGGGGCGTGGCAGTTCCCGCTGCATTTCCTGGCATCAGATTCAGCCTATCCTCACGACGTGTTACGTCTGCTACCGCGTCGCCTCGTGGGACAATTGTAGCATCGGACAACTCTGGTCCTTGAAACCGAGAGACTTCGCGAGTGCCTTTCGGTGATTCGCCAGCTCCCCGTGGCCGGACCCCAGAAAAAATTGATCAGACGTCAACGGTGAGCGGTCAACAATGCAAACCCCTTTGGAACCCATGAACCCCAAATGGCCAATAACAGAAAGACACAGTGCTTGAGAAAGTTGGGTGTGTGGTTTTGTGTGTCGCGGAGCAGCGCACACAGTGACGCCCGGTTACATCGACGGATGTCGTGAGATTGGCCGTCAGTTTCGGGGGTCCACTATGTCGCATGCCATTGTGTCCTTGGCATCCAGACGACTTATTTCTTGACCAGCACCGGGGAACATGCATCGCACGAAGTTGCACACCAACGTGTGAGGGGCAGGAGGGGGGGGGGGCATCGGGAGAGGATGATCATACAGTCAGGGGTTTGTGGACACGATCTACTACAATTAGATGGGGTGATGGGGCACTGTCTGCATGTTGTGGATGGTATTAGCATCAAGTTGTGAGGTGCAGCGCCGAACCACAAGGGATGGGAAGGAGGGGGGGGGGGGGGGGGGCTGGCGTGGGGGGACAGGGAGGTTGGGGGGGGGGGGATTTGTGCAGACTGGAAAGCGGGGCGTTGCCACATTTCCAGCCAAAGCCTTCGGGGCCTGGGGATATGCAGGTGACGGCGCAGAGGCAGAAACATGGACACAATAGATCCCACTCCAGCAACCCATTACCCTCTTATTCCACGCCAGCGTCTCCGCATTCGTACAATGCGTTTAACTGCCATAGCTATGGCATTGGGCGACCTGAAAATTGCTCTGCGGGGGGGGGGGGGGGGCATGGACGCCCGCCGAAGGAGGGGGGGGGGTTGTTGGAGAAATGGGGTTCTGTGTCGGGCCCTTCGTTTTGTGTAACAGCGGATGTTGGCGCCAAAGGCGCAGGAACACAAAATTTGGCCCAAAAAAGTTTTTTCCACCAATAATCCCCCCCCCCCCACATTTGAGTAGTCAAAATGATCAGCGTGACGTGGGTATCATTTTGAGCCATAGATGTTGGGTTGACCCCCCCCCCCCCGGCACGCCAGATCGGGCACCCCCGCCCTGAACCGTCACGGCGGCCAAGGAGGGGGGGGGGGTTGGGAAAATGGGCTTCCGTGTCACCCTCCCCTGCAGAGCAGTATGACACGTGCACATACATGTATTACATCACCCCTCTCCCCTTCAATGTAGCCAACAACAACAACAACAACAACAACAACAACAACAACAACAACAACAACAACAACAACAACAACAACAACCTCGCCTAGGCACACAGCAGGCCCTGTTTGCTGGTAGGGCAATCCACAGTCGTTTCATTATATGGGGCCGCGTCCCCTTTCAATCTCAGGGGCTAGGTCCCCTTTCAAGCAATGGGGCTGCGTCCCCTGTTATTATACCGGGCTGGGTCCCCTTTCAATCTCAGGGGCTGGTTCCCTTTTTATTATACAGGGCTGGGTCCCCTTTCATTATATGGGGCTGGGTCCCCTCTCATTATATGGGGCTGGGTCCCCTTTTATTATACGGGGCTGGGTCCCCTTTCAAGCAATGGGGCTGGGTCCCCTTTTATTTTACGGGGCTGGGTCCCCTTTCAATCTCAGGGGCTGAGTCCCCTTTCAAGCAATGGGGCTGGGTCCCCTTTCAATCTCAGGGGCTGGGTCCCCTTTCAATCTCAGGGGCTGGGTCCCCTTTCAAGCAATGGGGCTGGGTCCCCTTTCATTATTTGGGGCTGGGTCCTCTTTCAATCTCAGGGGCTGGGTCCCCTTTCAATCAATGGGGCTAGGTCCCCTTTCATTGTATGGGGCTGGGTTCCTTTTCAATCTCGGGGGCTGGGTCCCCTTTCAATCTCAGGGGCCGAGTCCCCTTTCAAGCAATGGGGCTGGGTCCCCTTTCATTATATGGGGCTGGGTCTTCTTTCAATCTCAGGGGCTGGGTCCCTTTTCAAGCAATGGGGCTGGGTCCCCTTTCATTATATGGGGCTGGGTTCCATTTCAAGCAATGGGGCCGGGTCCCCTTCCAAGCAATGGGGCTGGGTCCCTTTTCATTATACGGGGCTGGATCCCCCTTCTATTCTGCGGGGCTGGGTCCCCTTTCAGTCTGAGGGGCTGGGTCCCCTTTCAAGCAATTGGGCTGGGTCCCCTTTCATTATATGGGGCTGGGTCCCCTTTCAATCTCAGGGGCTGGGTCCCCTTTCAAGCAATGGGGCTGGGTCCCCTTTCATTATACGGGGCTGGATCCCCCTTCTATTCTGCGGGGCAGGATCCCCTTTTACTGTGTGGGGCTGGATCCCCTTTTACTGTGTGGGGCTGGGTCCCCTTGCAATTGACTGGCGGGAGGATCTATTGCAGATACTTGGCTCCCTGGAGCACCCGTCCGCCTTCTATGACGCACATCATGTGTGGTTCTGTCCCACTGCTCATCCAAATCTCAGGGGCTGGGTCCCCGTTTACAGTGTCGGGCTAGGTCCCCTTTCAAGCAATGGGGCTGGGTCCCCTTCTCCTCTATGGGGCTAGGTCCCCTCTCAATCAGTGGGGCTGGATCCCCTTATACTGTGTGGGGCTGGATCCCCTTTTACTGTGTGGGGCTGGGTCCCCTTGCAATCGATTGGCGGGAGGATCTATTGCAGATACTTGGCTCCCTGGAGCACCCGTCCGCCTTCTACGGCGCACAGCATGTGTGGTTCTGTCCCACTGCTGATCCAGATCTCAGGGGCTGGGTCCCCTTTTACAGTGTCGGGCTAGGTCCCCTTTCAAGCAATGGGGCCGGGTCCCCTTCTACTCCATGAGGCCGGGTCCACTTTCAATCAATGGGACTGGGTCCCCTTTTACTCTGTGGGGCTGGCCCCCTTTTATACAGTGGGGCTGGGACCCTGTTTTATTCTGTGGGACTGAGTACCACAGATGGTGGTGTCACGGTGTAGCTATGCTGTGCCGTGTGCACCTGTGTGCTGGAGGCGGCATATGCCATCCAGCGTGCCCTGCTGTGTGATCCTAGGGGGGGACGCGCTGCCGCGCGCATAACAGGCTGATCACCGCTACACCGCTACACCGCTACACAACAACAACAACAACAACAACAACAACAACAACAACAACAACAACAACAACAACAACAACAACAACAACAAACAACAAACAACAAACAACAAACAACAAACAACAAACAACAACAACAACAACATCAACATCAACAACAACATCAACATCAACAACAACAACAACAACAACAACAACAACAACAACAACAACAACAACAACAACAACAACAACAACAACAACAACAACAACAACAACAACAGCAGCAAGCAACAACACTTCACGTTTTGTCAACATCTCTGCCCCAAACGCTTCAGGCTCCACTCTACTCTAGGCATTTTTTGCATTCTGTGTCTGTCTATTTTTCTCTTTGCGTCCGAGTGTGTGTTTATTGCACAGGCTGTGAAAGCACTGTGACCTCATGCTGTCGTGTTTGCAGGTTTCCATTGATTTGTGCCATCGACTGAAGAACGAAGTTGGAAGCTATGCATTAATGGCCGGGACAGGCTTCGAGCAGAGTGATTTTCTGACCTGTTGCAAGTTTGCAGAGGGTGACACTCGCATTTTGATGCAGAAAATGGCACGCGACCGTCTCCGGCTCCACCAGAAACAGCCCCCAGTTGGTCCATCAGCGGAATGGGACGAGGAGACAAAAAAGTGCAACGAGCTGCTGATGAAACTCACGGAGGCTGAAAAATGTGGAGATAAGCAGCAAGCTTGGGATGCTCACTGGGTGGAGGTGTATGAGTTGGCAGAGATAATTATGGCACGCATTATGAGAGATTTTGCATGAGGTTGGTTGACGACACTCCATCCTGCAGCCCATTTTTACCATTCCTCAAAGTGACATAGCACCCAGGAGCAACCGAACCAGCGTGTTGGTGGCCTTGGCATTATCTAAATGACCAAAGTCTGCAAGAAATTTGATTACCTGCATTCAAGTGGAGTGTATGGGGGCTCCTTGAGCGCAGTGCATGCGCTGTACAAGTACTTGGCTGTGGTGCGTGCAAACCTCTCCCCCGATGTACCAAAAAAAAACCCAATTTCTTACCAACCCTTCCCCCCCCCAACTTACCAAAAAAGAAGAGATTTTGTACCCCCGCCCGTTTTGACAAAAACACCCAATTGGTCCCAAAAAGCCCCGTATTTTTGACCAAAAAAAACCGTCGAGATGTATTAAAGTTCACCAAAAAAACCCATTTCTTACAAAAAAACCCCACAAAAAACTATTACCAGAAAACCCCCCAAATCTTACCAAAACCCTCCCAAACCTTACAAAAAAAACCCATTTCTTATCGAAAAAACTCCAAACCCCCCATTTCTTACCAAGAAAAACCCCGTATTTTACCAAAAAAAAAACAAGCTCCTGCACCACTCAACCATTTGGACAACCCTGGCACACCCTGCACCCATACATAATTGAACAACAAACACAAAGCACCGAAACGCGTAAAAGACGTCCACATCAATAAAATTTATTGAGCACTTGTATGCACGCCGGTGTTTTGTGGGCCTTTTATGGCTTTGTCATGTGCACCATGTGCAGACAACGGGGTGGTGTGTGGAGGGCTGCAACGCCCTCGTGAACACTCTGCAGATCTGCAATGCGGAACGCAGCAATGTATTTCATTTGTGGTTTGCCTCTCTTGGCTCTGCAAAAATCTTTGGATACCGAAGCGAACGGTAGCACCGAGATGACTACAGCTCAACTTCTTGACAGCCATACCCATGGTCTTGCCATTGCATTGTGTGCTTGCTTCGCACTGAATTGTGCTTGAGACACACTACAAGCAATAGCAGGGAATGTAGGCATGGGAGAGATTGCTTTGGCTCTTTTTGGATGTGTTTTGGCTTTTGCTGCCATTGATGAGTAGCAAGACACACACGTACTTGTTGTGCAATTGCTTCATTTTAGCCACGGAGACTCGCTGAACCATACATGTGCAGGTATGTGTTCCCATATTCTAAAACAGCTAGTGAATGCACTAAAACCATTCAAGAGGCACCTCTCCCGGCCTTTTGAGGCGTTGTATGGTTGGCCAGGAAATTTTTGTGGGCGACCACAATACTACTTTGTCGTACTAGTCAAAATCCTTGGTTTGGCCAGACAGCCAAATAATGGTGCACACCAAAACCCCCCGTTTTTTTAGCAAAAAAATCTCACAATTTTCCCAAAAAATCCCCACCCCGTTTCTTACCAAAAAAAAACCCAGTAAGGTTTGAGGGTTTTTTTGGTAATATTGGGGATCATTTCGGGGTTTTTTTGGTATACTTTGGGAGGTTTTTTGGTAAGATTTTTGGGGGGTTTGGTAAGGTTTGGGGGGCGTTTTGGTAAGGTTCCGGTTTTCTTTGGTAAGAACTGGGGGGTTTTTTGGTAAGTCTGGGGATCTTTTTTTTTTGGGTAAGAACTGCGGGGTTTTCCAGTAAGACTGGGAATCATTTGGGGGGTTTTTTGGTATATTTTTGGGGATTTTTTTGGTATACTTTGGGAGGTTTTTTGGTCAGATTTTTGGGGTTTTGGTAAGGTTCGGGGGGCTTTTTGGTAAAACCATTTCAAGCGCTGGATTTTGGCCACAAACGTGAAACCGACAAATTTTTTTGCCCCTTGAGTTGGGGACAGGGACTCATGAATCCACAAAGTTGTGTGGTCCCTCGAGTTGGGGTTTTATGGACTCCCACGCTTTGGCCCCAACATTTGGGATTTACAGGGTCCTACAGTGCCTAAAAACAAGGGGATTTTGCTGCAATTTCAGCACCATCGGACGAAGAGCTTAGCTTCGGAAGGAAGTCCATAGCCACACGCAGAAGATGGCAGCGCCAACACATAACCTCGGTCGTAGCTTTGAATGCCAAAGGCCGTTCCCTTAAACGTGTCTGCTTTGCAACAACAAGATATATCTCCGCAACCTCAATGCGCTATTTTGATCAAAGACATTGAAGATAGATGAAGGTCGCAATGGTCGAATAATTGGCGAGGCATTCTTCAAACTGTTTGCATACATTTGAGGTGTTGTCTACACCTTTCACCTTACGTTGTCCATGTTGCATGTTCCTTTGGCTGCAGGGAAGGTATGGGGTAACAAGACACAATTGGGTTATCTGGTGGAGTCGTTTGGGGGTCAATTTGAAGGCTTTCGTGGACACTATGTTTTCAAAGTAGTGCACAGTGCGCACACATTGAAGTAGCCCGCAGTGCGCGCGCAATGCAAGGATTGCCCCCATGCCCTGAGTTCTCTGACACAATTGTATATATCATCAATTCACAGTCATCCATGCATGACATCAATGTACATAGTATTCACTCCCAATCCTACACGCACAGCTTTCAGGACCATCAAGCTCAAAAGTCCTGAGGATGTACAGGCAGTAAGCTAACACTCTTTGAGAATTTTCAAAGACCTAAGTTAAGTTGTATAATATGACACTACTGCTACTATACCAGTGGTACTATGCTACTACAGGTGTTTCTCGTGTCGTCAGATCCACGGGGCACACAACAGGACAACAACAGCACAGCACTGTGTTTAGCGAGCACATGCTTTCTTTCTTGGGCACCTTGTTCATTCATATCCGTGGTTGTATCTTTTATTGCACGGGATAATATACGAATTCAGGTGAAAGCGAATGTCAGTAATTTGAACACCTCTGTTGCACAGACACTGTATCTGATTTCTGAGATGTCCTCTAAAGCTGACCCATTTCAATACGTGCTGTGCACTAAGGAACATGACACTCAGGAGAAATGCACGTCCAATATTTGCCTCTTTGGGCATTGTCCCTGTTCTCAGTTTGTTTTCAGTGCTGTTTCCTGAATTTTGCTTGGGTCTGCTCTGCTGGTCATTTTGTGGAGGTTGTGGATGGCATGAACATTGCCAGCACAAACCACCCAGCATTGTTCCCAGTACCACACAAGTTGCCATGTATGTATGGATTGCTGGAGTGGTCATGCCTTGCTGTGTGTGGTGGCATGGTGTCTGGCTGCGCTCCCTTGTTTCAACTCTGGTTCAAATTATGGGGCAGCGCTGGACACAGTGCTGAATGAACGCGTGGACCGTCGGCAGCCATTGAGGTCAAGGATTGTGGCCACAAATTTGCATGCCCTTATTATTTGTGTCATCCGTGGGTTTTTCTGAGAACCTTTTTAGGTGTCTGCAACCCAGTACCAGTTGAATGGGCACAGTGGGAATTGTGAACTGCCAATCCTTGAGCACCGTAAGCGCCAACATGCGTGGCGATGGTATTTCATTCATTCGTGACATTTATGACACGAACTGGCAGCTTGATCCGATTTCTCTGAATACGTGATTGAGTTTTTTATGCTTGTCTTTTTGGGCTGTTTGTGCCTGTTTGTTTGGGGGAAATGGGGTTGTTTCCTGGACAAAATCGTCTGCAGCGTGCACTCGATGCACACAGTGCAAGTGCACCCCCCAATCCCAATGAGGGCAATAGTATTCTGAAACCGCGATTGTTATGCAAGTTTCGCGTAGTTTCGCAACACTACCAACGAAAATACCTGTTGCGTATTTCAAATACCAATTTGACCAGGCCAGACTCTGCGGCAAAGACAGCGGCGCCTGGCCGGCGGCAACAACTGCGGTTGATGGCAGTCTGCTCTGGTGTAGAGTAATCCTTAGAAACGCATAATAAGAAATCCTGTTCGACAAACTCTTAGTAAAATGTTAAGTAGGAATGGGTTAAAATTTGTCTACATATGTCTCAAGACATTTTTGGGCCTTTGGCGCCCTCAAGAGGTTTAGGTTGGCTTTTGGGCCATTTGTTGTTACCCATATGCACATATATCTTACCGCGGCTACACTGTCACACCGGGAGGATACCATCGGCAAGGACAAAATCCACGCCAGTAGTCACGATTGGGTATTGTATATATCGACATGCGCAGGTCGCGTTCGAACTGCCGTGCGTCTTGTCAACCGCAAATGCAATACCACTCTGCAAAATCACCACTGTCTAATGAACAGAACTACCGGCAATTTGCTAATGGTGCTAATCTTTCTGCCGGGGGAATATGGGCTGCATCAGCAATCACGCTTTCAAAACAACTTTCCATTGCCCGACCACAATCCCTGCCACCCGGCACCTTTTGGGCAACCTACGCTCCAACAGTGAACCTTATTCTCTTCAAAAAAAACACTTCACCACCAATCAGGTCAAGTAAAGCGAGGGTAAAAGGACTATAGGTAGACCGGTAGCGAACCTTCTGCAGTTCCGCGCAGATGGTTGCTGCGCATCGATTTTTAACGTAAATATTTGTAATTGGGCCGTCAAGATGGTGACTTTTGAAAAGAAATGTTGGCTAACACCAAAACCAGCATTTTAGCCATGTGGCGCCTATGAAGATTGGCGCCCATATGGGCCGGAATTGCCACAGCATCTCTTTGTATACCATTTTGGGACGAAGAATTAAGATTAGTGCAGCTCCAAGAGGTGATCCATGGAACCTGAAATTGCTTTTTTGTGACACAGGAGAGCTTCCTGCAGGCTGGTAAAAAGTTTCAGCGTGCCAAAGCCAAGCCGAAACCCAAATTTGCAACAAACCGAGGTTGGAGAAGATTTGAGCAACCCATGCGGCACTCTGATGTAGCGGTATGTTCGGCCCAACCAGCCGCAAGAGCTCACCCAAAATTTTCTCCACAGCCGGACCCTAATAGGCAGCCATTGAATTCCAATGCTTCCGTGGAGGCCCATGAACAATGTGCCACCTCATCTTCAGATTAACAAATTGATTTGTATGTGGCATATGTTAGTGCAATATAGGTTGTGTGTACTACAATGCCCAAGCCTGAATTTGCACTTTGGTTGCCCAAAAAGCTTGAAATAGCGTTGTGTGTTCGTGTCAGAGCAGTTGTGCATTATTTCTGCATGAGATCATTACTCTGACATGAGTCGTGGACTAGCACTGAAGTTCTACACTTTTTGCTGCACAAACAGAATTGAAAAAACCTTCTGTCGGTGGAATCATTGCCTTCTGTTGTAGCAAGGGAACAGGTGCTTGGATATTGCACACACCGCAACATTGAACTCATGAAAAATGCCATCAATATTGATCAGCATGCTACCTACCGCACCCAAAACATTTGACAAATCCATTGATTTGGAAATTTGGCGTTCTTGGTGGGCAAAAATGGTTGAGTTTAAATTTGCACAACGAGATCTCGCATTTCCATTCAGAATTGAAATTGTGAGTGATGGGCGACAGATGTCCACTTTTCGTTGCTCCAGAGCCGAGGTCATGCATTGTCATGTTTCGGTGCACCATCATTTTTTTTACTGCAAAATCTTTCTTCTAGCTGCAAAATCTCCTTCTTTAAGCCATTCAAACACTGTGTTTTTTTATTTTTTCGCTTTTTTTTCAAAGTGTAAATGACTTGTTTCAACGAATCATATTTTTTAGTATTGCTAGAAGCGAACATTGTAACAAAAACTTTATAACAAAAAAGATCCACCACATACATGCAAGCATACTCACATGTCAACGTGCATGTATGCATACATGGTGTGCACTTGGAACATTACCTTCTCAACACAAAGTGCATGGGCGAAGGTCATTGATAATTCCCCATGCATGCACAATTGCACACCCAAATATGACCTTGGCAATAGACTGGTGTTTAAGCAGGCCTTGCCCAAAGGGACCTTAAAGTACACTAGCAATATCATGGACTCCAAAATTCAAGGGTTGGTGTCAATGCTGACAGAGAGTTGGTAGGTGCTTTGTATACAACCTTATATTGTCCAAAGTGGTGGGGGGGCATGCGGTACTGTATGCCATAGTACACCTCTTCCGCATTACTGCATACTTGCTATAGACCTACTTTATATCCATATTATTTGGGATAATGAAATAGTTTGTGCATGTTACTTGTTTTGGTGGCACAATGTCAATTTTCTTGTGTTGTCTCCACAAACCAACCCTTGGAAATTGCTGCTAGGATTTTGTCAAACTTGGCACCACCGCGGCAGCCGCCTGGCTCAAGAAAATGTCACGCCCGTTGGGTCAAAAAGAGAAGTTTTTGAGCACGAATTTGTTTCACATTTGCTGCTACTGTTCATGTTTGCAATGGTTCATTTTATTCCAGTTTCATGCTTACAGGTCTTTCAATAATTTTGATAAGCATGAATTGAAGGATGAGGAAAGGACCGCTGTGGATATGCGTTGAACATGGATAGAGTGACATGGTGCGAAGTTTGATGTTTTGTATGGTTATCTACGTGAATGGAGAGCCTATAGTGTCTACAAAGTGCAGTGTTGGCTGTTGATTGTTCCATCGCTGTCGCTTTATGGCTGCTATACTTTATGCTTGCGACAGCTTTTGGAGACGTTTGTGCCTGCCGTTCTTTTCTGCATTTGTTGTTCTCTCCCTCTCCCTCTCTCATCTTTCTTTCCGCTTCATTTCTTGAGTCTGCATGTTTTTGATGTCATCTGCGCATGTGTGACCCGGCCGCACTAGTGTGTTCTGCTCTGCATGGCTTGCCGCTGCTGCTTGCAATAGAGCTCAGCACATGTGCATATATTGTGATGGTTTAGAGCAGAGCATGAGTCGCGCGTTTTAAATTGTAGTTTGTAATTCATTTTTTGACAAGACAACCTGCCGCTTTTCGATCATTCATCACGAGCTTAGCTCCCTACATAAGTAGGAGTTGCCCAGGGTGATGGAGAAACGGACATCCTGATGAACACAGGACGTTCTGCACACGCTCTGATAACGTAAGGGATCAGCAGGTTTCATCTCGGAATCGGAACTGGCAGTGTCTGAAGGTTCACAACTTCTTTGTGCTCCACTTGCTTCATTTTATTGTGGGACATAACACAGTACACAGGACTGTCAATGGCTTGCTAACCCCCCCCCCCCCCAAGGCAATTCACGGCGCAGCACCCAGCACCAACGACAACACAACGCACCACAAAGCACGACACCCAGGTGTCGAGGCACCCTTCCGCCTGACCAGATAGGAGATGTTGTCTCTGAATTCGCACTCCATTGTTTGCAATGTCCATCTGCATCTGTATCTTCATTGTACATTACATCAGTGGTGGATTAGCTCTGGACAGCCTTGTCGCCGAGTCACTGCCAATCACACGTGTGCATTCAACTGTATGTGAAGTCAGAAGGGAGCTACCGCCACGCACCAAAAAAAGGACGTGCTCCCACACTGTGATCGGGATGTTATCCATTCAGACAGCCCCCGAGGGGCCGAAACAGGTACATTTTTTTTTCCACAAAATCCACCACACAAGTGGTCCAAAAAGATGTTCGAAAATATATTAAGCATATTACGTTGTTTTTTCACGAGCGCAATTTGGTATTGAGGCAAAAAGTCTAAACCACATACTTTTCCGACTGGCAAAGGTGATTATGGTAGAAAAACATGACATCATCACCCAAGAATGCGAGGCCTTGCAACCCATTATGACTTTTGTGAGTAATTGGCCTGTTTGTCCACATTTTTCATTGCAAGGGCTCACAATTTGGCTTGAGAAGGTCCCAATTGCACTGGTGGACGTGTGCCATGGTGTATAATTGTAATTGTAATCCACCTTTGTTGCAGGCTCAGTATGTTGTGATGTTCCTTCTTTGTGCCACTTTTGGTATGTTGTGGACCATAATTGCGTTTTCTGTCGCTGCTGTTGCAAATTGGCCTAATGTGGAAGCTCGCGCGACATGTAGCTTGTGGCGGGGTCTGTAGTGAAACCTAGTAAAAAACATTGTTTTTTGAAAAAAAAAATTCTTACTAGGTAATAGTTTACTAGGTTCACTAGTTTTTTACTAGGTATTGGGAACCTAGTAAAAAAAAAATTTTTTTACTAGGTTTCAAAACCTAGTAAAAAAAAGTTTTTGTTTTTACTAGGTTTCAGAACGTAGTGAAAAAAATTTTTTTTAACTAGGTTACTTGGTACCTTGCCACCTTGCCCACTTGTGGGCCACTTCTGATTCTGCCCCCCGCTCTGAAGCGGTGGGGACGCCCCAGGCGGCGGGGTTATGTAGCCGCCTTGCCCACAAGTGGGCCACTTCTGATTCTGCCCCCCGGCTCTGAAGTGGTGGGGACCCCCCAGGCGGCAGGGGTTATGTAGCCAGCCACCTTGCCCACTTGTGGGCCAGTTCTGATTCTGCCCCCCGCTCTGAAGCGGTGGGGATCCCCGAGGCGGCAGGGGTTACGTAGCCACCTTGCCCACAAGTGGACCGATTCTGATTCTGCCCCCCGCTCTGAAGCGGTGGGGATCCCTGAGGCGGCAAGGGTTGCGTAGCCACCTTGCCCACTTGTGGGCCACTTCTGATTTTGCCCCTTGCTCTGAAGCGGAGGGGATCCCCGAGGCGGCAGGGGTTATGTAGCCACCTTGCCCACAAGTGGGCCACTTCTGATTCTGCCCCCCGCTCTGAAGCGGTGGGGATCCCCGAGGCGGCAGGGGTTACGTAGCCACCTTGCCCACAAGTGGACCGATTCTGATTCTGCCCCCCGCTCTAAAGTGGAGGGGATCCCTGAGGCGGCAAGGGTTGCGTAGCCACCTTGCCCACTTGTGGGCCACTTCTGATTTTGCCCCCTGCTCTGAAGCGGAGGGGATCCCCGAGGCGGCAGGGGTTATGTAGCTACCTTGCCCACAAGTGGGCCACTTCTGATTCTGCCCCCCGCTCTGAAGCGGTGGGGATCCCCGAGGCGGCACGGGTTACGTAGCCACCTTGCCCACAAGTGGACCGATTCTGATTCTGCCCCCGGCACTGAAGCGGTGGGGATCCCCAAGGCGGCAGGGGTTACGTAGCCACCTTGCCCACTTGTGGGCCACTTCTGATTTTGCCCCCTGCTCTGAAGCGGAGGGGATCCCCGAGGCGGAAGGGGTTACGTAGCCACCTTGCCCACAAGTGGACCGATTCTGATTCTGCCCCCCGCTCTGAAGCGGTGGGGATCCCCGAGGCGGCACGGGTTACGTAGCCACCTTGCCCACAAGTGGACCGATTCTGATTCTGCCCCCGGCACTGAAGCGGTGGGGATCCCCGAGTTGGCAGGGGTTACGTAGCCACCTTGCCCACTTGTGGGCCACTTCTGATTTTGCCCCCTGCTCTGAAGCGGAGGGGATCCCCGACGCGGAAGGGGTTATGTAGCCACCTTGCCCACAAGTGGGCCACTTCTGATTCTGTCCCCCGCTCTGAAGCGGAGGGGTTACCCAAGGCGGCAGGGGTTATGTAGCTACCTTGCCCACAAGTTGGCCACTTCTGATTCTGCCCCCCGCTCTGAAGCGGGTTCGGATCCCCGAGGTGGCACGGGTTACGTATCCACCTTGCCCACTTGTGGACCAGTTATGATTCTGCCCCCGGCACTGAAGCGGTGGGGATCCCCTAATGGGCAGGGGTTACGTAGCCACCTTGCCCACCTATGGGCCACTTCTGATTTTGCCCCCTGCTCTGAAGCGGAGGGGCTCCCCGAGGCGGAAGGGGTTATGTAGCCACCTTGCCCACAAGTGGGCCACTTCTGATTCTGCCCCCCGCTCTGAAGCGGAGGGGACCCCGCAGGCGGCAGGGGTTATGTAGCCGCCTTGCCCACAAGTGGGCCACTTCTGATTCTGCCCCCGGCTGTGAAGCGCAGGGGATCCCCGAGGCGGCAGGGGTTATGTAGCCACGTTGCCCACTTGTGGGCCACTTCTGATTCTGCCCCCCGCTCTGAAGTGGAGGGGATCCCCGAGGCGGCAGGGGTTATGTAGCCACCTTGCCCACAAGTGGGCCACTTCTGATTCTGCCCCCCGCTCTGAAGCGGTGGGGACCCCCGAGGCGACAGGGGTTATGTAGCCACCTTGCCCACAAGTGGGCCGATTCTGATTTTGCCCACCGCTCTGAAGCATTGGGGATCCCCGAGGCGGCAGGAGTTACGTAGCCACCTTGCCCACTTGTGGCCCACTTGTGATTTTGCCCCCCGCTTTGAAGCGGAGGAGATACCCCTGCAGCGGTCACGTAGCCACCTTGCCCACAAGTGGGCCACTTCTGATTCTGCCCCTTGCTCTGAAGCGGAGGGGATCCCCGAGGCGGCAGGGGTCACGTAGCCACCTTGCCCACAAGTGGGCCACTTCTGATTCTGCCCCCCGCTCTAAAGCGGTGGTGATCCCCGAGGCGGCAGGGGTTATGTAGCCGCCTTGCCCACTTGTGGGCCACTTCTGATTCTGCCCCCCGCACCGAAGCGGTGGGGACCCCCGAGGTGGCAGGGGTTATGTAGCCACCTTGCCCACAAGTGGGCCGATTCTGATTCTGCCTCCCGCTCTGAAGCGGTGGGGATCCCCGAGGTGGCAGGGGTTATGTAGCCACCTTGCCCACTTGTGGGCCACTTGTGATTTTGCCCCCCGCTCTGAAGCGGTGGGGATACCCCTGCAGCGGTCACGTAGCCACCTTGCCCACAAGTGGGCCACTTCTGATTCTGCCCCTTGCTCTGAAGCGGAGGGGATTCCCGAGGCGGCATGGGTTATGTAGCCACCTTGCCCACTTGTGGGCCACTTCTGATTCTGCCCCCCGCTCTGAAACGGATGGGATCCCCGAGGCGGCAGGGGTTATGTAGCCGCCTTGCCCACTTGTGGGCCACTTCTGATTCTGCCCCCCGCACTGAAGCGGTGGGGCCCCCCGAGGCGGCAGGGGTTATGTAGCCACCTTGCCCACAAGTGGGCCGATTCTGATTTTGCCTCCCGCTCTGAAGCAGTGGGGATCCCCGAGGTGGCAGGGGTTATGTAGCCACCTTGCCCACTTGTGGGCCACTTGTGATTTTGCCCCCCGCTCTGAAGCGGAGGAGATACCCCTGCAGCGGTCACGTAGCCACCTTGCCCACAAGTGGGCCACTTCTGATTCTGCCCCTTGCTCTGAAGCGGAGGGGATTCCCGAGGCGGCATGGGTTATGTAGCCACCTTGCCCACTTGTGGGCCACTTCTGATTCTGCCCCCCGCTCTGAAACGGATGGGATCCCCGAGGCGGCAGGGGTTATGTAGCCGCCTTGCCCACTTGTGGGCCACTTCTGATTCTGCCCCCCGCACTGAAGCGGTGGGGCCCCCCGAGGCGGCAGGGGTTATGTAGCCACCTTGCCCACAAGTGGGCCGATTCTGATTTTGCCTCCCGCTCTGAAGCAGTGGGGATCCCCGAGGTGGCAGGGGTTATGTAGCCACCTTGCCCACTTGTGGGCCACTTGTGATTTTGCCCCCCGCTCTGAAGCGGAGGAGATACCCCTGCAGTGGTCACGTAGCCACCTTGCCCACAAGTGGGCCACTTCTGATTCTGCCCCTTGCTCTGAAGCGGAGGGGATTCCCGAGGCGGCATGGGTTATGTAGCCACCTTGCCCACTTGTGGGCCACTTCTGATTCTGCCCCCCGCTCTGAAACGGATGGGATCCCCGAGGCGGCAGGGGTTATGCAGCCGCCTTGCCCACTTGTGGGCCACTTCTGATTCTGCCCCCCGCACTGAAGCGGTGGGGCCCCCCGAGGCGGCAGGGGTTATGTAGCCACCTTGCCCACAAGTGGGCCGATTCTGATTTTGCCTCCCGCTCTGAAGCAGTGGGGATCCCCGAGGTGGCAGGGGTTATGTAGCCACCTTGCCCACTTGTGGGCCACTTGTGATTTTGCCCCCCGCTCTGAAGCGGAGGAGATACCCCTGCAGCGGTCACGTAGCCACCTTGCCCACAAGTGGGCCACTTCTGATTCTGCCCCTTGCTCTGAAGCGGAGGGGATTCCCGAGGCGGCATGGGTTATGTAGCCACCTTGCCCACTTGTGGGCCACTTCTGATTCTGCCCCCCGCTCTGAAACGGATGGGATCCCCGAGGCGGCAGGGGTTATGCAGCCGCCTTGCCCACTTGTGGGCCACTTCTGATTCTGCCCCCCGCTCTGAAGCGGTCGGGCCCCCCGAGGCGGCAGGGGTTATGTAGCCACCTTGCCCACAAGTGGGCCGATTCTGATTCTGCCTCCCGCTCTGAAGCAGTGGGGATCCCCGAGGCGGCAGGGGTTACGTAGCCACCTTGCCCACTTGTGGCCCACTTGTGATTTTGCCCCCCGCTCTAAAGTGGAGGGGATCCCCGAGGCGGCAGGGGTCGCGTAGCCACCTTGCCCACTTCGCCTGTGAGGCAGTTGTCCCGGCCCACGGTGGAGTACGCCACTTCACCCTCAAAATTTATTCCGTGAGCCAGCAAGGCATGCTTGTCTTTGGCGCGAAATTCGGCAAAATGGCCGTCGGGTATCAGGTATGCATTAAAGAATGGATGTGCCGCGGGTTTACCTTTGTCTGGAGCCTCTATCTGGGCGGTGTCGTATTCGCGGATTACGTTGTTGCGATGGTTATTTCCTTCCATGTTGTGTGGAGTTTGAGCCTTGTCGTCCTTGCTGATCGGTGGTGTGGGGATTTATAGCGGAGCGAACTGCGTTTTCATAGTATGGACTGATTTGGCTGGTGTCTCTGACAACTCGTTCCTGACAACATCCCTCGTTGTATGCCGCGGCAATGTTTTCATTTGTGTGAACATGCCCATCCGCCTCCGCGAGCCGGGGTCACGGCCATTTGCAGTGTCTCCGTGGAAACGGAGGGTGGACGGTGTGAGATCGGATGTTTGCGATTCAAACGGCGTGTTGGTTTGCGTCAGCGTTGATAGAGGTGTACAGCTCAAGGAGATGGTTGGGTGCTGGGGCGTGGAATGCTTCTAGACGGTGACAAGATCGGAAGTGGAGTCACTTGGACTCAAGAATGTGTTTGATGTTAGTCTGACCTCCTCTTTTAGTGACTTTGCTCCGGGCCAAGCGGCCCTTATCAGAGGCAACTTTTTAATTGGACTCTTTTGGGTCCAAACGTGATTTGGAATCGTCAGGCATTTTGTTGGCTTTTTGGAAGTATTGCATGACTGTTTTTGGGATCGGTCAGGAGTCCACCTTCAGACCATGCAATTGATGAACGAGATCGGTCTTGAGTGCTGGATTTTTCTGCATATCTCATTGCGGTTTCCGCCATCTTCATTTGCATCTCCCCGTGCCACGTCTCTGTGCAGTCCCCCATTTCCCAACTCCTGTGGTTTTTGCTGCTGTATGACTCACCGCTGATGGTGCCGCTATCTTCGTTGCCGGTGCCGCCTCACACCTGAGCTAAAGGTTGGAGAGTTTGATAATTTTTCTTTGGGGTCGAGGAACCCCGGCAAGATTGTCATTATTTAGATGATGGTGTTGTTTCAGACCGCGAGCATCTTTTAGTCTTGTGTTTTATGAAAGAAATAGTTTCCCAGGCAGTTGTAGAAATTACCGGGGTTTCCTTGTAGACATGTGGTGCGGTGCTTTCTGGGGGTGATTACGATGCGGCGTGGGGGGCATCCTTCCGGGCGTGGAGCTCGGCTTTGGTTCCATTGGTGGAGGGTCCATATTTTGGGCCGGAAGCAAAAAGAAAGTAGAAGGCACTGTGGAGGTTTGTAAATCCATAATCATCCTATTTCCCATTTCCTCAAGATTGTGAATATTTGGTCATTGGATTAGGGGCGATGGCGTCCTTATGTTTTGCCTAGCTAGCCCCCTGTGCTATTGTCTTTCCAAATTGTATCTACTGCCTCTGAAACGGGAGGGGACCGTGGGCCACTGCTATTGCCAGGGTCTGTTAGCAATGTCGTGCAATCTAGCCACTTGCTACGGTCCACATGATGGCCCCATGCCAGTCCTCCGCTACCCATTGGAGCTGCAGTTCGAAGACCGGCCAATCTAGGGATTTGTGGGCCAGCAGGGTGTAGCGGTGGACGCACATGGGCACATTTGGTCCGTACACCTCGGCCGCATACTGGCGGGGCTAGGCGTAGTCATCTATTGCTACGCCCAGCTGGGCTAGGTAGCCGCGGACCCGGACCGAGGTTGTGTGTGACAAGGCCGACACGCCTAGCAGGCCAGCGATGTTTTCCAAGATTGTTAGTTTGCACAAGCGTTGCCAAGTAGTGGCCTAAAGTACTATACGCTGGTGATTAGGGGTGAGCCCCCGCCCGTCGGCGACCCGTCCCATCGGGGCGCATTTCGTTGCACGTGGACCGCAGTCTTGCCCTGCGCATGTGTTTCTGCCCCAAGATAGTTATCTTTTGTGTTGTGGTAATAGGTGTCCGCAACGAAGTCTTCTCCATCGCCTGCACCCAGTCCCTGCAGCCCTCAAGAACGGCCCAGGAGTAGCCACATCGCACACACGTCGGCTTGCAAGACGGCAACGGTTAAGTAGCACCTTGCCCACATGTGGTTTGCGTTACGTACTTGTTTTAATTTTCTATCCGCCTCGTGGAACCCTGAGAGGGCAGGGGTTATGTATCCACTTTGCCCACATATGGGCACACCGCTTTCATGTAGGCACTTTCATTTCTTCCTCGCGCTAGAGCCTCAAAAACGGGGGGGGGGGTGTTATGTAGGCGCTTTGATTTCATCGTTGCTTTGGGGCAGGAAGAGGAAAAACCTCCAGTGATACTGGAGAATGTCTTTGACAAAAGTCGGCGCGTCGTTGTCCATAGATGTGTGCCCGCCATTGCTCCATGTATGCTGATAGTGGGTAGGAGGTGTCTTGGCCGTTGACCTTCTCATCATTGAATGTGAACCACCCCCTCGTCCCGAGCCATCCGCAACACAGGGAAATTTTTCCAAAACCATTTGGTTCTCATCGAGTCCAAGCATGCTGTTACCATGGGCTATACCCCATAAGGCTTGTTGGTCGTGAGCTAGCAAGGCATGCTTGTCTTTGGCGCGAAATTCGGCAAAATGGCCGTCGGGTATCAGGTATGCATTAAAGAATGGATGTGCCGCGGGTTTACCTTTGTCTAGAGCCTCTTTCTGGGCGGTGTCGCATTCGCAGATTACGTTGTTGCGATGGTTATTTCCTTCCATGTTGTGTGGAGTTTGAGCCTTGTCGTCCTTGCTGATCGGCGGAGTGGGGATTTATAGCGGAGCGAACTGCGTTTTCATAGTATGGACTGATTTGGCTGGCGTCTCTGACAACTCGTTCCTGACAACATCCCTAGTTGTATGCCGCGGCAGTGTTTTCATTTGTGTGAACATGCCCATCCGCCTCCGCGAGCTGGGGTCACGGCCATGTGCAATGTCTCCGTGGAGACGGAGGGTAGACGGCGTGAGATCGGATGTTTGCGATTCAAACGGCGTGTTGGTTTGCGTCAGCGTTGATAGAGGTGTACAGCTCAAGGAGATGGTTGGGTGCTGGGGCGCGGAATGCTTCTAGACGGTGACAAGATCGGAAGTGTTCACTTGGACTCAAGCAGGTGTTTGATGTTAGTCTAGCATGCATGACCCCCACATAGCACCCATTTGCATAGCAATGGTGCTACCGTCATTCATCGATCCAACTACAAATGTCCACTCTAAGGTGCTCTAAGCAGGCTGCTCCTTCCAAACTTAAACTAATAGACGCGTCATTTGCAATACCTTGATTTCGGTTCTCGCACAAAACACAAAAAAGGCAATGCTTTTGCAGGGGTTCTACAAGATGATGATGCGGAAACGCGCATGGCATTTCAGTAGCCCATGCTTCATCTGCCAAGGTGTGTGCACCGCTTACACATATAGATATTGCACACGTAGTCGTAACTGCCTATACTTTCAAAGATCGCGGCAGAACTCCACCATCTACGGCAATATCGGAGAATTGCGCACCAAGGGCCATACACACTTGGAATTTGCTACGGACCTCGGATTATCCATTGTAGAGTGCCTTCCTATGTTGGTAATATGCTTCTATGTGTCCTGTGTGGAAACAACGACAACCATGCTGTGCTCGTGGGATGAATTGGACCCACGGGGAGTGCCCCCGCCCGCAGACCTTGATCCTGTGTTTGCTTCCTCTGCTTGATGTAGTCATTCAAGGTTTCTCAAATAATACACAAACCAACTAGAATTGGGGAGACGTTGGGGGGAGAGCGAGGTTTGGGACAGGGTGGATGCCACAGATCATGTCCCACACATCTCGCTTATGGTAAATAGGCGCCAAAAGGCGTGCAAAAAAAGTTGCCGTGGATAACAGCCTGAGTCATTCCTCATCAAGCAGCCATGACACTTGGCCATTGTCGGTGGTTGGCATTGAAACACGGCTCCCTTTCAGATCACGCAATCATTTTGTCCATCTCTTCACACTCAAACATCCCAGAGGTGTGCAGGGTGTGGGAAAGCGGGGGGGGGGGTGCGACATAGGGCAAGGCACGTGCACAGGGGTGCATGCCGATTGTCATGATGATTTCCACACTTTGTGTTGCATGGCACACCACTTGCTAGCAGAATTTGTTGGTCGCTATGGGTGGAAGGCTTGGAATAGGGATCGCAGCAGCTTGTAACCCTATTTGGAGTGACAGGCGGCCCGGCCACAATTTACATTGTCACCAATGTCATAGTGCAACATTAGGTGAGTCTTTCTTTGCATTTAATTTTTGCCGTCTAGTTCATCACAAAATTGTTCCTTGCAAATCATTCCTTGCCAACTATTTTTTCTTCTTTTTCCCCACATATGTGCAAGCACCACCAACCATACGCTCAAAGGGGTTAGCTTACCGTGAACGCGCACCCACGCCTCCTGAGAGCGTTTTCATCTACCACTGGAAGCTGACAAAGTCTGACACCCAACGATCATACCTCTCAATCTTGTCACACCTTCCACCTGCAAGAAAAAGAAGTTCTTCTCATTCGGCTGCCGTGTTGGGATGTTCATTGCGGATGCTGCGGAGGCTGAGGCCCAACATCTCTATGTGCCGTTGACGCTACTTGTGAATCCCATGTCCTTGGTCTCCCAGCGCTTGCGAAGCAGATCTTGCAAAACCGGCCCGCCACCGTCTTTGACATCAATGCGGACACATGTCCCATCGTAAAAAACTCAACACGGTTTATATGAGAGAAAGTGCGAAGCATGAATGTCCCCTGCATATCTAAAACCGCAGGATGCATATGAATACATTTGTAAGCAAGACACAACATATACATTCAAAAATGGAAAAAGAACAAATGTCATAATGCATCATTAGCTGGGTCTTTCTTTGCACTTAACTTTTCGCCGTCTAGTTCATCACAACATTGTTCCTTGCAAATGTGTCCAAGTCTTTCTTCTTAAATCCCTCCACAACTCTGCAAGCACAACCAACCATCCCACAACAACCAAATTGCACGGACGGCCACATAGCATTGCACGCACGGATGTTGTTGTTGTTCTTAGATAACTGCACAGCGATACTAGAGTTGTTGTCCACTGAGGGGTTGATGTGGTCGTATGCGGCAAGAAGTCCGCCAAAGCACAATAAACGCATTGTGTACCCGCTTGCCACTTGGTTATGGAGCCAACCTTATTATTCTTCACTTTGCGACAAGGGCTATGCAGCGCGTTTGAGGTACACTTGCCTTGCTAGCTCAAAGGGAAAGGGAAAATCATACCGAGTTGGTGTTGTGCTTGGATCACTAATAGTTGCCAACCACACTAAACTAAATTTGGGTGCGGCCAACATAACGAGGTATGAGTAGAGGTGGAAAAGGCCCAACTCCATACACTACACTCGTGGTGTACCTATCATTAGTCTCAAAATTGGCCTTGTAGAGGATCCAAACAATGGTGTTTTGGAATTTGCCTAGATTACAACCGTCAAGTTTGACAAAAGAATGCAATAGAGCAACATCAAGGAACAACCAAAGGTGTGTGCAACTAACTTTAGCAATGCATCCTCATCATTGGGGACCCCCACACAGCTGGGAATCTGTAGCCACTTTCATTCATCTCTGTTCATGGGGATTTGAAGAGGGTAGGGATTGTGCTCCCATTTCCTTACACTTCTTTTTCCGGGGAGTATGAAATGAAGGCTGTCGTGTACGTACTTTTAATTTGTTCCCGTTTATGGGAAATGCAAGGCAATTTGGGTTATGAGGATATCCCGTCATGACAAAGGCACCCTACTTTGTAGGGCATCAAAGTGATGATGATCATTTGATGATGGATGTGAGTAATGACCATTTGTCCACAATGTGCGCCTTGTTAGACTTGGTACTCGTCCTCAGGTTCCCTGAATAACACTCATACCAAATTATCAAGCCCGAAAGGGGACCTGCCCCTAGTTCCATTCATGTCTCCCTCTGTACGCAGTCACCTCCTACCAAATTTCTCCCACGTTCGGATAGCCCAATAACAATACCATACTTTCTTGGTCATATAGGTTGCCAAATGGCGTCACCTACCGCAGCACAGGGCGTCTATGGCACACATATGTGAGCTTTGGGTCTATGGTTTGTGTTCTTTCACAAGGATCCACTCTATCCTCTGCAAGAGGTGCCCATGTTTCAAGAACTATCCTGAGTATCTGTGGAGTTGTGGGCCACTTCTGATTCTGCCCCCCGCTCTGAAGCGGTGGGGACCCCCTAGGCGGCAGGGCTTTTTTCCTTTTGCCCTTTGTGTTTGCAACATGTCCTCCAAGCAAAGCTATGCGGAAGGCACTGAGGCAGGCACGAAGAAATCGGCGACAATGAGTCCTGTGGGCACGGATGACACCCTTAGAATACGCATGCAGTGTACTTTTATTGCTTGGTTGTTTGTGACACTCTACCCTTGATCTGATGAAGGAGCTTACTTATCATTCATTGGTAAAGAGTCACAGACACAGGCTAAGGTGCAATGCATGCGGGGGACTGACAATCAAAATGTATGCCCCCCTATTATGGGCTGCTACACTCATTGGACTTTCTGGGGATGTTCACCGTGTTTCACCCATTTCTACCTTTTTGCACGCGTTTTTTTACCCATTTCCACCACATCTACTCTTTTTCTCGGTCGATTGATATGGTGATACACTTTCAGAGTGCCTCCTAGAGGACATCATATTTCCCTCCTCATCTCTTAGGCCCACTTTCTCCATGGATCTCAGTATTGGGGATAGGGTGTTCTACACCCGCTCCAATGGCCTGCGGCCTCCTACCATGGTGGTCGGGACGGCTTAAGACGGACTCCTCCACTTGGAATACCACCAAGATGGGTTGAGAGTGGTGAATCGGCGATGCAAGATGGAGTCCATCTCCTTTGCAATCCCAAGTTCAGATTCGCCACCTCACTGGCCTCCATCTCCGCCACCCACCACACAGTCAAGTTCCCCCCCAAAGGCCCCTGGTCCTTCACCACTGCCACAAGAACCGGGAAGGTCCCCCTCAAGGTCCCCTCCAGTCCAGTTTGGGTCGCCTAATTCTAAGGGTGTTTCCAAGGGGCTTGCTTGGGGGCTCTTCAAGGGGAACATCGTCTAAAAGTAGCGTGCAGTGCGCGCGCAGTGCAAGGATGCCCCCAATATCTGACCCTTTTTGGACCCCGAGAGGGGTCGTTGAAGCACATGAACAATCACTGCCGTGATTAAACTCGATTTCTATGTTCCTAATCTTGCATGCGATGTCAAAAAACTCAAGTTTGCAACCTGTAAAGATTAAAAAAGATGAAAATGCAACGAGGTGCAATCTACTTTCAAATCCTGAAATGTAATACCAATGGACTAAGCTTCACCGGTAAGTTAGCTCGATCTCTCCCAAAATCGAGAGAATCATAAAAACATGTGCCTATCCATCGTTTGGTGTTGCCCCGCCCAGTAGAAAAAATCATCTTCACGCCACACGCCGTGATGAATCCCCAGTGACGCGTATGCGTGGGGGGGCCACCCTTTCTGATTTGGACCAAAGAGAGGTGGACAAGTTGGTTTGATTATAGGCGCACGTCCATAGTCAAAAAATGAGTTCAGCAACCGTGGTGATCATGTTTGGGGGCCAAGGCTCACAATGGATTACCTCTTTCTCCAGACTGCCAGACCATCCTTTCCGCCGGTGCACTTTCCATCAATTCACCGATGATTTGGGGCTAACCGTCGTTGGTAACCCCGTCCATCATCTAGACAACAATGAGTTTTTGTTGAAACATTTCATTTCATTTCATGACAAAGAAGTTATAGATAAGCAAGACCGATTATGTGTGATTATTGGGAATGTGCCATACCTGCAATACCAGCATGCCCTGTTGAGGTATAGTGGTGATGCTAGCCATATTCTTTTGGCTACCCGATTCGGGAGACCGGTATGAACACAACGCAAACAGATCATTTTATGAGAAAGGGCTGCAGAGAGGTAATCCCTTGGGTTCGATGTTGGCTACGGTTGGTGGGTTCTAGCCCCCTCGCACAGCCACTCATGGGCGCTAAGGTGCGCCATGAGAACTCCGAGAAAGGACTGCATGACATGAGGAGCTTCATCGGGGCTCACCAAGAATAATGGGCAAACATTCAGCACCAAAAATTGCCTCAAAGGAGGATTGCTGTTTTTGCCAACCCCAAAGTGTCTGCTAAGGAACACGGCTTTACAGCAAGCCCACCAAAAGCGAACAGAGCAACAAGCCAGAGCATAGCACATGGGTGTGACACTAGAACGGATACAAACACACGAGCAAAGGCAAAAAAGCAAGCAAGCAAGCAAGCTACCACAGCCAGAGCAGAGAAGCAACCACAACCCCCACCTCCCCTCCCAACACCGAACCATGCACAATGTGTCACCACAATGCACCCAGCACTAGAATGGGGAATCGAAGTGGGCTCCACAGCCCCATGGGTGAAAAAACAAAGCCACACTTTAGTTTTGAGCCCGAAATCTCATACCCATTTTCCACAAAAGGTCCGTTTTGCATTTGCATGGACATTTGGGTGCAATAGTACCCCCCCCCCCCCTTTGAAATCACCCACCCCTTGCAATCCCCCCCCCCCCCAGGAGACCGTCATTTCCATGGTTTTCTAGTTAAGCGGTTTAGTTTAGTTAAGCAGCTGCCAAACCAGCCCCGCACACCATTGCCTCCTCCTCATCAGCCAGTGCAACACACCCCGTGCCTGTCATGGAAACTGAGCATGTGCAACATTTCAAAGTGTGTTATTCTCGTACCCAGAAGTTCTTTACCGTTCCTTTGGATCCTCAATAACATTTGTGTTGGATGAAGCACATTGGCATCAGCGCGAAAGTCGCTTCACACGTGTTCTCTTTGCTTGCATCAGTGGAGGGTACCACAGTTTGCCTTGAAATACCCTTGCAATCCCCCCCCCCCCCTGGGAGACCGTCACTTGGCGACCGTCTCCCCCCCCACCCGGAAGACCGTCGCGCGCTAACCCGGGAGTTTGCAAGGGGGGCGGGGGGTACCATGCCCTGCCTTGCATTGTGGTTTCTGAAGAGGGATCCAGCATCAACCTACATGAGACTATACAGTGAGGGGAAAATTCAAAAGTGGCATGAATTGGAAATGGCATAACAAAAATGGCATTGGAGAACGTCAAGTTAGTTTGTGGTGAGATGGACTACCAACACCGGCTAAGCAAAACGGCAGAGAGATTTAACAGCCACAGATGCTAAATCTCATTTCCAGACTGCACGTCCCGGAGGGTAAATCCTGAGGCCTACAGCCACCCCAGGAACAGCCCATTGTCCCAGGTCTTCTAGCCCCACCTTTGTGTGTGTGTGTGTGTGTGTTGTTGTTCATCACTTGGTTCCCAGCTGTTATGCAAGGTGGTGCTGTGATTTCATCTGGTTGGCTGCTTGCCCTCAGGGGGTTTGTTTGCCAAGCCGGCCATGAGGGTATGCACACTGCAGGGTATGGGTTTGCACTGGGTGCACGGACTAAGTATTGTGGTGAGAGTTTGCCTTGTGCTTGCATTTATAGTGTCGTTTTTTTTTTTTGCACTGCTGTTGACCACAAAATGGCGAACGCACTTATCATTAGTCAAACCTCATTGCTACGCTGGGAGAAGAATACAACGCGGAACTACTTCGAGAAGCTGTCTCGGTCCATTTTTCCAAGACCGTCTTTGTATTTCTGTGACAACACCCAATTGCAGACCATGGCTCAGGGCAACTTCACTTTTGGTGAGAAGGCTGCCGCAGGTTCCACTCTCCTTCCCCAGGGAGGTTTGAACGCCGCAAGTGGCCAAGGGGCTGCTTGCCCCCTTGCCCAACTGTTTATTCCAGAATCCTTTGATCCAGCCCCCCCCCCCCCCCCTGCCCCCGGTCCGTAGACCCCTTGAAGTGCTGAAATCCGCCAGTTGGTGCTGGAATCACATTGAAGAGGTGCAATCAAGGGGCGGCAAAACTGGATACACGGCACGGTGGGTCACACGATGTGTCCCAAAGCCCATACCAATGAGGACAAGCGGCTCATACATACCACTGCGCTTACCAGGAAGGCGAACAATGAGGTTGGATGCGGAGATCCAGCATGTCGCAGATACGATCACTACGTGTGTGTCTGCACTCTGTTGATTCAGTTGGGTTTCAGTCAGGTTCGGTGTGGTTGGCTCCCAGGCCTGTGCACCTTGAATGCTTGACTGCACCAGCCTAGGAGACCCTTTTTCGCTCCTCATAATGCATTTTGGTGTACTTTGTGTTTCTGACTCCTTGGTGAAGGCTATTGCGTTTTCCTCTTGAACTGCGTGCATACAGCTGCTCGTCCTATGCTACAAAGCATGTATCGGGGTAGTGCCCCCACGGCAGTTTGGTGCCAAATGAATTACGCAGCTTCGAGACTCGGCAATATTTCGCCATCACGCAAACCCACGGTACATCGGGAAGGTCGGCCTCTGTGCAGCGGGCTTGTAGGGCCCGTACCTTTGCACCATTGTCAAGAGACTTCGACACCAGTATCCCCACGGCGATCGGAGGGGGGGCGGGGGGGCTTGCCTCCGCTTTACAGGGAGTGTTGTCTCGGCCAGTGCACCCACATGGGTACACCGGCCAACACAATGCACATGTCGGCCAACACTATGGGTGTGTTAGCGGACACGCCCACCGTGTCAGCCCGCTCAATGGGTGAGTGGGCTGAGAGTTGGTTGACACGATGGTCATTTCGGCCAAGACATTGGGCATGGCGGTGACCGATGTGGGTGCGTCAACCAACACGGTGGGCAACACGGTGGTATGGTAACTTGTGGGATTGTTTGTTGCCTATTGTGCCAAGTAATTGACTCCAACTCCCCTATAAATAAGCTCAGTGCCCATCTTCTTCACACATACACAGCGCACCAATGGTCTGTTCCTTCTGTTCCTTCTGAAGTTTTGGTGCCTTGTCTCAGCCAACGCGCCCATGGTTTCACCCCGCTTGCCCATGGCATCGATGCAGCCATCTTGCTATCCTGTCGACTGACTTGCCAATCATGTTGGCGCACACACCCACCGAAACACAGGGGGTTCTCACCAAAGGTGAAGGCTGGGTCTGGGGTCTGGGCTTTCGGGTGGCCCTGCTGCTGGGCTCAGTTTGGCTGGTGATCCCGCATGTGGAACCCACTGACCCATGCTAGTGTCCCTCCTCAATATGGTTAGACTATGGCGCGCTTGAGTTTGGATGGATCATGTCAAGTGTTTTGACATAATTCCTGAGGCCACCGTCTTCCAGATGGCCCCAGAGCCCCTGGGATGCGGCTTCCCGCTAGCGCTAGTGGGCAGCTTGGTGGCCTGGTGGCATTGCAGGGTTTTTTTTGAGGGTATTAGTCCTGATGAACATTTTCATGGCCGTGTGGCCGCATGACCGCTTGCACAAATACATTCTGGTCTGGACATGCGACCTGCCCTTTGCGCGGGTGGGCAGCCTGCCACAGCCCTCAAGCATCCCTAGGCAGGGCAAGCGGAAGGGCGAGGGCGGGAGGAAAGGCTTGCCGCTGCCGAGGGTGCCACAGGCGGAGGCCCCCCGACACGGACTGGGACTTGGGTATACGGCAAAGGGGCCCACGGCATGTGTAGACGACAAGCAAGCCATGGCACTGATATTCCCGAGCCTTAAGCCCTGCTCCGTCAGCACTATGGCTCAGGCGCAGGAAAGACGCCAAAGCTTGGGAACTTTTGACCACGCCTCAAGGGGCCACGCCCAAGGATGGGACTCCTTAAGCCCAACTCAACTGGCCATGCCAAAGCGGGCGAGTGCTTAACCCCCACTCAAGGAGCCATGAGAAAGAGTGGGTGTCTTTTACCCGAACTCAACTGGCTGCAAGAAAGAGTCGGAGTCCTTGACCCCAACTCAAGGGGTCAAACTAAGATGTGGAAGACCTTAACCCCAAATCAAGGGACCAAGACAAAGCGTGGGAGTCCAGAACCCCAATTCTAGGGGATGGGTGACAATGCCTCGGAGTCCTTAACCCCAAATTGAAGGGCCCCGCCAAAGCGGAGGACACACCAAAACATGGTAGTCCTTAACCCCAACTCAATGGGCCACAGCTATGCGGTGGTGGGCTTAATTCTACCTCAAGGCGGCACATGAAGGCATGGGTCTCCTTAACCCCAACTCAATGGGCGACGCTAAAGCATGACAATCCTTAACTCCAACTCAAGGTGCCAAGCCGAAGCGTTTGAGTCCTTAGCCCCAACTCAACGGGCCACGCCAAAGCCTGAGAGTGCTTAAGCCCAACTGAGGGGGCGATGCAAAACCGCAAGAGTCCCTAAACCCAACTCAAGGGGCAACACCACAGCGCGGGAGTCATTCAAGTGTGGGAGTCTTTCACCCCAACTCAAGGGCCTACGCCAAAGCGTGAGAATCCTTAACCCCAACTCAAAGGGCCACAACAAAGCGTTTGAGGCTTTAACTCAAGGGGGCACACCAAAGCATGGGAGTCCTTAACCCTAACTCTAGGGGCCACGCCAAAGCATGGGAGTCCTTAACCCCAACTGAACGGGCCACGCCAAAGTGTGGAAGCCCTTAAGCACGACTCAAGCGCCCATTCGAACGCGTGGGAGGCATTGACCCTAGCTCAAGGCTCCAAACAAGCTGTGTCCAGAAGCCAGCCCCACCCTGCGACGACAGGACCCGGCGGGAGCGGTAGCGGTACTTGTTGTGGCGGTTCATGTCATATTCCCGGAGACATTGATAGACGTGCACCTTTCGGCTTCTTCGTTTGTATGTGTACAGTTCTGTTGACTATATTTTGTTATTGTAGAGAAAGTAATCAACACAATAGACAAAAACGGATGCACGCTTCATAGTTCCTTTGTATCGGTGACACTAATGCTGTCAAATAACACTTTTTTTGCATAGAACAATATCAGTGCACACTATATTCTTTTGCAACCATGCCGGTAATGTACTGTACAAAAAACATCACTACATGCTACTACACCTGCCCACAACAACCCCGTGTACCTGTGCGGGATCCATGATTAAAAAAACAAATTACAAACTCATTAAGCATAATGTTTATTGGAGCAAACATTTACAAATTTTGCACAAAAAACCAACAAAGGCAATTAGAAAAAGACAGGAAAACAAAACGTAAGCGAACCTACGGCATTAGTTTCGTGACTAGGCTTGGGAAGGACTCGCTATGCTCCTCCTTCCCAAGCCTAGAAATGCGGAAATTGTCAGAAACAGTGTTACCACAATTTTGAAACCCCCGATGCTAAAAAGTGGTAGATGTCCTCTGCCCAAGCACCCAAGGAACATATGTGACCTACAATGCATGTCCAAACAAAACATACATCATGCATGTACCATTGCTTCCACAATGACGATGCAATAGTGCTGGTTGTAGCAAGGTACTCGTTTTCTCGGCACACTTTTCTCGAAAATTGAAACCTAAAAAATTGCAACCCGAAATTTTTTTTTTAAAGAACGGCAAGCGCCCGTTTCTTCTTGTCTCTAACAAATTGTTGATGCCCTTAGTGTATTGCTTACATTGATTTTGTTTCCGTCCCTAACGGAATTGCTAGTTGGTCAGGCCGTGGCTCGTTCCCGGACCCATGGTTTTCGGCGAGCGACCGCTACCAACATGGGTGCAAAACCCCCAACTCACAAAACATGCTTATTATAGCACTTGACCAACCAACCCACCACCCATTGTGAAGTCTTTTGGTCCATTTCACACAACCCTCTCCGCTTGACTTCGGGATGAAACCATACCTGAGCACAGGAATGCTTCGTTGGACAGTCGCTCCAAAAGTTCCCAAAACGGTCGCTGGCTGTGACGCCAAAAATGTACCTTTTGGCGCAATTTTTGCGCCAAGTATTCACAGCTGCCAAATACTACCCCCCCCCCCCCCCGGGTCATTCTCTTCTACGTCTCTCAAAGATCGTAATGAGCTACGTTTCGAGGCCTAATTCCACAACATGTCCAAATGCCGCCCAAAATATGCGACTGTGCAACTTGAAAAAAGTGTCAAATGTCAAACCTCCGACGCAGACAACAACCGCATTTTACAACCTCGCAGACCCGAATGCCAACCCAACATGTGCCACGCACCACGAAGGACCTTCATCAAAAGGGTTTGAAGGCACGTGGATCCTGGGCTCCTCGCAGTACCACTTGGGGGGAGACCCATGATGGCCAAAAAACGCAGCCTGTTTCTAGTGCTCACAGCATGCTCCAAAATTCTCCACTCGACAGCCCCCGTTCTATGACCCTACGAAGGCACGCACAAAACCACAGAATACAGATCAAAGGGCAACAGTAGAGCTTTGATTTGGTTGGGGGGTGGCCTCGTACCTCAACGCTGTATTCGCGCTGCGCCAAATTCCGTCAGGTCCACGATCGAAAAGAAAGTGATTTTTCGCCCAAATTGTTCTCACTCAAACGGCCGTATCTCGGCGCGCCCGGGTGGTTTGGGGCCAGATAAGCCAACGCTGATGGCTTATTTGGCGCTATTTCTGTCGCCAGATGACGCGCGTTTCGAAAATTCCGCTTTTTCCCCAACTTGAACCCTTCGCCAAACTGCGAAATCAGATTGGTTTTTCGAAATTCCAAGTGCTATATGGATCGTTTTTCGATGCCGATCACAAAAATGCAGTCCAAATCGGATTTCGTGAAGTTTCATTTTTGACGATTTTTAACCGGATCTCCGGATTCTGGCCACAAACAAAATTTTGCAATATACAGCGATGTGCCATTCATGAATGTGCCTTCAGTTCGCTCTAAAACACGCCCGTTGCTAGCTGTATGAGAGCACGAATCCGGCGGGATAATCACCGGGAGCCAGCTTTACAGCTGAACGTCGCTTGCGGCAGCAGGGCCCCTCCCCCACTGCTGGACAGCGTACGGCAGGCCTTACAAGCCCCGGAGCAAAAAAGATATGGGACTCCTTAACCTTGACTCAATGGGCCACGCCAAAGTGTGGGAGTGGTTAACCTCGGCATAACCGGCAACGATGAAGCATGGGAGTCCTTAACCCCAACTCTAGGGGCCAACAAAAAGTGTAGGAGCCCTAAGCCCCAACTCAACAAAAGACGCCAAAGCTTTGGGAACTCTTGACCACACCTCAAGGACCTCGTGGCTGATCGTGGGCGCCCGACGGCGAGCTCCACTTCCATGGCTATGCAGATGGAGGAGTTCCGCTAGCCAGGCATCGACATCCTATTAAAGGCTTGCTGGTCCATGGGCTAGATGCTTGTGGGACAGATTAACCGAGGTCGCGGCATGCTCCAGTGGGCGGCTTGCTTGCCCACCTTCGCCATGCGGGTGGCGTCTGCAGTGACACTCATTTGGTTGGCATTGCTGCACAAGGTGGAGCTGGCCACAGTGGAGGAGAACCCTACCTGGGGCGCTACAATGCCAACGTGCTGTGCTCCATGTGGGGCTAACTTGGCCATCCGGCACCAAGGAGGTTGTCTTGGCACTGGTACCAATTGGTCCAAGGTACCAATTGGTACCCACCTTATGGGTGCGGTACCTCTGCCTCTTGTGGCTTGTGCACGCTGCATAGTAGCCGGATTCTAGTTTTCTCTAGGAATCTGGAGTTTGAGGTATTGGCGGAATGTGTCTGTTTTTTTTTCTCTGTATGTTTATCTGTTTGTTAGTTTGTGTTTATTCTTGACACATGGGGGAGCATGTACTGAGGATTTCTTGAGTTTCTGTTTGCTTGCGTGTTTTTGTGTTGCGTATGCATGGGGGATGCTAGTATTCTCAAACTGCTCCGTTGGCTCCTGGCAATAAGTGATGTGCTGCGCTGGTGGATCTTGAGCAGCGCCGCCCAGCAACCTTGCGCAGGTTGGGGGTGGGGATGGGGTGCACCGCTAGGGCTGCAAGCCGGCCATGGCGGGGGCCTCCATTGAGCGAAAGCGCTTCTTGCTGTGCACCATGCTTGCGGGAGCGGCATGGATGGTAGGTTAGGCTCCATGTGGACAAGCCCTGCCCCTCCCCTTTAGTGAAGGCAGCCCAGAGAGAGACATCCACTTGCCGTGGGGTTGTCCAGTATGGCAGCTGGTCCGCCTAGTGGCTGCCGTCCATGCGTAGCGCCACTGTGGCCATCCCCACGCTAAGTGTTTCCCAAGGCACTTTGAGGTTGTTTGGAATTGTTCTAGATCCTCCTTTGCCCTCTATCAGAGGTTGCATTGCATTTGTGTGTCCTGCCCTGCATCGTGCTGAGCCTTGCCTGCCCTGCATTTTCTTGGTGTCCTTACAGCTGGCAATCCAGAGGCTGCTGCTGCAAATTCTACCAGTGCTACAGCTGGCAATACAGAGGCTACTGCTGCAGATTCTACCAGTGCTGCAGCTGGCAATCCAGAGGCTGCTGCTGCAGATTCTACCAGTGCTACAGCTGGCAATCCAGAGGCTACTGCTGCAGATTCTACCAGTGCTGCAGCTGGCAATCCAGAGGCTGCTGCTGCAGATTCTACCAGTGCTACAGCTGGCAATCCAGAGGCTGCTGCTGCAAATTCTACCAGTGCTACAGCTGGCAATCCAGAGGCTGCTGCTGCAGATTCTACCAGTGCTGCAGCTGGCAATCCAGAGGCTGCTGCTGCAAATTCTACCAGTGCTACAGCTGGCAATCCAGAGGCTGCTGCTGCAGATTCTACCAGTGCTGCAGCTGGCAATCCAGAGGCTGCTGCTGCAGATTCTACCAGTGCTGCAGCTGGCAATCCAGAGGCTGCTGCAATTTCTACCAATGCAGTAGACACTCCCAGCCATGCTGACAGTGCTGCCCTGGGTAGGACAACCCTTGACAGTGCTGCCCAATCCGTACCCTTGGATAAAAAAATTCTAGCTGGATGGCTGGTGATCGTCGATCAGATTAGCAGGTTCACACAGACCTATGTCAAGCAGGAACAGTTAATGATGGCATATCTGCGACAACTGGGGTGGCAACCCAGGCTGGTGGAACAACAGGTGTGTCATGCTGAGTGAGCTGTCTGCAGACCAGGGCCATATTAGGGGCACATGGGATGGATGGAAGATGGAAGGTTGAACCAGGATACCATGATCCACCCGCAGTGGCCCAGGGAGTCAAGGCAGCATCAACGCTGCCAACCGCAACACGAGTCGACAGCATTCATGGGCAACTCATGACGTTCTGGTTAACTTGTGAATATTGTCTGTGCACATGGGGGTCAATACTTGGCTGACCCCCCAGGACCAGACCCACACAGTGTTACATGCAATTTTTGGGAACCTCTGAGGGCCCATGCTACACAGCAGCCAAACTGGCAGTGAACATTTTCCCAAGGCTGGTCCCATGGCGCCATCAGTGCAATGGTGCGGAAGAATTATCGAGCGCCACCTGTGTCACAAGAATTCTGTGGCCAGAGTGCTCTTTGGTGCTGAGTACTTGGGCCCAGGAAGCCAGAAGGCTTCATCCGAAATACCCACCCCCTCCATCGTTGCCTGAGTGCATGACTGCCCAAATTACGTCCTAAAAGGTCATCTGTCAGTGCCCTGTTGTTGAATGGCCAGACCACAATGGACCTTCTCAGGTCCCATGTCCCGGAATGCGTTTTTGCGCAATTGGTTGTTCTTCGTATGCAATGCTTCATTCCTGCCCAGCAATCGGTGCATTGCAGCTCCGCTTTTCCTTTCAGTTTGGACCAAGTAAGCACATTTTCATTCTTGTGGCAAACCCACGATGTCCTACCCCTCATCACGATGGGTTTCCGGTGGTCATTGATTTCCGCTTCAAAGAGCTCTTTGACGTGGTCCGTCCAACACTGGATTATCAGAGGCATTTGGCAAGAGCCCGGCCCGTGTATCTTGGTATTTGCCCTTCATGTTGCCTTGGCATCCTTGCTCGGTTACTTATGTTACTCATGTTACTCATGTTGCTATATATCTGTCCTCAAAGTGATGGGCTTGGCATGTCTTCTGCACGCCAAATTTGACCATGGTACGTTTTTGCATTATTTCATGACATGACAATGCAGGCCCTAGGTTTCATCATAGCAAGACAATCTGGCGCAAGGAGCACACTGGCCACCAACATCCAAGCACATGACAACTGGGCCTCAATGGCTGTGGGAACCAGACACACATTCTTAGCCGAAAAAGCAGACTGCCAGAGATTTCAAGTAGGTCTGGGGGTCTCACCCAATGACAATCTTGCGCAATCCAGCTAATGCTGATAGCAGGCTCTGGGTTGTGGATCATTCAGCAGATGTTGCTGCAAGGGTCCTCATTTGTTGTTTTTTTTATGTCGAGTGGAACTTATCCCTAGTGCTATTCTGGGATTGCAGGCATCAAATATGTCACATTAGCAGGTCCCGGTTCCGCCAGCCTTGGCAGCCCTATGCAACCACGTCCATTTGGTTCGTCAACTGGGAGGATACGCCAGGGTTAAGTTGATGGCTCTTGAGCGCCCACGGGAAGGACTGCACCCGAGTGAATCGCCGTTGGGGACAGGAAAACGCAGGTGGTCACACGTGGGTAGGACTCTTGAATCAAAGCCCCAGTGGTCCTGATTCAAAAGTCCCTATTGCCAGGCAACCGACAGCTCTGCCAGACGCATGCAATAAAATATATCCCAGCGTGGATTCAATGCAGTGCATATTGGACTTTTGATTTACGACATATGCCTGCCTGCTTCCGCCCATGCTGCTGATAGTGTGACTGGCACCGTTGCGGGGCTATGCTGGTGTCCTCTGGCAATTAAGGAACATGACCACGCTACCTATGGCCCCGAGGAGACAACCGGCTGCGTGGGTGGAATTATTGATGAGGAGTCTTGGGACGATAAAAATGTGTGATCGACAGCAAGAGGCAGTGGTAGGACTGGATGAGTGGGCGTGCAGGTACATTGACCCGGGGTCGGAACTCAAAAGCCCCCAGCGGGAGCAAAGCCACCAAGCCTTCAACCAATACTGATTGCAGGTAAAGAGTACAGAATCAATGGCAAGCGGCCGGAAAGCGACGTGTGGTACAGCAAGACGGCCAAGGTAGCAGGACACATGGTAATAAAAGCTGGAGAAGCAATCATGTGTGGGCCCTACAAATTCTCAATCGGGTGACGGGTCCACGGATGTCTTACTGGGCAGAACCGCAAATTTTCGCTGTTAACACAGCGTTAATGTACCATAACAAGGCGGTGGTGGATTAACCAATGCTGCCGCCACACTGAGAGTCCCTTAAGAAGGGAGGATCTACCAGTTTTTTACTCAGGTCCCGGTATGTCTGATGCATCAAATGCAATACAATAACATGTGCACATGCAAAGCAAGTGAGCCACACTTGTGACAAAGTATTGTCCTGAAAAATCAATCAATATGAAACCCATATGCTTGACCTTGGGTGGTATGCATGAAGTCCATGGTAACTCTGCAATATGCAAATGTCACGACAAAAGCATATAGCAACGAAGAGCAAACACATGCAAAGTCATCACACATGTTTGTTTCATGAGTGGAATCATGCGTTCACTTGTGTGCATGCCATGAATGTGATTAAGTACCACCAAATGTATCCATGTATGGAATTGATTGATCCTAAAGTGTTGAGGCACTCATGATAATTACGTTTCATGAGGTTTTATGAGGCCTACTCATTCCCGTTGATCTTGAATTGGTCGTTGTGACAGAAATGAGTCCCAGAAATGTGATTTTGGGGGTTTGGATACCTTTGGCATTGAGATTGCCTAAATTATTGTTGATTTCTACTGAGTTGAAATATCTGAGCCTTAGGTACGATCTTAGTGACCGCTCGCGCTTTATTCTGTCCGCAACTCACGTGTTGCTCGCACATTGACAGAATATTGTACAGCAGATTTGGACTAAGTTTGGTACAAGGAGAGTGCAGACGTAGACCTCATAGACACAACGCAACTCAATGGCATACAAGAAGGTGCACTTGAGATGGATCCCCGGCCAATGGGATTTGCGAACGGCATGTTTGCATTTAGGGGAGACATAGTGAGGTATGATGAACTGGACAAATTGACAAATTTGCCTTTACTGGATTCTCACCACACACAACTACCCCCCCCCCCCCCTTGTATAAGTTACGCCCTTGTCCCAGCTACAGTAGGCGTAGGGACCGTAATAATTGTGTACGTAATTTTAATTACGTACGAAATGTAGTACGGCCACATAAGACACGGGTTTGTTGTCACATTTGCCAATTACATGGAGCCATGGACGCATGCAACATGCCACATGCAAGGCAAGCTCATTCCCAAGAATTTGAAGTTGTCCGAGCCCAAACCAGCCCCTAAGCCTCAGCCAAAGGCATCTTCAAGTGGTGAGCATGTGCAATTGTTCCGCATGGTGTATGGTCGCAAGAAGGGTTTCCAAGCCGAACATTTGTAGGCTTCGCATTCTTCATTGCTTGTGCCAACATGGGTGTGAACCTGAAATTTTCATGTTCCCAAGGCTGTCTTGTGTTTGCATACACTTGGAAATGTGGGCAAAGGTCAAGGTGCACCCATACCATGCGCGCGCGCACGTTTGTGTCGGTAGCTGCATGTGTTTCGCGCAAGCTACACCCTTGTCCAAGCTACAGTGGGCGTAGGGACTGTAATAATTCCGTACATTGGCGTAGCTTATACAAGGGGGGGGGTACGAGGCATTGCCCTGGGAGGAGGAGCAACACCAAGACCTGAAAAGAAATGGGTTGTGGCCAAACGTAGGATTGAGATGTTTCTAGGGCCCACTATGTGTTGTGGCTTCCCATGAAAGGCACCTGAAGAATGGCTTCGATGAAATGGCTGTGGGGCAATGAGAGGTGGGAAGGGTGCAGGGTGCCATGGGACCACAGTGTGGTATTATGCCCCCTATGCTGCCAACACCATGGCACCACGGTCCACAAGCAATGTGCAATGCGGAGTTGGTGGCCTGCATTGAAACATTCATGGCTCGACTCATGGGACACATGGGGTGGATATGCTGCGCAATGGTATGCAACAGCAACCCCACAAAACCTGTACATTTTGTGTCTACGGGAGCCGCATTCCTTTTTAGGATGGCTTACCACCGGAATATAGAAGATAGTTCCGAGAACAGGTGGTGTGCTGCCTGTTCAAGATGCTCGGAGTGTACTGCCTAAGGGGGACCTCACAATGCCCATTTTGAGAAGACATGGAAAAGCATCGCAGTACATCCGTTCTGGTCTGGTATGGTCTACCAAAGACGCAACGTGACACCCTATCCCACACTCGAAAATTGGAAAGGTCAGGTCCTGTACCAACCAAACACAACAAGAAAAAGATATTCCCGGAAGAGAGAGGCCGATTCCTAAGTACCATAGGATCCCTGGCTCAGTCAGCCCAAGAACCCCTGCGGCTAGGCTAAGGGCTTGCACAACATTAAGTTTTGGCCCAATTTTTTTTTTGAAATATGCATCAACTATATGGCACATCTCATTCTTCGGCAACCGGATCATGGGGTAGTCGAGCTGGGCTGTGCACTGACCTTACGGCTTCAGGTACCAGGTGCAACTTTTGGTGTGGGCAAGTTTCAATATACAGTATATTGCATGACAAGACACTTAATTGTTTTTCTTTCGCTCAAAAAATGTCATCGAGTGATGTGCACAGTGATTCGCAAAGGAGAACCACATATCTTTGAACGTTTTCCTGTAGGTGTCATAGTTTGGCTCATTTTCTGGCGGCTCATTTGGCTCATTTTCTGGCGGCTCTCATTGCTGCTCTCGTAGTTTGGCGGCTCTCATCTATCCCCCCTCCGAAGACCAAACCTAGCCATCCCCTGTCCCACTCCCCTGGGGTGGCAGTTGACCTCCACCCCCCCCCCCCCCACCTGCCCCCCTCAGCCTCTTGTTCTTGGTCACTTGCAGGTCCACAGAGCCAACTGTTCCATGCCATACAGTTCTTTTCCGAACGTGCGGCCTTTTCAATGGTGCAGCAAAACATCTGTCTGCCGCCATGGCGACATTTCAAAGTTTTGGAAGCAGCCTACAGAAAGGCAATCTGGTATGCACACCGCTGTTTGTGGATTCAAATGATGTATTTCATTCCGGAGGGTGATGGGGCATGCTGTGCATGTGTTGCAGGGTGCTTGAAGATGCTCGACTGATTTTAGCTGCACTAGTTTATGGTCCCCCGCCACGCCCGCTGACAATCATTGGAAAACGCTGCCATTTTAGCCTGCCACCAACTGTGAGAGATGTTCCAGCTCATTCAGAATGGACCAGAAAGGTTGGAGGCTTTTTGAATTGCAGACGAAGCTGCAAAAAGTTTGAAAACCTGTATACTCGGTCTCGTCTTTTGCAGAATTTGAGCGCATTCAAACCGGCAGGCCATCCAGGGCTCACATCTTTGGCATTATTATCATTGAAAGTAGATAGTGTGTCCAGACATTCAAATCCAACACAATGTTGTTTGCACAAGGGTATGAGAAAGTGATGTTGAGAGTTGTGTCCACATTTGACTGGTGCCCAAGTCTCACACACGGACGGTTCATGAGCATCAACTCCCTTGAACACTGACCATTTGTGGCCCATTGTGACCCCTTGGGCGTGCCCACCAGAACCCCCGTCCCCCTGACTTTTCGACAAATACCTGTGCTTCGTATCAGGACTGGTTCAGGCCACCACCCCGTGCCCCACCTGTGCCCATGTGGAACAGCAGTTGATCACATGGGCCAGGGGTCCTACGCTGCTCGCCAGCCGCCTTTGCTTGTCCATTTGTGCATCTACTATTTCGTTTCGCTCATGGTGAATCCTGAATGGGATTTTAAACCCCCACATTTGGTGGATATTCAAAATGCTCAGTGTGGCAGGGGGTTTTCAAAATGCCCACGCCCGAAAAAAAAAAGCCAGAATATCTTTTGACTTTTCCCCTCCCCCTCCGGAGCCTGCTCACGCCACAGCGGTTGGGGTCCAGAACTGAACGACGTCGGTGACCGTAATGTGCCTGAATACTCTTGTTTTGCTTTGTGATTGAAACTCCCCCCCCTCCCCTCCCACCCCCGAAGCCCTCCTTGTGTGAAACCACAAGTGCCCTTCCTTTCCGCAGTGAGAACACCCGCCAATTTCGTGTGACTGCGGCCGATACCAGCAACCCCCAGCAGCTCTGCAGTGACATGCACTCTTTCCTGCAGAACCTCCTTGAGCAGACGGTCTGTGCAAGTCCAGAGGCTTTGGAACCAACAACTAAAGCTGCCGGTGGTAGTGTGCCAGCAGATTCTGTCACGTTTGAGCCAGAGTTTGAGCCACTGTGCACTTGCTCAGATACCCCCATTCGCACTTTCCCTGACGATGAGGAGTCGCTTCTCACAGTGATGCTGAAAGATGCGATGGAGAGGAGGCCAAAAGAACAGGCATAAGGACGGTCCTGCTTCGCCTCTTGCAGTTCTGCCTTGTCTTCATCAGGCCCTGGGTTGAGCCTCGGGTCCTGCTGCGGTTCCATGGAACGTCTCTGTCACAGTTCACTCAGAGCCTGGAATGAGGCTCCAGGTCCGGTAAGTGCAGCTTTCCACCTTTCCACGCTTCATCCCCACCCCTCTTTGTGATTTACCTCTCGTAAACGAGGCTTGACACGCGCTCGCGCGCCCACACACACGCACACACACACTGGCCTCGAGTGCATATTGCAGTGGTCGAGGGGCAATACAGGGACGCACCCGTGGCCTGTACCGAAGGCCTGCACTAATGGGGAGCGCCCCGACCTGAGGACGCCAGTGTGACCATACAGGCTCAACAGCGAGACCTGGTAAAAATGGTGAAACCCCCCCCCCTCCACACACATACACACACAGACACAGAGTTGTCGTCCTCGTTGTTCACCAGTCTTTCACGTTGTCTGTGCGCTGGGTGCTGACGTGCCATTCCCGTGAACCCCATGGCGGGCAGCACACCAGTTTGACAATGGACTATGCCGGCGATTGGGACCACACCAATGTTGAGGGCAACGTACCGGTTACGGTGTGTTACAGGTGCACTACGTCCATAGTACTGCCTGTACTTCTGTGCTGTGTGTGCTGAGCGACTGGACCCTTGGTGCAGCGGCTTACACCTCCAAGACGTGAGCCATGTCAGTGAGACGTCACACGAAGGTGCTCGCTTATGGAGAGGGATGACTTGGTTGAACCCAGGTTGTGGTGAGCCCCGAGCACCAGTCGCTGAATGTGTGTTGCGCGTGTAAATGTCTGGTCCTGGGTTGTGCTGCAGTTTGCGCTGCAAAACCTGAAGATTGCTCTGGCAAATACTCCAAGTGTACACCCACTGTTTGTATTGTACTGCACTGTGTACGACAAGTCACACACACACACACGCAGTCACGCACACACGGAACACGGCATGGCATCCTCTGAGACTTAGTCTTTTCCTTACTTCTTGAGGTTCTGACTCAGCTGAAGGGGTAGAGATGGGCCGAAGACCGGCCCTGCTCTCAGGTACGTCCAAATATGGCCGCTGCTCCACTACAGAAGGTGGGTCTCCCTCGTACATAGGACACGCACACACACATCCGTGCGTGTGTGCACGGGTGTGTGCGTGTGCATGGGTGCGTGCGTTGGGGATGGGTGTGTGTCAGGGGGGGGGGGGGGTGCTGTCTTCTCGCGTTGTCTGGATCAGGAGGAAGAGAGTAGCAGGGACTGTCAGGTCACCGTTTCTTTTGCCTTATTTCCAGTTTCGCCGACTTGGCACTATTGCAGTCATGTGGCACATGTGCTCCTGTGCCACAGTGTGGCCACTCGCAACACCAAACGGAAGCGCCTGTGAAGAGCAGTGCTGCCCCCGTGCACCCGTTTCCCTACCCCTTTACAAATGTGCTCTCACTCTCCAAGTGGGCTTCGTTGCCCTTCTTGTACTCCCGCCCCCCCTTTGCGCTACGCCCTTGTCCAAGCTACAGCGGGCATAGGGACCGTATGGATTTGGTACCTAATTTGATTCGGTACAAATGTAGTGCGGCCACAAAAGACATGGGTTTGGTGACAAATTTGCCAGTTGCATTGGGTCATTTGTTGTGCGTGTTTGCCCACTTGAACCCGTACCCCCCCCCCCCCCCCCTTGCGCAAGCACAGGCTTGTCCAAGCACGGAGTGGGCGTTGAACCGCCGTTTTTTAGGATGTTTTGGGACCGCTGTTTTTTGTGGTTCTGAATGCAGGATTGGGCGTTTGTGACGCGCTTGTAGAGGGAAACAGGGGCTCATTCATCCCGTTCCAGGACTGTATTGCATGGCCGTGTAGCACATTGTCTTTCTATTCTATGTGGGCCGGAGTATGATGTCTTTTGTGCCATTCTTCTGCATCCGTGTTTGCAACACCACTTAATCAACAATTCGTACAATTTTTCACTGGCTGGCCAACAGTATTGAATCAATACTGCACCATCCTTGGTGTCATACGTTTGTTTTGTCAATACAAAGTTTCCTCTGTATACGCTCCAACTCCAACATGGAGCAGCCCGAGATTGTCTGGTAGCTCAGCTGACACTCTAGGTAGCAGAGTGCTTGTGTGTGTGTGTGTGTGTGTGTGTATTTTTGAGTGTCTTTTTTTCTTCGAAAGGCGCCTAGCCTCCATGACTTTCATTGGATGTTGGCCTGACGAGCTGTTTTTACGATCAGTGCTTTGCTTCCACTGTGCGCTTGATCTCCTCACGCCGTGTGTGTGTGTGTGTGTGTGTGTGTGTGTGTGTGTGTGTGTGTGTGTGTAGCGAGAGAGAACAAGATACCTCCTCACCGTCACTCCTGTCATAGAAAGGACCTTGCCTACCTTTTTGTTAACGGCCTGATGAAATTGTCTCGGTGACCAGTGCTCTGCCTTCGCCTGCTTTCGTCTTCACTGACGTTGTGCCCCGCGTTTGGTCCCCACTGGTTTTCCCGCACGAAGTGTGTGTGTAGCACAGATTCGGACGCAGGGCAGGGATGAGGGGAAGAACTGTGACCGAACGCAATGCTGCACATTACTGCATTTGTCGACAGACCGAAAGACGTCTAGGACAGCTCTGCTGTTCCTGAGGAGTTTTCTTTCACTGCTTTTCTTGCTCTTGTCTTGTTTTTGCGGTTTTCATTGTGTGTGTGTGTGTGTGTGTGTGTGTTATTGGTTGTTGGTTCATTTGTTTCCCTATTCCCGGCATGGCTGTCACATACATCTGCAAGCACGTGTACCTCTGACCTTACACAACATATGGCCAATGCACGGGAAGCATCTCACCTATTCTGCCTGCCCTTATTCGCTGTCAGGGGCATCAGGTGCCGGAATAGAACCCCTTTTCCAACCTTCCGCCTCACAGAGCTGGCCATGGAGCAGGTTTTTGGAGCGGCGGGTTGGGGCACGGGTTAGGGCTTCCTATTCTTTGGCAGTTGTGTGCGTCACACATAAGCACGGGCTTGTCCAGGCATGGGGGTTGCGTTGAACCGCTGTTTTGCTTGCACTTTTGGGACCGCGGCCGTGCTTGCGCAAGGGGGAGGGGGGGTACCTCTGATTTTGTCGGTATTTTGTACATTATATTCCCGTTTCTTGCACCAGCTCACCATGCAATCTTCTCTTTTTGAACCTGGGTGTCTCCGGTCTTGTCCAAGCTACAGTCCGCGTCGGGACCGTGTTAATTTGGGACTTTTGCGTAGCTTTTACAAGGGGGGGGGGGGGGTGCCTGATTTCAGTCAAATATGTGTGCACGGCCATCCCGCCTCACCATTTCTTGGTGGTCCCATTTGGCATTCACCGCGTCCAGTTGGGCTGTGACACATGTCAGACAGCAGGTAATTGTATGGTGTAGTGTCATATGGTACCTGAGTGCTTTTTGCGGAGCCGCAAGCCCTGCCCCACGGCACCCAACGCATACACATGCCGCACACACTGAGCCTTGACGGCCGGCCCCGGACACACAACACGGCAGCCACGCATGATGGGTCTGCACGCAGGCTCTCAGGGAGAGCCAGGCTGGTCTGTGGCGTGCTGGCACAAGCCGGTGGGGGCCCACCATTTCCAATCCTTCGCTAGCACCTCCCTCAGGGTCGCTCGCACGCACGCACGCACGCGCACAACCGCGCCTGCGCGTGCGCATCTGCCCCATGCCGTCAAACAAATCGCCCGGTCCTCAAACAACTCGCCCAGCCTGGCCTTGACCCCATGCCTGGTCGCAGGCACGCATGCGCCCAACCGCGCCTGCTGGTGCGCCCCCCTGGCCTGTGTAAGCTGACCGCTCCACAAAAGATGTACCTGCTGCCTGCCATGCATCACAGCCCAACTGCCCCCCCCCCCTTTGCCCAGGAGAAATACACACCCTTGTGTTTCCCCCCAGGGCGGGGGCGGGGGGGGCGGGGCAGGGATGCCGTCACTTTTGGGCATTTTCCCCTGGGGGTGTGGGGATACCGTCATGGACGGTTCTCGGGGGGGGGGGGGGGGATAACACACCAAGCCATTTTCTGGGGGGCTTTGATTGCTCTTCTCCCACGTGGTCATGCACACTCCTTTTTATCCATTTGATCTCCGCCTGCATTTTCGGAAAGGCCATGCTTTGTCATGGTCCCAGAAGGCCTTTGAGGGGCTAGTGACACACCAAACCATAGTTTCGTTGTGCAGGCCTCCAGGACGTGGTGGACGCGGTGTTTCTGTGCAGCGTCCATGGGCAGAGAGTGGCATGCAGAATGCCTGGATATAAGTCCACCCATTCATGTCATGCACGCCCACACCCACGACATCCGCATCGCCATGAAACCCCAGGAATCAACGACTGGAGCGACGTGACCTTTGAGGCTGAGGGCAGGCAGGCAACAATCTGATTGCAGTCGAGTGAAATTCAGTATCACTGCATCATGGCCATGTGCAAGCGTTGCCTCCCTCTCGGCATGGGGCCCCGTGTGACTGTTGGTTTTCTGACCACCGTTTCGTGCGGTCAAGAATGTGATGTGCCTTGCTTGTGAACCAACTGTAGCGGGAAAGAGGGGCTGGTCATCCCCGCGGCACCTCTTTCTGCTCAGAACGCAACCCAATGTTTGTTGGTTTGGGTGTGAGTAGGGCCAGGCCTATTTGCATCATGTTGCTACCCTTCCCCCAACCCTTGCACAGTCCCCGGGGCGGGGGGGGGGGGGGGATGGGGGCGTCACGTGTCCCAAAAGTTGGCGCCAAAGGCGGCAAAGAAAATTTTCCTCTTACAACGGGGTTGTAGCCGAAAGGTCATGTTTGGGACTTTGTGCATGGTCTCCTCCAGGGGGGGGGGGGTCATTTGGTGACTGTTCCTCCTGCCGGCTGGGAGCACCGTTGCCCTTTCTTGGAGGACTGTCCAATGGGGTAAGGGTAGCATGGCTTTACGTACATCCAGTTCACTGGTGAACATGTGCCCGCCCACAAATATTGGTCCTTCTTCTTGTGGGGATGGCTTCATTCTCCGTGTCCTGTTCCCAAACTTCAGCCTATCCCCATCATCACCTACAGCGGCAGCATCCCACAGCATCCGCGGCCTGAAATCACCTCGAAGAGAGGTTGTTAGATCAAGCGCAGGCGCGAGCGGCGTATACCCCCCTTTTTGGGGGTCATTCGCGCAGCATACCCCAAGGCATAATATTGGATGTCCAACCCCTTGTAAAATCATAATTTTGCCCAATAAGACCATCCCCCAATGGATTTTTTGATTCTGAGGCCTCTACCCCCTAAAACTGGATATCACTTTTGGGGGGGGGGGGTGGGGGGGGGTGGGTGGGGGGGGGGGGGGGGGGGGGTCAAAAGTTTTTGCTAAACAGGCTTCAAGCAGTGGGGAAGCTGAGTGCTGTAGCATCGCCGCTGGTCCAATGGTAACGCAGCCGACGCACACTTTATAGTCGGTGGTTCGGCGCCGCTGGAAAGAATCACCGCACCAGGGTTTGAACCGCCGACCTACAAGTTTGCGGTGGCATGCATTACCACTCGGCCACCACCAATGCTTGAAGTCAGAATGGTCCCGACTGCTGCATAAAGTGTCTGCTACTAACAAAAAACCCAAGTGTGTGTTTCTGTCTGACGGACTGCTGGCCTGTCTAACTGACTGATTGGCTGACTGTCAACCTCTCTTCGAGGTGCACTGCCGAAGGCAATAGAATTTCTGAATGCTCCCTTTACGGCTATGCATGCCTAATGTCATCCCCCAGAAATTGTGTTTTTTGGGGCTTTGCCACTTGGTTGATGTCCACTACCACTGCAACACCTACCCGCCCTCTTTGCTAGAACAATGCATTTGTCGCAACAACAGAAGGTGCTGTTTCTACACCTTTTGGAACCATTCCTACCCCCCCCCCCCCCTTTGCGGAAGCTACTAGCATCATCCATTTTACCGCTACCACCGGAGCACCCGGAGCGCTATCCAAAGTTTCCCACCTCAGAACACTGGACTACTTGGATTTGCCCTCAGATGACTGAATATCTCTCATGCCCCTATGATTTTCAGCCACGACAAGACCTGTCAGTGTGGCAAGCATACAATCGCTGTAGACTGCTAGCACCTCTCAAAGATTTCGTGCATCAGGCACTATGGGCAAAACTTCCCGTGGGCGAACGGCTAGCTTCGTGGAAGCCACTGGAAGTGATCTGTCCGCTCAACGGGCAACTTGAAACTATTCAGCATGCTCTATTCCACTGCAAGTTTCTTGACACAGCTTTCACACATATTTCAGCCTGCTTTCATGAGTGGACAGAGGGCCCGCATGGCATCAAATTTTTGCTAGACACGAAACCAGCTGACTCGCTCCTCATGCCGATCGGAGTACTGGCGTGGACAGCCCTCTTTGCCAACTGGAAAGTCAGGAACGCAGCCAAAGCCTCACCTGAAGGCCGCTTCACTGATGCCTATTTTTTCCGAGTCTGGACTAACGTCCTATCTCCCTTCTTGCGATCAAATTACTACATGATTTTGTCTAAAGACAGTGTCTCCAGGGTCGTTGATTCCTTCACACCGAATGCTGCACCGCCCAGCCTCCCCCTACAGCCACCCACCCCGCCACCGAGCAAACAGGCCCAGAGGGCGGCTCAAAGGAAAAAACGAAAGGAAGCTGGAGCCTGGGAACTGGAGACCATACTCGAGGAGACCACTGCCAAAGGTTTCGTTTTGGTTTTTACAGACGGGTCATCAGAAAAATTCGAAGGGGTCGGCAGACTGGGAGGGTATGGAGTGTACAGTGACCAAGGGGTCGCCCTCTCGTCGCATTGCCTCTGGAAATGAAGCAAACTAACAATGCAGCGGAGCTCATGGCGGCGCTTCGCGCCCTCCAAATGCACCTAGTGGGGAAAATCGCCATATGCTCAGACTCCCGAGTATGTCCTGCTAGGTGTCAACGGAGCGGCGAAATGATGGAAAATCAAGGGATGGGTTGGCTCATGTGGACCTGTCAGTAACGTCCCTATCTGGGAGATGATTCTCACGGCCACCCACAGCCTACAGCCACCCACCCCGCCACCGAGCAAACAGGCCCAGAGGGCGGCTCAAAGGAAAAAACGAAAGGAAGCTGGAGCCTGGGAACTGGAGACCATACTCGAGGAGACCACTGCCAAAGGTTTCGTTTTGGTTTTTACAGACGGGTCATCAGAAAAATTCGAAGGGGTCGGCAGACTGGGAGGGTATGGAGTGTACAGTGACCAAGGGGTCGCCCTCTCGTCGCATTGCCTCTGGAAATGAAGCAAACTAACAATGCAGCGGAGCTCATGGCGGCGCTTCGCGCCCTCCAAATGCACCTAGTGGGGAAAATCGCCATATGCTCAGACTCCCGAGTATGTCCTGCTAGGTGTCAACGGAGCGGCGAAATGATGGAAAATCAAGGGATGGGTTGGCTCATGTGGACCTGTCAGTAACGTCCCTATCTGGGAGATGATTCTCACGGAGCTAGAGAGGGAGGGACGTGAATTGGTATGGATCAAAGTGCCGTCACATGTTACAGTCGAAGGAAACAATGAAGCGGACCGATTGGCCTCTGTTGGCCTACATATGCACCCCCTTTATCCCTTCAGCAACACACTACACAAAGAAGCTGTTGTACCATGCACACCCCAGCCCCCTGTCAAACGCGCCAGGATTACCTACCACACACCTGTACCACCGCATGTCTCACAAAGAATCGATTTTTCTGTGGCGTCGCCTGGCTACGTCTCACTGAGCTCTGACAAAGCACAAGCCATCCTACAGTCTTTTGAACTTGAGGCAATGTCTGACCCTGGTACCGACACTGATGTGGAGGCAGACGAATTGGAAAGCTCGGACACAGCCTCCACGGTCTCATGGGCTGTCAGCTCTGACAGCTTCAGCACTGACGTAAGCAAGTCCCGCCTACTCTAGAAATGAATGTATGTTGTCACGGTGTGCCTCTCATTCAGTCAGCACGTCGCTGTTTTTGACGTGCGTCTTTGCTGCTGTGATTCGTCACACCACACTGCACAGTTTTTACACTTGCAATTTTCTAACACACAAGTGGCTGAACAGTCAACCTCTAAGGCCGAAGGAGTGCCGAGGATGACACGCAAAGCCGCCTGTGTTTCAGGTTCAGATGACACTGTCCTATAATATGCATGTATGGCGTTGGTCTGTAGCTATGAGTGACTCTTCTAATTTGGTGCGAGGCACACTGTACATAGTGTTTTGCAGCTTTATTGTGAAGAACACACATTGGACTAAAGGCTGGAAGTGCCTATGGCGGGGGCATTCAGTCAATCAGAACCGACCATTGCTCTCTCTCTCTCTCTCTCTCTCTCTCTCTCTCTCTCTCTCTCTCTCTCTCTCTCTCTCTTTGCGGAAGCACCGCCTTGTCTGAGCACCGAGACCCGGAGTGATATTGTTGGTGACAATTTAGTGCCAAGGAATAGGATGCCTAAACCCATTCCAAAACCTGAAGCCAAGCCTGCTCCAAAGCCTGCCCCAAAGGCCAAGCATGTGCAATTGTTCAAGATGAGGCGCAAACTTGGAAAGGGCTTCTATTCCACAGCTCCTGATGCCCCTGACAGGCAGTGAGGACCTCCAGAACTTGCTGAAAAAATGCCGCACATGGTGTTGTAGTGCCCTGTTACGGCAATTGTGCTTAGGGTGAGGTATGGGCAGGTTTTCGGTGACACACGTTCTTTGGCACCGCTCGTCGCCTGGAAGCACCGCCTTGTCCAAGCACCAGGACCCGGTGTGACCGTCATTTTCCTGAATTTCCTGGTGCTTGCACAAGGGGGGGGGGGGGTTGCCCTTTCTAAATACCCCCCCCCATAGTCAGAACAACACAACAACACTACATGTTTCTGGTGTTCTTGAGTGCAAAAGGGCACACTCCCGCTGCAGCGACCCTGCTCGCCGCCCGCCCCGCCATGGTTCCCCCCCAAGCGACCAACCTGCTGTTGCCCATCCGGGACCCAGTCTCTTTCCGAGTGGCAGTTTCTGTCACCGTCCAAGGCACTACACGTGCCCAGGGCCTCGACCAGCTGATCACTGAAGTCCGTTCCGCCCTGCAGCGGGCGGCAGGCCCAGCAGCAGCCTACGCCTGGTTCGAGAGGCGCACGTCCTGCCCGCCCCCACTCATGGCACCCCCTGGTCCGACACCGACCAACCAACAGTATTCCAGTCCCTGGCCGCTGGGTCCGCTCCCATACCCCCCCCCCCCCCGGCCCTCGCGGCCTATCCTGCAGGCCTTCTGCCTCCGTCACTCGTGGATGCCCCGCGGGTAGTCTGTCTCCAGGGCCTACACAATGTGCCGGACGCAAGCATCCACTGCCCTCATCCACCATGCTGGGGCAACCATCACCATCCCTGCCCACACCCTCCGTGAGGGCACCCACTTTGTATCCGTCCCCGCAGGCCCATTCAGCCCTTTCTTTGCCAGTGCTCCCTCCCGCACCTATGCCAACCTCCACCTCAGCTCAGTATCACCTCTTTCTGGGAAGCCTTCATGGCCTGGCAGTCTCATCCTACTGCGTCCACTGGTAACAGATTCCAAAGTCCAAATGAACGTCCCACCATTGTTGACCGCTCGTGGAGTTTCCACACAGAACTTCCATATTGTATTTTTCCTGCCACACAGAACCGGTCCGTCTGACCGAGCACTTACGTCAGTCTGAGCAAAAAAAGAGGTGGGGGGAGGGGGCACACTCATTGTCTGGACTGGACTTCCACACACGCGATCACCTGTCACTGCACTCCTATATTCCATGTTTCACACACCATGGTGTGCCCCCCACTGTGAGGGCGTGGCTGATTACCAGGCAGCTTCCTCGGCAATATCATCCGAAGAAAATGGTGTACCCTCTCTTTGTGATTCTGGTACTGCACCAATATGGAACAGGGACCCAAGGCCCGAGAACTTACCATTTCAGCCGACAGGTTCTGTCTGCCGAAAGCAAAATAGACCATGATTCTGGTGTTCTTGAGTGCTTTCAACATTGGAACTCTGTATCTTTCTCCATGTGAACAGTTGCACACTTCGAAAGTCAGCAACAAAGAACAGAAACAGGATGCAGCTGTCTACTGCTGTCGGCATGTCATCCTGCAGTACTTTATAGACACACTAGGTGTTCCCCACTGTGCCACTATGCTAGGCACTCCGCGGTATTTTCCAGCCTACAATCTTCGTGGCAATTTCCCACTGCATAATCTGGTACTATGTGTCAGCCCCCTGAATGGGAATTCAGTCATTCTGGCACCCGGCGATGACAGTCTTTCCATTACCTGACTACCCCTAGCTGGGATTTCAGTCAAACTGGCGCCCCGACACCTCAGTTTTTGCATTTCCTACCACCCCCCCCCCCCCTTGAATGAGATTCCTGTCCATCTGGCGCTCCCAAATGACAGGTTTTGTGGTTCTTACCCTCTTGCATGGGTTCTCCACCAGCCTGGCACTGGGACGACCCTGCCTGGGACCCCCCCACCTTCGGCCACCTTCGGCCAGCCAAAGGCAACCGGGCCTCCGGCGTTAGATTCGGAATCATCCGACACGGAATCAACGTCGGGCACATCCCTCACTTCCGATGAGGACGAGGACTCCGACTGATGAACACGTTACGGGAATGAGCACCCCGTGTCGAAACGAATGCTTCATAGGATTGGGCACCCTATGGGGCACCTCTCGGGAATGAGCACCCCGCGAGGTTCGAAACGCGAAACGTGTCGAAACGAATGCTTCATGGGATTGGGCACCCTATGGGCCACCTTGCAGGATTTGATACCCTGTGAGGTTCGAAACGCGAAGCGTGTCCAAACAAATGCTCCGCAGGCTTGGGCACCCATGCGGGGCACCCTCTTCGGTGGTGGGCCGTGCCGAGGAGGTCTCTTTGAGCTCAACGGCCCCCCCCGGCAGGGGGTGTGGGCAGCTACAACCACCATTGCAATGGTGAGGAGGATAAAGTGGAGGCCTCCATTGTTGTATGTGAACCCTTTAAGCCACAGCATCTCTGCCACACTGAAAATCAGCCAGAAGTGCGTAAAACAGCAACCCAAAAACGAGCGCGCGGTGCGCGCGCGGTGTGCGCGGTGCGTTTGTTTCCCTCACAGACACCCAATGTCTGGCACGCGCTACTGAGACGGGGGCGGAGTAGTGGTTCCTGCGTGATTTGGTGGGCAGGCACCAGGGGGAGGGTTGGTCTGAGCACGAAGTGACCCCTGTGGCTGTTTCGGTGATGCGTGACCGTGCCGTGTATTTTGAGTGGCAGGTATTGGGTCTTCGGTATAGTACAATGGTATAATCTGCGGCCCCGACGGCAGGGGGCGGGGGTTCGATGCCCGGAGCGGGGTGGCTTGTGGCGGCCCGCTATGGGTAGTTCTTGTGTTGTGTCGATGGATACTTGGGTACCATCTAGGAGGATTATTTGTTGTTGGGGTCTGTGAAGGGATAGGAGCATACCTGAAAGTGCACGGGGGCCCGGCCCCGCAGTGCGCTGCGTCTTCGCGGCTCGTGGAGGCGACGGCGCAGGCCGCCCGATGAGCGTGTTGATGTTGGTGTGGGGCTGGGGAGTGTTTCGTTTGCCCCCAAGGTTTGCCTGTTACCCGCAGCTGGTGGTTTTGGTGGGGTTTCTCACCACATCGATAGCGTAGCATACTGGAAGTGCACGGGGGTCTCGTCACGCGGGCGTAGGTTCGATGCCCGCCGTGGAGGCGACAGAGGAGGCGGCCCCATTATCTTTGGGTTTGTTTATTTTTCTACCGGGCCTCTTTTGGTCTTTGCCCAGTCTGAGTTACATGATTTGTCCTGTTTTGGTGCAGTGTGTTCCTGCCCCCTTGGCAAACACACCAGTGCACACACAATGACTGAACCACTGCAAATTCGACACACCAATGAATGATTGATGAATTTGTGAACCTTCAAATTTCTGGGTTGCTTCGGCGTGGCAGTACCCGCTGCACTACCATGCATTAGTACTCACTGCAGGCACAGATCCAGGATTGCCTTCTGGCCACACGTTACATCGGGTGACTGTTCTGCGCCCTGCAGCACTGATGCAGAGACCGGGTTGCGAACCCGAGAGCCTTGTCGCTACTCAGCGCAGGCCTGATGCAAAAAAAAAAAACACACTAGGTGTTCCCCACTGTGCCACTATGCTAGGCACTCCGCGGTATTTTCCAGCCTACAATCTTCGTGGCAATTTCCCACTGCATAATCTGGTACTATGTGTCAGCCCCCTGAATGGGAATTCAGTCATTCTGGCACCCGGCGATGACAGTCTTTCCATTACCTGACTACCCCTAGCTGGGATTTCAGTCAAACTGGCGCCCCGACACCTCAGTTTTTGCATTTCCTACCCCCCCCCCCCCTTGAATGAGATTCCTGTCCATCTGGCGCTCCCAAATGACAGGTTTTGTGGTTCTTACCCTCTTGCATGGGTTCTCCACCAGCCTGGCACCCGTGGTTGCCAGTTTTTGCGATTCTTGCCCCACCCTGACTGGGATATCTAGGATTTCTCGGATTTCTGTCGCTCTGGCACCCCCAGCCCCCCGGCCCATTCCCCTGAATGAGATTTCTGTCAATCTGTCACCCCCAGTTGCCGGGTTTTGCACTTCCTACCCCCCGAACGTGGAGCCAGCGCAAGCCAGGTTTAGAGGAGGAAAACCAAGCGTAAAGGGCACCTTACCTGCACAGTATGATGTAAGCAGAGGCATGCTGACAAAACAAGGGCCAGTTCTGCAGTTCCGAGTCCAGTTGGGCGTGCCATGTTGAGTGATCAACCTGTTTATGGGACCGCCAAAGATCGCTGCATACGCATACCAGGACGTCCATGTGTGGAGCGCTTTGTGACTTGCTTGCGGCCGAATTCAGTTTCTGTCAATGTGACGCCCCAGGTAACAGTATGTGCCCCCCCCTCCCAGAATGGGATTTCTGCCAGTCTGGCACTCCCAGTTGCTGGTTTCTGCACATTCATTCACCCCCTGCTTGGTATTTCCGTCGCCCTGACACCCCCAGGTGACAGTGTTTCAATCTGTTGTCCCCCTATCTGGGATTCTCACATTCTGGCACGGCCAACTCACAGCTTCTTGTCCGTCTCGCCCCACCCTTCCCCAGAACATTGTCTTTGTCCCTCCCCCCCTTCCTGGTTGCTAATTTCTCTCCAACGCCCTACCGTGCAAATTCTAAAGATTTGCCAAAATACGCAATTCCCGGCACAAGGTGTTGTTGTCCACAAAAAAAAAAATGCAGTTTTTTTTTTGGCGTCATGCCCTACGCAAAAATGAGTTCCGCAGGGGAATTGCAAAAATAAGTTGTTTTTTGCCCCTGCCCCCCTTCTTGAATCGCAGGAGGGATGCTGTGTTTGCCCCCTGCTTGTTGCCCCGCCCCCTCCCCCCTTCCGTGTCTCATGCCCCATTCTGCACCTTGCTTTGCTTTCAGAGAATGATGAATCAGGGACCAGGTATCAGGGCATCTGGGATTGTCACAATAATACATATTTCAATCCGGATGCTGATGTGCCCCAAAGCAGGTAACGGGGCTAGTTTGATGCACCATTACGAGACGCCATGACTAGGCAGCATTTCACATGCCATTGGCACTGTTATGGACGAGTTTGGAACTGGTTTGTTGAAAAACTGGTAGACCTGAATCATGCTTGTTGGTGCGTATCTGTGCCATGGACTGCAATCCCAGAGTCCAACTGATCCACATTTGTATGCCTGTACAGGAATGGATTGCAATCCCAGAGTCCACTGTCTCTTGCTGTAGCAACAAAATAAATCAAGCTAATCCCCAAAACGCAAAAAACCCCGCATTTTTTTTTGGTGTAACCACCACACAACAAGGTGGTCCAGAAGCCCGGCACGCCCACCTGCAACAAGACCGATGTTTTGCCAAAAACATACGTTTTGTCCAGAGTGCTTACTTGTTTTTCTTGGCCCCCCCGGGTGCGCTTCCATTGGGTGAAAACATAAATGTCTGAAACTATGGAACAAGACAAGAACCCGGTGCCACCCATCTAATCAGAGGGTTGGGTGTGCATAAGTGGGAGGGTGGGGGGGGGGGGGGGGGTTCTGCAGTACCTGCCATACAGGATCGCGGACCCCCTTCGACACGTCCGACACGAGGGTTTGCCAGGTACAAAAAGAAAAACCACCAAACGAAAACATAAACAATGGCAAGGAAAAGAAAAATAAGGATCAAATGATGAATACACAAGGTCAAAAGGACAAGACAACAAGGCCCATTTGACTTCAAAATGCATAAGAGGAAATCAAAAGTGGCCAATTCACCCTGGAATCTCCGCGGCCCAAATTCAAGGAAAATGGGGACATAACCCCTGCCCTCTCGGGGGTCCCCAGTGCTCGGAGCAGGGAGAAAATCCGAAATGGCCCACATGTGGACCAAATGGCTTCATAACCCTTGCCTTCTTGGGAGACCCTAGTGCTTAGCATGGGGACAGAATTAGACGTGGCCCAAATCTGGGCAAGATGGCTACAAAATACATGCATTCTCAAGGGGTCCCCAGTGCCCAGCACGGGGAGAAACTCCAAAGTGGCCACTTAATCCATGCGTCTGGGGGTCCCAAATCCGGGGAAAATGGCTACACAAAACTATTGCCTTCTATTGCCTTCCCCAATGCTCAGCATGGGGAGAAAATCAGAAGGGTCCCGGGCAAGATGGTACCATTTCTGATTTTTTCCTTGTGCTGAGCACTAGGAGGCCATCTTGCCCACATGAGAGCCATTCCCCCCCATGCTGAGCATTGGGGACCTCCGAGAAGGCAAGGGTTATCGAGCCATTTTCCGTCAGATTTGGGCCCCTGAGGCGGCAGGGGTTAAGTAGCCATTTTCGATTTTCTCCCGTGCTGAGCACTGTAGACCCCCGAGAATGCAGGGGTTATGTAGCCATTTTGCCCACATGAGGGCCACTTCTGATTTCTCCCCCATGAGCATTGGGGACCTCCGAGAAAGCTGGGGTTATGCACCCATTTTCCCTAGATTTGGGCCTCCAAGATTGTAGGGGATGAGGAGCCACCACTTCTGATTCTCTACCCCTGCTAAGCACCGGCAACCCCCAAGAAGGCAAGATTGACGCAGCCATCTTGCCCACATGTGGGCCGCTTCTGAATCTGTCCCAATGCCAAGCACTGGGGGTCCTCGAGAAGGCACGGGTCATGTAGCCATCTTGCCCACATGAGGGCCACGTTGGATTTTCTCCCCGTGCTGAGCACTAGGGACCCCCGGGAAGGGGGTTATGTAGCCTCTTCCGGCTTTCCCCCCTTGCTGAGGACCACGGGTCCCCGAGAATGTAGGGGCTATGCAACCAACTTGCCCACAAGTAGGCCGTTTCTGAGTTCCCCCCAGTGCTAAGCATTGGGACCCCAAAGGTAGCCATCTTCCCCACACGTAGGCCATTTCTGATCCCCCCCCCGTGCTCAGCATTGGGGACCTCCAACAAAGCTGGGGTTATGTAGCCATTTTTACTAAATAGGGCACCCGAGATGGCGAGGGTTAAGTAGCCATCTTGCCCACATGAGTGCCACTTTTGATTCTCTTTCCATGTTGAGGACTAGGGACAACTAAGAAGGCAAGGGTTATGTAGCCATTTGGCCCACATGAGGGCGACTTTTGACCCCCCCCCCTTTGCTGAGCATTGGAGACCTCCAAGAAGGAAAGGATTATGTACCCATTTTTCCTAGATTTGGGCCCCTAAGACGGCAGGGGATGAGGAGCCACTTCTGATTCTCTCCCCGTGTTGAGAGTTGGAGACCCCTAAGAAGGCACGGGTTATGTAGCCATCTTGCCCACATGAGGGCCACTTGTGCTTCTCTTTCCATACTGAGGACTAGGGGCCCCCGAGAAGGCACGGGTCATGTAGCCATCTTGCCCACATGAGGGCCACCTTTGATTTTCTCCCTGTGCTGAGCACTAGGGACCCCCAAGAAGGGGGTTATGTAGCTACTTCTAACTCCCCTAGTGCTGAGGATTGGGGTCCTTGAGAATGCAGGGGTTAAGCAACCAACTTGCCCACGGGTAGGCCATTTCTGATTTTTTTCCCGTGCTGAGCACTAGGACCCCAAAAGGCAGGGGTTGTGGTCTACTTGTGGGCAAGTTGGTTGCATAGCCCCTACATTCTCGGGGATCCGTGGTCCTCAGCAAGGGGGGAAAGCCGGAAGAGGCTACATAACCCCCTTCTCGGGGGTCCCTAGTGCTCAGCACGGGGAGAAAATCCAACGTGGCCCTCATGTGGGCAAGATGGCTACATGACCCGTGCCTTCTCGAGGACCCCCAGTGCTTGGCATTGGGACAGATTCAGAAGCGGCCCACATGTGGGCAAGATGGCTGCGTCAATCTTGCCTTCTTGGGGGTTGCCGGTGCGTAGCAGGGGTAGAGAATCAGAAGTGACTCCTCATCCCCTACAATCTTGGAGGCCCAAATCTAGGGAAAATGGGTGCATAACCCCAGCTTTCTCGGAGGTCCCCAATGCTCACCACCCACGGGGGAGAAATCAGAAGTGGCCCTCATGTGGGCAAAATGGCTACATAACCCCTGCATTCTCGGGGGTCTACAGTGCTCAGCACGGGAGAAAATCGAAAATGGCTACTTAACCCCTGCCGTCCCAGGGACCCGAGTCTTGGGAAAATGGCTAGATGACCACTGCATTCTCAAGGGTCCCCAATGCCTAGCACGGGAAGAAATCACAAAGGACCCTCATGTGGGCAAGATTCACAAAAGCGTGGCCTTCTTAGGTCCCATTGCTCGGCACAGAGAGAAAATCAGAAATGGCCAACTTGTGGGCAAGGTGGCTGTATTACCCCTGCATTCTCGGGGTCCCCATTGCTCAGCGTGGGGAGCAAATCAGAATTGGCTACTTAACCCCTGCTGTCTTGGGGTGCCAAATCTGGGGGGGGGGGGGGTGGCTACCAATTCTGTGCCTTCTCGGAGGTCCCCAGTGCTGTCTGCAAATGTCTGCAAGATGGCTACATAACCCCCGCCTTCTTGTGGGTCCCCAGTGGTCAGCACGGAAATAAAAACAGAAGTGGCTACATAACCCCTGCCCTCTCGGAGGTCTCCATTGCTGAGCACGGGCAGAAAATCAGAAGTGGCTCTCATGTGGGCCAAATGGCTACATAATCATTAAGGGGTATGCACCACAGTGGTGCCCTGATCTGCCTATCCTGCAATCATGCCCCAACACTCCTGATCCACCGCAGGGATCGTGGTTGTTGGTAGCACCTAACACAGGTTGACACGGCGCTCTGAAAAAAAACTTGTTTTATACAGGAAAGGCAGGTTGAGGTTCACACCATATACACAGGGTTGGTACCGTACGCCGTTCATGAGCGCGTACCGTCCGCGAACGCGTACCGTCTGGTATTAATACCGCACAGCACGTGCGGTATTGAGATGGTGCCGCAGACAGGCACCGCATTGCAGCACGCGCGCACGCTAGACGGAAAATTGCCAGATGAATTGAAATATTGCGAAAAACACGCTGCTGGATCGAAAGTTTACTACCGATGTTGGTAATTGGCATTATTATGCATTACGGCACCACTTTTAGTCTTGAAGCGTAATGTCGCAGTTTTGGGAACATAAGAACGAATTCTGCTAATACTAGTATTGTTGTGACCGCGTTGCAAATGCGCATTCAGCGGTGCATGAGTTTCCAGCAGCGGTGCCGTGTACGCTGAAAAACACTGCTCGCAAGGTTTTAAATCCCTCCTTTTAGATGGGCCATGTGAGGACGTGCTCGTGCAGGACGCCTTCAAAACCGCGTCAGAAAAGTTCCACCGACGCCAAGCCCAAATGAAGCAACCCGTCGCCGAAGCTTGCAGCGATCAGCGTGATGACCACCCTACTGACGAGCGGCGTGTATGTTCGGGCCTCAGCCCCTCTCCCTGTGCAAGCGCAAGCCTCATGCTCCAGTGATGCGTCCACCAACGAAGCCTCAGCAATGGGCATAGAATCAGGGCGAAGCAGCCCTGCGCGCACTGCGCCGGACTTCAAGGCGAAGCAGCACTGCGCGTAAAGTCAAGGCGAAGCAGCACTGCGCGTGAAGTCAAGGCGAAGCAGCACTGAGCGTAGAATCAGAGCGAAGCAGCACTGCGCGCACGGCGCGTGAAGTCAGGGCGACGCGTGAAGTCAGGGCGACGCAGCACTGCCTGGGGCGACCTCCGCGCTGCGCCCAAGCGCCAAGGTAAATAAGCGTCGTCTGCCTCCAGTTGTATTCGCCAGAAGTCTTGTTTTCAGTTTGTGTCACGTGCGTGTGCCTGTCATTCACATGCAATGAGTGGATCTGTAAATTTGACTTTGGCCTCTTTGCCTCCATCAACCCTGAGGCGTGGCATGCATGTGTGTATTGATATCCTGATGTGTAGCCTTGCCTTTGTTTAGCTCTGTTGAATCCTGGGACCCCTCTTTCAAGGCCTACGCTTAGCGCTGGACCAAGAAGAAGACAGTGTGCAGTAAAGTCGACGTTAAAGTATTCTTTGTGTCTGAGTTGCAGGGCAAGACAGGGTAGAGCTGAAAAGTCATTTGCACGGTGTTCTAAGAAACATTGTCTTTTTGGCTGAACTGCAGGCAGGGTAGTGCATAAAAGGGAAGCAAACAATTTAAGGTGTGAATCATTTGCAGGGTGTTTTGAGAAACATTTAAAAGCAGGTCTGTGGTAACAAATATTTGTTGAAATTTTCTGGTGTTTTTAGGACAAAAGTTTGGTTGTTGGAATCAGCTCAAATATATCGTAAAACCAAGGATTCAGCGGACATTTAGTGGTGCCTACTGGGTCTTCATTGGGGCTAGGCGATACCATACAGGACACCGGAGTACTGTATGGTACCGATACCGAACGGTACACGTACTGTATGGTACCAACCCTGCATATACAAACACTTTTCTTGCTCTGCCGGGCCAACAAGGCTGAAGCAGTGTGCTGTGCTGCAAACCAGCCCGTCGGTGGTCAATTGCTCTTGATCCATGCTGTGGTGTATCAAATGTGGGTGTATATGTGCAACCCACACAGCTAAAATACGCACTGCTACCACTTTACACCACAAACCCTCTTGTCTGCTTCTCCATCACAGAACAAAAGACGTCTAGGGCAGCTCTGCAGCTCCTGAGGAGTTTTCTTGTCTCAGCGCTTTTTGCTGCTTTCCTGTGGTTTTTGCTGTTTTCATGGATTGTGTGTTTGCGTACCTCCCAGCCCCCCCACCCCCGCCGCCCATTGTGCTGCCCATTTCGCAATTTTCGCAGTTTTGGTTGTGTTCAGCTGATCTGTTGCAAACGGCACCCATTCAAAGCGAATGCTCGCCCGTGTCCGGCATGCGGCATGTGGCCGATAGCATGATTTCTCGTATCTCCACTGCATTGGTCTTTGACGGGTACGGCGTGTAGCGTGTGGTTCCCTTGCCTCCTTGCCCTTTGCCACCTAACTTTCCCCAGCAATCCTCCGTCTTATGCTCCAGGTATTTTTGGTGATAGTCACACCAATATCTGGGTCGGGCGTCCGGGAAGGTGCCGACTTGGCCTCCGCCTTGTATCGTCGACGAAGCGCCGCCGGTATTCGCCGTTGGGCAGTCTCTCGCAAGGTGTCCTTGGCCTCCACATCGAAAACATGTTACACTCTGCATTTGCGGTTGTGTATATCTCTTGTGACTCCGATCCTCGTGTAGTCCTTGATTATCTCGTAAGGTATTCCACATGTACTTGCGAGAAATGGTAACCAAACCTATCCGTGAGTCGGCAATGAGCACAAAAGCGATGCAAAGACAAAAAACGTTCTCAAACGGCCATGACCTGCGGACACAAATAGTTTACAGTGCTGCCACGCACTATATCACAGTTCATATCCTCTGGTTGGTGGTTTCTGCTTTTCGTATTCCCTATGGTATTGCCTCTCTACACTAGCTCTATGGACCTGATGAATCTCCGGTGCATAGTATGTATGTATGGCGTGCATGCGTCATGCATAGGTGACACATCAATGCATAGGTGCCACATCTCTGGAAAAACCCTGTTTCCATCTACAGCACATCAGCTCACCACCCCACTCAACTATCTTTCCCCAAAATTAAATCATCCGCCCCCCTTAACAAACACCCAAACAAAAAACGCTCCAGTGCAACACGCCGCACAGTTACTAAAACCAATACTCTTCACCTCAACACACCTCCAGCACACACAGCAATCACTTCACAGGTCACAGTTCCCTAATACTTCACTGTGAAATGAGGCTAAGCTCCACTACCGACCGTGGGGTCTCCGCCCCGCACTGAAATTCCGGGAAAGGTGTCCTTATCCCCCCCCAGTTTTTTCCCATTTTCCTCTTCGTTCATCTCCTCACTGTCAACTGCAGCCCCCCCCCCCCCCCCCCACTGCAGTTTTCGGCAACCATGACCGGGCCAACTCCCTACTCTTCATATATGGTGAATTTTCTATTTTCCATTTTTTCTTTCTCCACACTTTACCCAGGTCCACCACCCAGCGGGGTGTTCAGGTAACCATCTGGCCTCTGGTGACACGCAGGGCAGTGCACTGCACCCAGATGATCGTGGTCAGTGCCCAGGTCGAAACAAGAACAGGTTCATATACTATTTGTTGTATATACTTTTTCTTGCTTTGGACTTCGGCTCGCCATGAACGCCCTTGCCCGTGGTTAGGCCGCTTTGAGTAATGCTCGCCGGGGGGCAACCCCCATGCATAAAAAAAAAGGGGGCAACCCAGCGAGCCGCCCTGTTCACCCAGGAGGGCACACTTAGCCCCAAAACCCTGGCCAACTGCTTGCAGAAACAGTTGCAGTTGCGTGCCAGGGGGTGGTAGGAGTCTGCGCCCCAGTCTGTGTTTTCCATCCATGGAACAATCCTTTCTACCTCCCAAGACGGCAGGTTGGTGTAGCCCAGGCGGATAATTGCTTTGCAGTTGCGCTCCTGTGCGCGCTCCCGGGGGTCTGTTCGATAAACCCCATCCCCCCCACCACCAAGACTATACCCCCTACCCCAAACCTCTATCTCACTATGGTTAGCACACAACACACGGGGGCCAAAGCGGAAAAATCTTAGGACTACTTCCGCCGTTATAAACAATGTACAAAAAAAATAAAGTGTTCTAGATAAATTAAAGATACAACTGAACTGAAGTCTGAACGGTAGGAAATCCGGTCGCGATAACGCCTGCCCGCGGCCAAAGAAAAAAGTTGTCAAGCAAATTTTCTTAATCCGAAGGCAAGCTCGTTTTCCCTCAGCATAGTGTATCAAAAATTCTGGCTGTAATATCCGGTGTTTGTCGCCTTGCAGTACTTGTTGGGTTTCTGGATCTGTATTTCGATTGAATTCCACATTACTGGTTGGGTTCCATGGCATGCAAAGTCCACGGGGAATGAAGACACAAGGGGAGCCAATGAAGGTCCGGCAAACTTAGAAAACCAAAACAAGGGGGTTCAAGTTGCAAAAACCAAAGAGAAGTGGTTCAATTGGCAGTTACATGTTTTGGTCAACGCAAATTGTTTTTCGGACGCAAGAGGGATTGCCATGGAATTTCATCGGGTGGGCTCCACTCAAGAAAATTTGCATACATGTGGGTTTTCTTCAACAAACGCGGATTCAACTTCGTTTAGTACTCACCTAATAGTGTGGCGCACTTGTATGCTTGATTTCCAACAAAGTTATTGATGCACAACACAGCTCCTCATTCATGAAAGCAAAAATTTGAAGCAGGCAAGCAATTTTTAAAACAAATCATGATGCACGACAAAATGCTGAGGTTGCTCTTCTTAATGCACAATAAAGCATTAGGATTATTTTATACACACCCACCGCTCCGGCGTGACCTTGAAATCGTGCCTTGGTAGTGAGCTAACTCGTTTTCATTCCCTGCGCTTTTTACATGTGCTTCGGCGATTGAAAACAAACCCAAACCCAAACCACCTAGCTTGAAACTTTCATGAAGATTTCGGAAACTTTCACACACGCCCGAAAATTTCAAAATTTCACTCAAAATCTCAACGTGAAAACTTTCCGGAGCTTTTGCAACCCTTGTATTCCCTTGTTCGCTTTATGTAGATTCACAGAGGAAACACAACTACGGATCAAAGGTACTTTAAATTTATTCACAAAGATCTTGGACGCCCCTTGCATGACATCAAAATGAGAAATCACACAATACGTGTGTGAACCCCTGTATGCAGTGCTACACTGTGCATGTGCATGTGCGTGCGGGCGCGTGTATGTATCGCTAAAGGGATATCTCGCTTGTGACAATTTTTATTTGTGTTCTCGCTTTACTTGTTTTTCACCGAGCGTTGTGAAACGATAAGCTTGCAATTTTCTAAGCGCGTGTTCTGGGGACCCGGCACAAAAGTAGACTGAGTTGAAAGGATTCCGCGAGCACTGTGTTACTCAAAAAGAGGTAAATGTTCCTCCCATGAGCGGTGGTCTTCAACATCAACATTGATGTCCATGTTGTTCACCGCGTTGTCGGAGGTGCTTGAGACAAGAGACACTCTTCACCGTTGTTCAGCGGTACGCCAAGCCGCTTTCCCATCTCGGGCGGCAAGTTGGGCAGGAGAGAACATGGACTTCTTAATACTCTAAGATCAATCAATTCTAGGATTCGAGGATTCTAGGATTTGACGACGTGTTTGTCGTATTTTGAGGATACATTTGTTGGATTTTCGCCTTGCACTTGCTTTGTGTGGTTCCGTTGCTTCATGTCGTTCACCCATTGGTTGTTCGTCATTGCTTCAAAGTCCAAATCAAGATCCGTTGTGGTTGAGTTCTTTTCGGTCGACTGATTCGATTGAGGCATGATTTCCTTCCATCATTCCTTAACACTTCCCATGCTTCCCTGAGCACACAACACTTTTCAAGGAATTGTTTCGGTGTGCGTCGCACTCGAAGAAAAGAGGGAGAGAGGGAGGGGATTGGGGGCTACACACAGTACTTTAATGAAGAGTTGAGACGTGTTACATTCTTCAGTTTTTGTTCTTATAACAATGTCACTACAAATTCTCACTTTTGAGTGTCTATTTTCTTCGGATGAATGCATTCTTGACAAGTGCCCTTGCCTTGCTCTTGCGTTACGAAAATTAGGGAACAAGACTTTTTGCCCTAAAGCTAAACCACTTTGCTCAGAGAGTTGTAGAGTTTAGGAGAAGAAGCTAGTGCTCGGATAGAGGGTAGGCTCGTGCGTAGTGCTTCATGATTGGCTTTTCATGATGTTGATTCGTTTGTTTGCATTGCCGTATGGGCATTATAATCGTGTAGTCCATGTTGACATTTTTTTGGTGATACTTTGTCGCCTTGTGGATTGGTTGCATTTTCGTCCATTTTTCATTGATTGTGCACACGTGCCTCGACGACGAGCTGTGCGGTTGGTCTACCACATGTTGCGCATTGGTACATATTGGGTTTTTGAGTGTGGCGGATTTGGTTCGCTTCTGTTGTGCTCGCTATTGTATTTTGGCGACGTGTTTGGTTTTTCAACCATGTCTTGCTGTTTCTTGGGTCATTGAGGGCGGGTTTGCGCGGCCGAAGAAACTCATTTAAGGTGCTGCGGGCGGCAGCAGTGGGCCCTTAGTCCGCTGCAAAGGCTGCATAGTTTGACGGGTGTTCATATCTTGCTAGGCCCTTGATCTCTTGTGTATTAGCCCTTTGATGCATTAGGGTTCTCCTTGATGTCCTTGATGTTGAGCGTGCTCTTGGAAGTATTGTTGGCTGAGGAGTTGGTGCCTGCTTTGTTGAACTAGTTGTTTGCCTCATCTCTATGCACCGATTTGGCAATCGGAATAGAAGAAATCAACAAATTAGGGTCGTCACGTGGGACCCCATTGGGAGGCAGGGGTTGCCCTGCAACCCGGAGCCCAAAGTCGCGGTGCCAATGTACACGCCAGGGTCTTAGGTCCCGATAGCATATTAAGGCTGGCAAACACCACCCCCACACAAGGGGGACGATTTTTTTAGTTCCTAAGAGGGGTGGTTCTTGCACATTGTCATTTCTATGACCCGTGGCTGAGGATTTGCTTGTTTGTCGTGGTTTGACTCTTATAGCATGCATTGTGATCCAAAAGGAGATATCTTTGTTGGCCTTTCATAAGATCATAAACTTATGTGAGCCGCTATTGGGGGGAGCTCACGGTCGCAGGCGGTCGCAGGCGCTTGAGATGGCCTTTTTGTGCCCAAAACGCCCTTTTGAGGGCTCCATGTAAGTGTACTGGGGTTGTGACCCCTCTACATACATATTTTCTTATGCTCTTTGACATGAAAGTTCTTTTGATACCATTTTCATTTTAATGAAATGATCGTTTTTTTTTTACCCAAAAGTTACCGTTTCACCCACGAATGACGTCATGACTGCGAAAAAGGTGATGATTAATTCATTTTGTTTTCTTTGGGTTTCTGAGAAGATCAAAATGTCATATTTCTTGCATCTTTTTTATCCCTTTAATTTCTTGGTTTTTTCCCATTTATTTCTCCTCGTAGTAGTCCCGCTCAATTGTTGGATGTGTTTTGCCCCCTCCCCCCACAGATGACCTCGCTGAATAAACGGGTCATGCAAAAAACATGGTATTGGCATACTTGGTGCCCATGGCCTTTGTGGCCACATTTTGCTTGTCCCAGGGGTTTTTGCATGTGTTGCTCACCGCAGCGCGTTGAAAGGCTCACATTGCTTAGGAAACAACCCGGGCAAGGGCGCATGGACATTCGTTTTTGCGAATTATGTTGTTTTCGTGCCAATGACTTGTGAGGGGTTGGTGCCTGGGGTGTTGGGGGTGTGAATGCTACAGGAGATGGAGCCAACCGTAGGGTAAACCAAATTAAGCTCAAGTGATTGACGAATGTTCATGGCCCAATGGAAGGTGGATGACTGAGGGCTTGAAACTGCACCCAATGAGCCGCACAACCTTGAAAATGGATTCCTTCTATCTGGCTGGATGCTGTGGCGGACGGCTGGACTTGTGCTTGTGCCAAGGCCTGACCAATTCGGCTTTTTCGCAGCCCGGATGCTGAACTGGGCATTTCACACTGTGAAGTACCAATCGATGCATGCCCTTGTGGCCGCACAGCAGGTTGGGCACACACTGATCAGCACGTGGCACATCTTGGGTAAGCGACATGCAATCATTTCACTTTGAGGTTGTGACGACGCATGAAACCATATTACTGGGGTGACATTTCTTCCCCAGGGGGTGAGGTATGAGGAACCCTCCTGCAAAAACATTTTTCAGGGGTTAGGGCTGCTATTGTCTCCATGCTCTGCCCTTCTTGTGGTCGCCTGTTGTACAGCGTGTATGTAGCCCATGCTTCATGGATTTCGGCTGAGATGGGGTATTGCTTTGATTTTGGTTATGGTTGTGGGCCAAGGGGCAATCCCTGTTGAAGACATGATTGCCGAAGATGAGCGATACTATCCATACATCAAATCAGGTCCAGATGATACTGCAAGTGAACGCTTCGTTTACAGCGGTGGCAGTGTTCAGTCTTTGGACAGCATACCCCAAGCATTCACTACTTTCAGCTGCAACAATGTGAACACCGGGGAACGGTTCGGTTGCACACGCAGAGGGCTTACTGGCCTGGCTCTCTTGGATTTTGGCCATCAAACACATGATGTCGTTTCGATTGGGGCAGCATTGGGCCCAGCTTATTTAGGTTTCCCCGGCAGACATGCAGGCAATGACATAGGATTGCAGAAGTTCCGGCCATTTTTATGGGCCGATAAGGGCGAGCAATTTGCTGCAATTGGGGATTTCGTTGAGGTTGGGCCTGAGCAAGCTCTGACAAAAGCTTTCTGGACGGAGTGGAATTTTCCCTCGCCTATCCGTGGCCTTACAGGGCGTGTGTGGGTTGGGTTGCAATATACAACAACCTCGAGCGAACAAGGTTTCATGGGCTGGATTTTCCCTGCGTGGAAGGCGCTTCCTGGTTCCCTTTACAGGGCCAGCATAAGACCTGGCACAACGCCAGACGGCGACGACGTAGCAAGATCTGGATGGTTGGAAATTTCCAACGCCCCCAGCGTGATGTACGTCCGCACGATTTTCAATTGCACACGCGAGATTCAATGCTCAGGCAATGGTGATTGTGAGAACGACGCTTGTGTTTGTGACACAGGCTGGTCTGGTGAGAGCTGTGAGACTTGGCTGCTCTCCCCGCCAGCATTTGGGGTTGAGGGTGGTCAAGTTGTGGCTGGGACACGGGTGGACATTGTGCATGCCTGGGCTTGTCCATACCGGTGCTGGACGTCCAATGGCGACGCGCCTCGCTGTGGAGACTGGTACCAGTGCCAGGTGGGTGAGCTGTACACTGTGCCATTTGTCATCACGAGCCCAATGAATATCACAGCTGTGGCCTGTGCTGGGCTCGACAACAACGGGGGGACCGTGCAGAGCCAGCCGACGCATGCATTTTTTGAGCCCTTCGACATTGTCGAGTGCACGCAAGGCAAGCTTGCACACCTGGAACCCCTCAAAACCGTGACGTTGCGGTCATCTGCATCAGGCACCTATGCTCCTGGTTCAGACTGCTGGTGGCAGTATGGGACTGACGCAGACCTCGGGACCTCTGTGACAATCGTTTTTGAGGCTTTTGAGGTTGACCTTACGCAAGAAGACAAGTTGACAGTGTACTCCGGGTATCAGAACATGTCGACATGGGCCAGCAAGGATGAATATCACGTCCTCAGACGTGCTCCCAGCGAGTCCACTTTTCAGCTCCCCGTTGTATTTCATTTCGTCAGCAACACGAATGGCGATGAGAGAAACGGGTTCACACTACACATCAATAATGCAGCAGGCAGCGATGGCCCTGAGTGTGGCAATGGCGTACGCCATCCGTTTGAGAACTGTGATGATGGTAACCATTTGGACAATGATGGCTGCGACTCTGAATGCAGAATGGAGACAGGCTGGGTGTGCCTGGATTATCTAGGCAGCAAGTCTGCTTGTGTCCGGCCGCATTGCTCTCTGGAATGCCACAATGGAGGACGCTGCGAAGTCCTCTCTGATGGCTTCGAGGTTTGTGTATGCGCCGGGGGATGGGCAGGAGCCGATTGCACCCACGATGTCAATATGTGCGACTGTGCATTTTGCCATGAGCAATGCTGGGAAGGTGTGGGGGCATATTGGCACTGCTGTACCCGTGAGGACACGTGCAATGCGCATGGAACATGTACAGAGACACCCTGGCTCTGTGAGTGTGATGAGTGGTATTATGAATGGAACTGTTCAACCACCACAACTCCGACACTCACCCCTTCTGGGACGCTGACATCACTTCCTACTCATACGCCCACTGGCACACCAAGTTTCACTGGGACTGACTCTGGGACTGCGACCCCCGTCCCTACAACTACCCCAACAAGCACAATGACTGTCATTCCCACCTACAGTGCAACTGCTACTCCCTCATCATCAACTACACCAACTCCGTCCAGTACTCCCACGCCTACCTCAACACCCACACCAACGTGTACAGACACTCCAAGCTCCACTGAAACCCCTTCAGTAACGCTGAGTGACTCCCGATCGGCAAGTGGTACATGTACAAGGACCGCATCACCTACTCCGAGTAGCAGTAATACCAGGACGAGCTCATCAACTCCTTCCTTGACAGTTTCTCCGACCTGCAGCATGTCGCCATCCCGTACATCCTCCCCTACCAGCTCACCATCGAACACTCCTACACTATCACAAACTGACACCACCACCAGCTCCCCAACACCATCGGAATCCGCCACTCCGACCACTACTTTTAGTCCCACTTCCACGCCAACCATCAGCCCAAGCTCTACTGCTACTCCCACGCATACTCTAACCCCCACCTGCACCTCGACTCCGAGCCGCACTCCAACCTTATCTTCTACACTGACCACATCTCCAACTCTCACCTTCACGCCTTCTCCTACATCTAGCCCAACTTGGAGCCCTACTTCTACGCCAACGCAAACTTCAACTCCTACTTGCACTGCAACCCCGAGCCCCACTCCGACCATGTCCTCAACACTAACCCCAACTGCGACTGTCACCTTCACGCCTTCTCCCACATCGAGCCCAACTTGGAGCCCTACTTCTACGCCAACGCAAACTTCAACTCCTACTTGCACTGCAACCCCGAGCCCCACTCCGACCATGTCCTCAACGATAACCCCGACTGCGACTGTCACCCTCACACCTACTCCCACATCCAGCGCAACTTGGAGCCCTACTTGTACGCCAACGCAAACTTCAACTCCTATTCACACCGTATCCCCGAGCCCCACTCCGACCATATCCTCAACGATAACCCCGACTGCGACCGTCACCCTCACACCTACTCCCACATCCAGCCCAACTTGGAGCCCTACTTGTACGCCAACGCAAACTTCAACTCCTACCTGTACACCTACCCCTAGTCCTACCCCCAGTCCTGCCCATTCCCTGAGCAGTAGCCCCAGCCTTACCTTGACCCCAACTGCTACTCCCACGTTCAGTTGCACAGCCAGCCTCACTCGCAGCTCCACTTCCACCCTGACTCGCACCACAACATGTACGCGGACCCGCTCCCCAACTGTGTCCCAAACCACCAGTTGCATCTCTACCATCAGCCCCACACCTACTGGCACCAATTCCCCAACCCCTACACATACCCGAAGCTCCACTTCCACACCAACCCTGAGCACTACGCCTACGTTTACGTCTACTTTCACTCCCACCTGCAGCCCAACGCCGACCCCATCTTCGTCCTCTACGTCTTCTCCTACACCTTCCTCTACAATCTCATCCACACCCTCGGTGACCCCTTCTTGTACCCTATCAGCCACTCCAACAAGATCGTGCACAACATCCGCCAGTGCTTCCAACACCGCCTCACCATCTTCAACACCGACAAGCACAGGCAGCAGTAGTCGGTCCCCGACCTGCACATACTCGCACACCCTTACTCGGACTTGCTCAGACACGCGTTCCACAACCGCGTCATGCACACGGTCGGGAACAGGCACGAACTCCCATTCTCCCACAATAGTCAAAACACCCAGCAGCACCGTGAGTCCTACAGCGGTGCTCACAGCATCAGCTACGTCCTCAAGGACACTGACATCTACACCTTCTGTCTCGGGGACACGCAGCGGGACGCTCACCCGTACCGGGTCGGCGAGCCCCACTCGCAGCTTGACATGCACGCCAAGTGGCACCGACACTGATTCAAGGACTTCCAGTGATTCAACGTCTTGCACACCCACCAGAACGCTGACCGATTCCACCAGCAGGACGCCTTCCTGCACATGGACGCACACGCCATCCAGAACGCTAACAGACTCCAGAACCAGGACAGCGTCCCGCAGTTGGACACATACTTCTTCTCCAAGCGGCACACCCACCTGCTCAGCGACGCCTACCTGCTCCAAGAGTGAAATAGCCAGTCGCACCATTACAGCAAGCTCTACAGCCACACAGTTGCCAACTGCCACGCCCAGTGCTACCCCTGACGTGACTCCCACTGTATCACAGACTCCTAAAATAGAAACGGTCACCCTGACGCGCACCCACACATCCAGCGCCTCACCTACACCTAGCCTTTCACCCACACCAAGCGCATCACCCACACCCAGCAGCACCATCACCGCCACACCATCCTTGATTCGAAGTGGCACCCCGACACTTACCCACTCAAACACGGCTGGCTTCTTGTACATCCAAGGCGGCGGTGCAGAGACCGTGTATGTGACTCTGGACGAGATTGGTTATGAGCCATGGGAGTGGCAGTACAACATTACAAATCTGTACCCGTTCTCTCGGAGAGTGACGGTCGCGGCCAGCCATGAGCTTTTTGTGACCTGGTACCACGGGCCTCAGGACGTAGCCCCGGGTGATACGCTGAATGTGACAGTGCTGTTTGCCGTGCCGACCCAGCGCGTGGTGCCCCAGAAATTTAAAGCGCTCATTTCCATTGCTGAGGAGGCAAGTGGCGCCGATTCGACGGTGCAGTACGAGCAGTGGGTCACCGTTTACGTCCTGCCAGAGCCTGTATTAGAAAGCAAAGGGCAGCGGAGGGGTCCCTACAACAATTGCAGGATGATACACAACCAACACAAGTCTTTTGAAGGAAGGCTGAACGTCATTGGAGACCTTCGTCCACCCCTCTTTCAGGGCATTACGTGGAGTACGTCCCCATCCATGCACGTCGTTCAAGGCACAACCAGACAGACCCGCATGACAATCCCCAAGAGCTACTGGCGGTCCAACGACGTTTTGGAGCTGTTTGCCGTTATCAGCTTCGCACTGCCAAGTGACGAGGACACGGTGATCGATGTGCACAGAAAGTGCGTGGTGCGCCTGAATTTCGGTCCCAACGGGGCAGCGTCGACGTTGAAAGTGCGCTCCCGCTCCTCCCCAGACCTTTTAGGGGATGGCCAGGCATTGCAGCCCTTGCACCCGTACACCGTTGACATTGCAGGGTGGACCCATCACAGTGACATCTACTACTCCGTCTGGTGCTACTGGGAATCCGATGCGGACAGTGCGTTCCGGCTTAGCACAGAGTCGAAGAGCACCGTGCACACCATCAAGACTCCTCAGCGGCCAGACCAAGCCACCCTTGTCCTCACGGTGCGTGCCACGGATGAATGGGAGCACCCCCACAAAGAGTGCGAAGGCTGCCACATCGCTTCCGCCCTGGCCCCCCTTCCGCTGGCGGAGGGGCTCGCGTACATCGACAGCCTGTTGGTGGCGCCCTGGGACAGCGTGCACTTTGTCATAGATTTCCTGGCGGTCATCTTCGACGGGGAGGAGGTCGACCGGCAGCGGCACGAGACTTTCCTGGACAAGGCGCTGGCCGTGGCGCAGCGGGACGTGGGCCTCTTCGTCACCCAGACGTCCCACAGCTTCTGGGCCCACCTGAACCTCCGCACGAGGGTCACCGACTACGACCTCAAAGTGACCCGCCTCTTCGACGCGCTCGCGACCGGCGGGACCACCATCAGCGAGACCGCCCTGACCAGCATCTCGTGGATCTACGGGTCCGTCATGAGGCGGTTTGCGGCTCCGACCGCCAAGGGAGCGCAGAGTATCTGGGACGCGTTGGGGGATGCCACTATCCCACCGACCTCCAAATTTGCAACGCTGATGGACCGTGAAGCGGGGCTGCCGCCCACGGGCCCTGCACGGTCCGCTTCGGACTGGGCCGAGCCCCCGTCCGCCCGGTCGGTCAAGATGCAGGTGGAGGTCGATCTCACCGCCATGATCCGCAACTTGTACCAGCGCCTCATCGCCCTCGCCGCGATCCGCGACGTCGACTGCCTGCAGTCCGACCCGCACCTGTACCCCGCCGAGGACCGGTGCTTCACCGTGTGCGCCCTCACCGCCTACCGGGACGAGCTGGGCAGCAACTTCTCCCGCGTGGTGGCCGACGACCCGCTCCCGTACGGGGGGGACGCCCTGCTGCAGTTCGCGGTGACGAACCGCGCGTGGTTCGACCGGATCGGGGGCGACCTCCCGGAGTTCGCCACGCTGGTGTCGCTGCGCCTCGGGAAGGACTGCCATTTCCACGCGCCCCGGCAGCACCTGTCGCACGTGCTGTGGAGGGTGTCGGTGGTGGACACCGTCACCGCGGAGGACCTTGGCCTCCCCGTCTCGCGGGGCAACTACCAGGTCACGGTCCCCATCCCCTCGGACCCCGGGCTGCAGGACTGCATGGTGAAGTCCAGCATGGCCCCGGTGCCGGACGGCGTGGGCCGCGAGGGGTATCGCAGCATCCCCCGGAGCCCGCTGAACGGGTACTGCATGACCGACGAGTTGGGCTGGGTGACGGTCACGGACCCCAGGCAGTTCCCCGCCGCCTCGAGCGACGGCATCCCGCTGCTGGCGTTGCTCGTGCTGACGGCTCTCGCGCCGTTCGTCTGCTTCGGCCTCTGGCAGTTCTGCAGGCAGACCAAGTCCCGACGCGACATCGACGGCAAATTGAACCCGCAGTCTCCGGAGGGGCCCTCCACCAAAGCGGACCGCCCGGCGGACCTCGTCCGGTCCCTCCTGGGGGATCCCTCGCAGTTGGCGATCGACTGGGTCCGGCGCTTGGCCATCGAGTGGCGGCAGCCCCACCCCGAAAAGTGCAGGCCTATTGAGCCCATCCCGGAGCCGGACCCTGGGCCTTCCCATGCCCTTTCGCATTCGGACAATGAGTCAGACCAGCACAGTGCCCCCCAGTCCTCGAACTCGAACTCCGCTCGCATGCGGGAGGCCGTCCACCTCAGCCCCCCCTTTGAAGTGGCGCCTCAACCGAAACCAGCCCAACCTTTGGCCACCCCTGAATTTCTGAGCCCATTCCATTCTTGGTTGGAACCCAAAGGCTCCACGTCTAATCCATTGGAAGCCCTGCCCAGGCAGCCGTCATTCAGAGGAGACGACGTAGTGTTGGAGGTTGTGCCCGTGGGAGCAGACCCTGATATGATGCTGGAGGCTCTGCCAGTGGTGATTCCGAAAGGCCACATTGTTGGACCTGATGGATTGGGGCGTGGCGAATCGCTCATCTTGAAAAGGCCCGATGAACCTGTGGACTGGATGGATCACCAACGTGATGGACACCCGGATGGTGTTGAGATGATGGATGATCTCCGAAAGAAGGATGACATCATCAGGCTGGAGGTTGTACCAGTGGTGAGTCCTGAGGGTCACATTGTTGGACCTGATGGTTTGGGGCGTGGCGAATCGCTGATCTTGGAAAGGCCCGATGAACCTGTGGACTGGATGGATCACCAACGTGATAGAGATCCGGATGGTGTTGAGATGATGGATGATCTCCGAAAGAAGGATGACATCATCAGGCTGGAGGTTGTACCAGTGGTGGGTTCCGAGGGTCACATTGTTGGTCCTGATGGCTTGGGGCGTGGCGAATCGCTGATCATTGAAAGGCCCGATGAACCTGTGGACTGGATGGATCACCAACGTGATAGAGATCCGGATGGTGTTGAGATGATGGATGATCTCAGAAAGAAGGATGACATCATCAGGCTGGAGGTTGTACCAGTGGTGAGTCCGGAGCGTCACATTGTTGGTCCTGATGGCTTGGGGCGTGGCGAATCGCTGATCATTGAAAGGCCCGATGAACCTGTGGACTGGATGGATCACCAACGTGATAGAGATCCGGATGGTGTTGAGATGATGGATGATCTCAGAAAGAAGGATGACATCATCAGGCTGGAGGTTGTACCAGTGGTGAGTCCGGAGCGTCACATTGTTGGTCCTGATGGCTTGGGGCGTGGCGAATCACTGATCATTGAAAGGCCCGATGAACCTGTGGACTGGATGGATGCTGTTCGGGGTACTGACCCGAATGGCGTTGAGATGATGGATGATCTCAGAAAGAAGCCAGATGTCATCACACCCGAGGGCATGCCAGTGATCATACCAGGAGGTCACATCATGGGCGCTGATGGATTGGGACGTGGTTCTTCACTCGTTCACGAAAGGCCCGATGAGCCTGTGCATTGGATGGATCACCGAGATCGTGTTGCCCCAGACGGTGTTGAGATGATGGATGATCCCCAAAAGAGGCGCAATCCCCCTGGAAAGGGGGCGAAGGATGCCGTGATCTTGGAGGTCCTGCCAGTGTTAGATCCTGCAATCCGCGACTGTGGACCCGAAGGTGCTGCCGCTGTAAGACCGCCGGATGATGACTCGGTGGAGTGGATGGGTGACATGCATCGGCCATACGCAAATGGTGTTGAACTCATGGATGGACCCGGGAAGCGCAAGCCCCCTGGCCCCCCTGATGAGGCAGCTGGCAGTGGCATCACCCTGGAGGTCGTGCCGGTGCTGGAGCCTTCGGCGAAGCGCGCGCGCGACCGAGACGGCGGTCCCGCTTTCAGAAGCCCCGATGACGACCCGGAGTGGATGGACGGTGACATGTGTCGGCGGCATCCGGACGGCGTGGAGATCATGGACGGCATCAAGCAGCGCATGCCTCGTGGTACTCCACCCGAGGCAGCCGATGGCGATATTCTCTTCCTGGAGGCCGTGCCGGTGCTGGAAACTCGTGGTCGCAAGCCGGTGCTCGATGGAGATGGAGGTGCGGCTGCGGGAAGGCCTGATGTGCCAGTGGAATGGATGGATGACGTGTGTGGGCAGTACCCAGACCGTGTGGAAATGCTGGATGACATCCGAAAGCGGCGGACTCCGTCGGGGACCCCAATGAAGGTCGCACAAGAGAGTGCCCTCGCCCTGGACCGCGTGCCAGTCATGGGGCCTCCGGCTCAGCGAGACGGCGGTCCCGCTTTCAGAGGCCCCGATGACGACCCGGAGTGGATGGACGGGGACATGCGGCGGCGGCATCCGGACGGCGTGGAGATCATGGACGGCGTCCGGGGGTATCCCGACGTCCCTGGGCCCGTCGGCCCTGAGTGGGCGCGGGGCCGCGCCGCATGGAGGCCCGTCTGTGCCGATCCCTCGCAGCGCGGGAGCAGCGACGAGGTGAACTGGATGGATGGCGCTGGGCAGGGGGCGCCGGGGAGCGCCGTGCTGATGGACGCGGACCGGAGACCACGCAGGCCCCTGCAGTCGGCGGGTCGATGGAAGCCGGAGGACGACGGGGCAGACCCCAGGGCCGATGCGGATGAAGGGCAACCCCTGGGCCCGCCACCGCCCGGGGGCCCGCAGAGGCCGAGGCGGGGGGATCCGGATTACTGGATGGACGGCTGGAACAACGCCGTCCCCAACGCCATCTTCCTCGACCCCCTGAAGCGGGGGTCCGACCACCCGGACTACGGGGAGAGCCCCCGTGACCACCGCGTGCCCGTCACCGGCCGCCCCGTGTCCCCCGCCGACGCCCCGCCCGCGCAGCCCCTGCCCGTCGTGGGCCGGCCCGTCCCGGCCTCGGGCCCCGTGAAGCGCGCCTCCGACGACGACGACCCCGACACCGTCTGGATGGACGGCGTCGCCTTCGACGCGGCGGCCCCGGGGGTGGCGCACATGCTGGACGACTACGGGCGGACGGTGCTGCCCCGGCACGGCCCCGCGGGCCCCCCGCCGCCGCCGCACTCGCCGCGGGACTGCGGCGACCACCCGGCGGCCCGTAGGCCGGCGACTGGCCGGCCCCCCCTGTCGGGCGGGCTGCGGCGGCAGAACACGGACGACCCCGTGAACTGGATGGACCGGCCCGGGGGTCTGGCGTACCCCGCCGAGGCCGAGTTCATGGACGGGGTCGGGGGGGCGAGGGGGCCCGGGTCCGACTTGGCCAGTCTGGACGCGCTCAGCCGCATGGCATCGGAGGTGTCCCTCCCGGACGTCCCGGAGCCCGGGCGGAGGGGCTGGCGCGCGGTCCTCTCGTGGCCCCTCCGGAAGATGTTCGGAGCGGAGGCCGCGGACGAGGGCAGCCCGGCCGAGGCCCTGGAGTTTGGGCGGCCCCGCCGGCCCGACGCGATGCGGTCGCCCGACAACTCCCCGCGGACCCGCACCGTGAGCTCGCCGCTGTCCCGGTTGTCGTCCTCGCACTCGCCGCCGGGCTCCCGCCCCCGGGGGACGCCGCGCGACGCGCTGCCGCGGGGCGACGACGTGTGTTGGATGGACCAGTACGGGGCCCACGGCCCGTGTGTCCCGGCCACGATGCTGTCGGCGGTGGGCCGGGGCACCCCCGTGCCCGGCCTCCTGGTGGACGCCCCCCTCAACCCCCTGAGCGGCTCCCCGGAGCGCCTTCGGGGGGCCCGGCTGACGGGCAATCAGTCCCCGCCCCGCGGCGTGCGGCGGTCCCCGTGGAGCCGGGCCGCGAGCCGGAACCAGTCGCCCGCGCTCTCCGCCGTTGGCGGCCGGGCCAGCCCGTTCGACGAGAACGTCGAGTGGATGGACGGCTGCCGGCAGGTCACGCTGGGGAACGTGACGATGCTGTCGCACATCCGGGACCGGGGGGGGCTCGGCCCGTCGCGGCACCAGTCGCCGCTGGGGCAGGGCCCGGGGCTGCCGCGGTGGCTGGAGCTCCCGCGGGCCCCGCTGGACGGCGCGGGCACCCCCTGGCGGTCGCGGTCGCCCAACCTGGGGCAGGAGGAGTACGAGGAGGGCCACGCGTGCAACGTCAGCATGCAGTCCCTGCGGTCCCTGAACGCCAAGGCCGCCGCCGCGCTGGACAACCAGCCCCCCGGGAAGTGGAGCCGCGGCCCCGACGACGCCATCATGCTCTCCAAGATCCGGCCCCGGAACGGCGCGGACCTGCTGCCCGAAGAGATGACGCTGGACGGCATCAAGGCCCAAAGGGAGAGCCCCCCCGGGCGGCTCTCCAAACTCCGCTCCCGCCTGCGCAGCAGGTCCCCCGCCCTCAGCGTCGAGTCCAACAGCTCCTCGCCTCTCGCGGCGGGGGCGCCCTCGCGGCCGCGGTCGCCCACGCCGACGCCCGTGGGGGTGCACGTGCCGGCGCCGCAGGACGGCAGCCCCTCCAACGCCCAAGGGCTGAGTGCCTCGTGGCGGCCCCGCGACCCGTCGCCCGTGTCCTTCCCGCGCATGGGGAGCCGCTCCGTCATGCGGCAGGACGAGCATCGGGAGGTGCCGACGGCGTCGCCCGTGGGGGCCGTGGAGGAGCTCGTGCGGGCCGCACGCGCCAGCGATTCGGAAGGCGGGACGCCGGTGCCTGAGCTGGCGATCCCCGAGCAAAGCGCCGCTGATCCGCGCACGCCCCCCGTCCCTGAAGAACAAAGGGAAGCCGCCGCAGCTGCAGCGGAGCCTTCAATCTCCAAACCGTCAAAGATCAAGAAGTTGAAGGCCGCGGTGCACAGGTGGTTCCGGACGGGCGCCGCGAAGTAACGGTCGCGGCGCGCGGGCCAGGGCCCCGCCGCACACCCAAGTGTCCGGACTTCCATCGCGTCGCCGCGCATACGTTTTGTGTTCGCTCCATCGCATCGTGCCTGTCTGTCGGGAGGCGGGGGGGGGCTGGTCTCTTTTCCCGTGCACAGTGCTCAGTTCAACGGGAGGGCACAGAGACCTCGACAGACGACGCATCAAAAGGTAGCATTCCGGAGGTTGTGCACCAGCCCATCTCCTCCCCCTCTTTGGTTTTCAATGCTCAGCTGCCCCCCACAAGGCAGTGTCGACTGATGAGCTGCCAGCCCAGGCCCTTCATAGTGCTGCCCTACCATCCGCCTTTACCACGCCTGTATTACTTGCAGCAGAACCCTTTGCTTTGGGAAGCTCCCAAATCGCTCGCTTCATGCATCACCAACGAGCCGCTTCTTCAATTCAGATGGCTCCATATGGTCCACATGCAGCTGCGTGCCCTCCATCTCCCTGCTTCACCTCCGGTGAATTCCGGGGAGACATTGAAAATTCCGCCTCCAGTGCCCGAAGCACTGGTCGGGGACAAGTTCAGACGATACAATCCCCCCCCCCCCCCACTGAGCTGCTTGCCAACCCGCCCCCTTGATACAACTTCGAACAAGCCCTGCAACCCCATGATTCTTTTTGGTCTCTATCTTGTGAACATTACCACCCGACCATTGGTCTGCTTTGAATAGGGTATGTGTTGGTCCAATTCTTAACGTGTCCCAAGACACGTGCCACTCCTCTGCAACCTGTGAACAAAGAGCAGACGGAGGGGACCTGCAGGACGCATTGCCTCGCGATAGCTGCCCCCTGTCCATAACCCAGAGTACTCGCTGGCTTCCCCCCTTCCCCTCTTCTAGGACTAAATGCACCATTTACAACAGCAAGGAACGCGATGCATGCCCCAAGTCCGAGAGCAACGAAAGTGTACGGGCGTCAGGGCCCCGCCATTGACGCCACCTTAGCGTGATATTTGGTCATTCAGGTGTAGATCTCGTGTAGCCAGCCCCCCCGTCTCTGTCCTTCTAGCAACCTCATAGAATTCTTTCTGATGGGCGCCCTGATCTGGGTTTCCCTGTGCAGCTGGCGTGCAGGCAGTGGAACTACGCTCCTTTGGAGCGGCATCTTGCAATGCTCCCGTGCTTATGTGTCCCAACGATGTTTTGGGATGGATGCCTCCTGTCGAATTATTGTAAAAACGCACTTCATTTTCCTCTGCTGACAACCCCGCCATCGGTGCTTTTCCAATTGTAGATTGGCCCCACTGTAATTGCAATCGGACCGTTCAACACGTGCCAAGAAGATGCCAATTTCAACAATTGCATCGACTGGCCTCCTGGGGAAGGAGTCTTGACTCCAATCTAACCCACCTGCCCTCCCTTCGCAGACTTCGCGCGGGCGACCTTTGTTTTTCAGATCTACTCATGGGACGGTGTGCAAGACTACTGGTACAAGGTCCTGATCCCTGCCAGCGCGTCCTCTGCATCACCATCCCGTGGGCTACGAACAGCCACATCTGCAGACCCATCTCAGGCCTCCTCAGACCCCCTTTGGGCAGCCGCAACGGTGCAGTGCGGACATCAGAAAACGGGCCTCTCGGGGAGCTTTGGTTGCCAAGTGCTTTCAATAGTGGGCATGTTGCACTAGTCGCTTGGTGCCGGGTCCAAATAAACGTGCCAGTGCGACGTTTCCAGCGAGTCTTCGTCTTTCATCTGATCTGGCTTGATCTGAGTGTGCCATCCAGGAAAACCCAAAGGGCATGCAATGCAAGCAAGACGAGATGTCGTGTTACCGAAATTTGGCTGGTCGGGTTCTCTGTATGGTCCCCTGTGCCATGTTGTTTCCTCCTGGTCGCGAAGCAGCATTATGTGCGCTTCTGCACCATGTTAAGGATCGGGCAAGGGGGGGTTGAGGTCCGCAACTTTTCGCAAGTTTCCGAACCCATGTCTTGGGCGTTATCGGTGGGTGAGTGTGAGCTTTGAAATCAGGTCGCAGATCTCTTGGAAACGCTCAGAGGTATTGTGCCGAACCCACTGGTGGTGAGGTCAGTATTCCTTTGCTTACTGATGCGCACTCGTCGCCATGGGATGGGATGATGTCTGTGGTGCATCAGGGGTGACCAGCAGTGGCTTGAAATTCGGCTGCTAAGCGGCCCGCACGCAAAGGTTTTCGGGAAAGGTTTCCAGGACAGGCTTTAGGCAGGCTCTAACCAGCCAACCCTTCCCCTTCCGGCCCTCGTAGGCACGTGCCCTCCCTAATACGCCGCCTCTCCTCCCCTGCCTCGTAAATACCCCTTTTGCTGTGTCCGGCCATTTTGCAGGTTTTGCAGCCACACCGCCTCGTAAGAGGCGGTGGGAGTCCAACGACATGATGTACTTCTCCTCGTGTCTGGGGGGTCGGTGTGCTTCTGTCAAGGCGTCACGCACGGATGCGAATTTCGCTCTCGAGATGGTGGTAACGGATTGGGCCCTCACACTATCAGGCGCTTCGCAAGTGGACGGGATCGCCATGGGACTGTGCACTGTTCGAAGGTAATGTGGCCGGCCACGGTGATTTGTTGGCTGCACACCGCAACCACCGCAAAGGGGGCGCATCGTGCACTGTGCGAAACGGCGGCTGTGTTCCACCGCCGGTAGCCACGGGTCCCAGGGTCCTGGATTCTGCCCCCCCGAGGCTGTCTTGAATGGATCATGCACGCTTCTGGAGGGGGGGTGGTTTGCAGGGGTGTTCCCGGGATGAACACCGTAGTAATTGGAGCTGTGCCCGCGCTGTGCGAAAACGCCCCCAAAGGGGGCCCGGCGTTGTATCCAAAGTTCTTCGAGATGCGTAGCCAAAGGTGCTGGCGTCCGCTGTGCATTGCATTGCCGACCCTCCCGTCCCTCCCCAAACCGGAGCTAAGCCCGTCGGGAAGGAGGCCGCGAAGAGTGCACTGCCTTTCGAGATTCGGGACGCAGAGGCCGCCATCCCAAGGACGAGGGGTAGGGGGATGACGGCCGTGCAGCTGACGATGGTGGCATTGCTGACCGGGACAGCTGCGCGGCTGCCGGCGGTGGTGCTCTCAGGAGCACCTGCGGCGGGTGAGAAGTACACGTGTCGTTGCTCCTGTGCCAAAGTATAGGTGTCGTAAGCCCCGCGCGCTCTCCCAAACGGGTCTGCGCTCGCGTCACAACCGCGTCTGTCTGCTTCAGCGAATGCGTCCGGCAGCAGGAGAGTCCAGGCCTCAGCCAAGAATCCATGGCCAGGGGCGAAGGGTCTGCATTAAGCTGGTGGTCGCTGTGTGGACGTGTGTACATGTGCGCGCGTGCCCCTGCATGTTTGTGCGTCCGTGCGTGCGTGTTCCTGTGTGTGTGTGTGTGTGTGTGTGTGCAGGGGTGGACACGACACGTGGACCGCCCCACCCGTTGGTGTCTTCTGACCGTGTACCTGCTGTACTACAGAAAGGCGCCTAGCCGCATGCTCTTCCACACCATCTTCTGCTTTCTTACGGCCTGACGAGATTCATTAGCGACCAGTGCAGTGCTCTGTCTATCTACCTGTTCGTCTCGCTTCAATCGTGTGTGTGTGCGTGCACGCGCGTGTGCGTGCGTCTCTCTCTCTCTCTCTCTCTCTCTCTCTCTCTCTCTGTGTGTGTGTGTGTGTGTGTATGGGCGTGTGTCGGCATACCTGATCTGCGTCCAGAAGTTAAACAAGTACACCCATCGCTCTCAGTGAATGTGTGCGCATGTGTGTGCTTGTGGGTGCATGCGTGCGTGCGTGTGTTTCTGCGATGGGCTGGGGACCACCTGTGCCGCCTGCGTCTTGCACAGGAGGATCTCCGCCTCCAGGGATGCATTGTGCGACAGTCGGAAGTGGGCTCCCCCGATGGTGTGCGCATCCTCCCCAGGCCAAGCCTCCTTTGCCCAGTCGCATCCTGCGAGAGCGCTGGTCAGCACTAGCCTTGCTGACCCACACTGTATGCTCTGCGGTCCTTCCCCTTCGTTTGCTGTGTTCTTCGGTTCATATCAGACCCACTGGTCAATATCTTTGATGGCCCCTTTCAGCACAACTTCGCAGCCAAGAAGCAATGTTGTGGTTCCAGCTGAGCAATGACGTGGCAATTCGGATGCTTGTCAGGAGAAGCAGGAGCGTTGTGTGTTCCAGCCCCCGATCCATTTTGTTGCGGAAACAACAACTGATCGAAGTATGTGCGGAGGGCCAGTCCGATGGTTCTCAATGCCCTGTGACACTTTTTTGGTGTACCTGGCCCACGGAGCTGGATCCGGGAGGCATGCGGGCTTCGCAGACAGACAGGGCGTCGCGACAATCTGCGCGTCGGGGGAATTTCTTGCAGAGGACTCAGCGATCGCCTTTGGGCTCCACTCCATAGATGCGGTGGATGGAGTGAATCTGGAAGGGCCTGACCAGTGAGAACATCACTGGCTCAGAAAGGGGAGCCGATGTAGCCACAGGGAGACAGGCTGAGAGGGAGACAGGCTTTCGCCAGTGTTCTTCGTTGACTCGAAAGTCGTCGCTCCCAGACTTGGGGAATTGTTCGTGTGTGGGTTGTTTCACGATAGAATCTTCCAGCCCCCAGGGTGAAGCGAGCGACACCTCTCGCTCGCTTTGAATCCGAGACACAGACTGCTGCAGCAATTGTCGCCTGCTCACTCTGGTATGGGCTGAGAAGGAAGGAAATTGATGCCGTCAGGTTGTGCAAACACAGATCTCTCCTATTCTACAATTCTGTGTTGGTTGCGACTTATATAATCCTTGTCTATGCCCTCGAGCAGCAAGTCGTAGCCCCAAAGCCCAGTTGATGGTTGGTTAGCCGCCAACCAGAAGGCATGCACTGCTGATCTGAACCAAAGTTTGCACCACTGTCCGACACGCACTTTGTTTCATGCAGCATTTCCATTGTGAACACTGAACACTGGGAGCGGTCAACAAAAGGGTACTACTGTGCAGGGCTATCCACTCTACCAAAGATTGAGCTGTGCATGTAAATATAAGATTCGAGCTTTCTTCAAGAGAGACCGCTGCTGCTGTTCATCCCCCCCCCCCCCCCACCTAAACAAACAATAATGGAGTGATCTATGGCCATTTGTCACTGCAGGATCACTGTGAGTGTCAAGGATCACCATGGGATCACTGTGAGTGTCATGTGGCATATGCCCCCAGAGCACTGCGAAAGGATTCAAGTTTTCAAGGCCCTGTGAACTCTGGCCTCATGTGGCATGCCTCATTTGAGCGCAGCTTCGCCTTAGCTGAGCTGATTTGGCTTGATTGGTGATGGTCTGCCACTGGTGTGCCTCTGAGTACAGAAAAGCCTATTCTCTCCGACCCCTGGATTCAGGGCAGTGACTGGAATTACACATCAGCAGATACACACATACTCTCAGCCCTGTCAACTTCTGTTGTCAGCCGCTGGAACTGTTTTACATCGCCTCGGTCCTGTCTTGTGGTACTAGGCTACAGTCTATAGCTGAACTCTAGTTTTCACAACTATCCTCCTCTCCTTAAAATAGGCCTAAAGTTTTCCAAGCCGCTGCAGACCCTGTCTCATGTGGTGTGCCGAAAGTGAGCCATCTTAATGAGCCCAGCTTGGCATTAGTTGAGTTAATTTGGCTTGGTGGAGCTGAGCCACAACTGGTGTGCCTTGGGATGGGGCTGCAGGGGCTGCAGGGGCTGCAGGGGCTGCAGGGGCTGCAGGGTGGCAGATTGGGGGAAACAACACGACTCCAGACCCCAACTATCTCCTACCCGCAAAGTATTTCTTTGGCGTCCCACCCAAATTGGTGATTTTTTGGGGTCACATTGCGACTGTGTTTTTCCCATTCATCTTTCACTGCATTCCAGTCCATTCTGGGTTGATTCCGGCAACTGGAATTGCCCATCAGTAGATACATGGACTGAAGCAGTCCCTTGTCCCCCAATCTCCCTTTTTCTCCCACTGCGGGGTGGCCAAAAAACTTGTCCCCTGCGCATGCATTGTGCAATTCTGGCCCATGATTACTACCCTGCTGACCTACGCCGAGTTACCCTTTTGACATGGCAATCCTCTCTTGTGCAATGCAACGCTTTTGTAATTCGCAGGAAGTGCTGGACCGACCAGTATCCCACTGCATCAGAATGGTGTCAGACTCATTCGTCCTCACGATGTGCCAGGTCCAGTACCGCATTTCGTGTTGGATGATCTTCGGATTGGACATTTCTGAACCAGGAGAGAGAGAGAGAGAGAGAGAGAGAGAGAGAGAGAGAGAGAGAGAGGGAGACTCTCGAGTGCCTTGTACAGGACAGGCCTTGACGAGACAACTTGGTCAGGGCCCAAAAATCAAGGAATTGCAGCACTGGCCCGTTCCATCTCTTGCAGCTTCCCCCCCCCCCCCCCTTTGTCCGAGCTATGCCCTTGTCCAAGCTACAGTAGGTTTGGTTCGGGGACAACAGTAATCGTAATTTTCGGGCACACGTGCCAGCACATGAGCGACAGAGTATCAGCCGGGGGGAGTTGCGAGGGGTGCTACATGCGATGCTCAGTCGGGAGGCGGGGGAGCGGATGGTGGTGGTGGTGGATTCCGAATACATTTTTAAGGCTATCACAGTGTGGACGGACAAGTGGAAGAGGCACGGGTGGCGCACGTCGTCAGGGGAGGTGGGGCACAGAGACTTGTGGGAGCACATTGATTGGCTTCGCGGGGAGGCCGGGGACAAGTTACAGGTCCGCTGGGTGCCATCGCACCTCGGGGTGGCCGGTAATGAGGCAGCCGATGAACTAGCGGGGCAGGGCCGGGAGCTGCACCCCTATAGCCTGCTGCCCCTGTCCAAACGACGCCGAGTCACGGAGTGGGATGCATTGGGGCTGGAGCCTATGGCAGAAGTGTCCGACCGGGACCTGGGGTCAGAGGTGGACTCTGGGGGGACGTCAAGCGGCAGTTCGACCGCATCGTCAACGTCGGACGACGAAGACGTTTTTCTGTCTAGCTCGGAAGACATGTCATTCAGTACGGATGTCAGCGACACGCGGTTGCGGGGGACGTGGGACAGTGACAGTGATGGGTTCAGTACGGACGTGAGTGAGAGCAGGAAGAGGCGGCGGAGGGGGATCGAGCCCTGAGACGGAGGGGCGCCAGTGGCGCCTCTGGAGCACGGGGCAACAACGGGGGAGGAGCATACCAGAAACACGCGTGGCTCCCAAGCCACGGTCGGTGGCGAGGTCGACGGGCACGCCACCGGGCATGTCCGCCTTGAAGGTCTGCACTAAGTGCATACCGCAGCAGCAACCGCTGGGGTCGGTGGGGGGGGGAGAGACCTGGTGGTTTCCACGGCCGGTACACAGCACATCGGACAGTAGCATATCGGAAACACGCTTGTCTCCCACGTCATGGGTCGTGGGTTCGAAACCCGGCGGACAGGTCGCTGGGGGTTCATCATAGTGGTCGACACGGGGGGTGGTTTTTATTTTCGTCTCGGAGGTACCTGTCAGCTCAACCCAGTTCCTGCTGAGGGTAGGGAGGGCGACCTGACCTATCCTGAAGAACTGTGGCGGCGCCTCCGGCGCCGTATCCGAAGGAGAGCTGTGGCGCTTCGCTGGACAGATGGGACAATGTGTGCCGCGGCTCCGCCGCGTGATACTTGCTGATTGAGGGCATAGGTCTGTCGGTGGGGACCTATTGCTGAACTTTCCACTGTTCTATGGCCAAGCTACAGTAGGCGCAGGGACTGTATTAATTTGGGACCTAATTTAATTTGGTACCAAATCTAGTGCAGCCACATCAGACATGGGTTTGGTGACAAATTTGCCAGTTACATAGAGTCATGGACACATTTGTTGTGGGTGTTTGCCCACTTGAACCCACATAGCTCTGATTTTGGGGATGTTTTGGCATTATCTTCCCCTTTCTTGGGGGGAGCCTTAAGCACAGTGCGCGCGCAGTGCAACTATTTGGGCGTCTAGCCGTACTAGAGACCCATACTTTGTGATACTAGGGGCCCCTAGGGGCATCATGGTGACCCGTAGCGTACGTTTTGACTTCTGATTTTGTCCCCCTTTTTTGGGGACCCCCGAGAATGCAAGGGTGACGTAGCATTTCCGCCCTCTTTTGGCCCCCAACCTTCCGGTGCTATTGAGGAAACCGGGACAATCTTTGAATCCACGCTTCGTTGCGTGGTGCATCATGGTGACCCCTGGCGTTGGTTTTGACTTCTGATTTTGTTCCCCTTCTTTTGGGGACCCCCGAGAATGCAGGGGTGACGTAGCATTTCCGCCCTCTTTTGGGCCCCAACCTTCCGGTGCTATTGAGGAAACCGGGACAATCTTTGAATCCAAAGTTACGGTTGCCATTGACAGCTTGGGCAACATCATTTGGATTTGTCCGTTTGCCCCGGGGACATCGGCGGATGTTCTCATTTGGGATCGCGAAGGGCCGAAAAGGAGCAAGGGGCATTATATTGATTAAGAGATTGGCTCCATGGATGGTGCACACAAGGGGCGCCTCCATGTGGCATGGCCATTTATCGGTCGAAAGACGTTGACCGAGCGGCAAAAGGAGTACAACGATGTTCATGGTTTCTATAGGGCACGCATTGAGCACTTGTTTGCACGCATGTGGCACTGGGGCATCGTAAGGAACATATGGAGGGGATCCGGTACAGAGTTGCATGAGTACGTGCGTGTACTCTTGCATTTGCAGCAATTTTTGATTCGAAGACAAGTACGGTCCCCTCCATATGGTCCATGGGAACACGTACCTGCACATGTATGGACCGCACCTACACAGGAGGACAATGATGATGAGGATGTTGTGGGTGATGATGGGGATGTTTGTGCCCTTTGTTGCACCAAGTTTGACCCTGAAAAGATGTCCATGTGTGACAAGTGTGAATTGCAATATTGTACGGATTGCATTGACACGCACACATGTGACAGACAGTGTGACATTTCTTTGATTCTGCAACTGTGTCATGTTGTGCACACAAGTGTGACATTTCTTTGATTCTGCAACTGTGTCATGTTGTGCACACAAGTTGCGTATTCTCAATGTGTACTTAGTTGACAATGGACCAGAAAGACATTTGTGTGTTCTTGAGGGTGGCGACCAATGCGCTGTTCATGGCCTTTCCAGATGTGCATGATGTGTGTTATGTGAAGGGAAGGTGGTTTGCAACTTTCTTGAGCTGGGGCAGTTTGGGTCACCTAATTCTAAGGGCGTTTCCAAGGGGTGTGCTTGGGGGCTCTTCAGGGGGAACATAGTCTAAAAGTAGCGCGCAGTGCGCGCGCAGTGCAAAGATTCCCCCTTGGTGGTGGCGTGTGTGCCGGTAGTTGTATGTGTCGCACGCAAGCTACTCCCTTGTCCAAGCTACAGTAGGCGTAGGGACCGTATTAATTTGGGTTTTTTGCGTAGCTAGGACAAGGGGGGGGGGGGCATTCAAGCTGATGTCTGTGCAGCACTTTGACCTTTTTGCCTTGTGGGGGGACCAATGCCTGCCGTGTGCAAAGTATATGTATTGTTCGGTGTTTTTTGAATTGCCAAGTCTTTGGCACATTTTCTCTACGCTTATCCTGTGTGATCAGGCCATTGCTTAGTGTGGCAGACACCCCACCCCCCGAGGAGGGGGCGAGGGTGGGTCAGAGACCAAAAAAAGGTTTGTGTGCCTAAAATCGGCCTCAAATTTCCGGCCCTTTTAAGGGGGAGCGGCACGCACCGTGCGCTCACCGTGCGCGCACCGTGCATCTTTTTTATTTGGATAATTTTACTTTGACCCCAGTGTTTTGCTTTGCTGTTTGCTGTTGCCCCGTGAGGTGTCGTGTTGCTGAGCTGGTGCCCCAATTCACCCTGCATGCCATGAGGATTGCATTGTACATGTCATCCCTTGGTCTATAGCTCAGCAACACAATGTCTTTGTCTTGGGTTCGAGCCGGTACCCCTGTCTTCTACAACCGCAGCAGTGCAAATGAGTGGGTTCCTGCTACAATTCTGAGTCCCTCGCAACACCCTGGTGGGTGATTACCTATGCATGCAATATGAGGTGAGTGGGAAGGCCGTGATTCATGGTACTGTTGCACTCCACCGCCCCGAGTTCCAAATTCGGAGCCCATCCCCATCCCCCTTGGTGTCTTCCAAATCTGGACCTGACAGGGCGCCCCCAGGAACTTGATGAACAGCTGTTGTGCATCAATCATTTTGCTGTGTACAATCCACATTAAATTCAGACTGCAAGAAACTGATGTGATACCCATTTCTGGGCTGTTTTCTTGGTGCCAATGTTGCTGTCTAGTACCTTTCTGTGAGGGTCCAATTGGGGGGTGAAAGCCGTGTAATTGCCCCAAGCGGTGCACACCGTGCGCGCACCGTGCACCCGCTCCCGGTTAATAAATTTCATTTTTGCCCGAGGAAAAATTCTCTGATGTGGGTGGGTGGGTGGGTGGGTGGGTGGGTGGGTGGGCTGGCCAGGGCCCCAAACAGCCCCCTGGGTTGTTACGGGGTCACTAAGCAATGGCCTGTGTGTGATGCGCAAGCACAGGGCGACATGGAAAATACATTTGGAGCGCGTAGATAGATGGCAAGCAGCAAAGGCTTGTTCGAAGTCATTGCAGGATAGACACCAATTGGTTTCTCTTTCTTGCTGCCTCCTAGTGAGCAGTTGTTGTTTCAGTCATTCCTTGTAATCAGTCATGACACGTCTGGCCCTCTCTGGATGCCTACTTCTTGTTGACCCACGATGGTTTTCTTCCTGTGACAACGCTAACCTAACAGACTAGTTCGGTAAAATGACGATTCCCTTCCTGTGCAGGAGGGACGTAAAGGGGCACAAACAACATTTGTGAGCAAAGGGACAATTGTCCCACTCTATCTCACTCTATCCATGAGCGGATGATTCCCTCCTCAAAGAGGGAATCCTGCCGCGCAGGGCCTTGTTGCTGGTGTTGCCATCCGGGGCCTTTCTGTGAGGGTCAGTCTGGTGGATGAATGCCGGAGTAGTTACCCAAACGGGTGCACACCGTGCGCCTACTGTGCACCTGCTCCCTTACGAGACATAGGGGTGTGTCAACAACAGCACAATTTCCCTGTGTTGAGCTAGGTGGCCTTGTCTTGTGCAAGACGATGGTGATACAACGACCTGCATTTCGTAAGGGATTATGTAAGGCGTGAATCATTTGCCCACGAACAGCGACGCACATATCCACCACGGTTTGGGCCATCATCATTCAAAGTTACACGAGTCGTACACTACTTGCTTTACTTCTACTTTACTTCTATTTTACTGCTCTACTTTTACTTCCTTTACTTCTACTTTACTTCTATTTTACTGCTCTACTTTTACTTCTACCGCCACCACATCGCCTGATGGGACAATCGTAGCATCGGACAGCTCTGATCCTTGATTCCAAGTGATTTCTCGAGTGCCTTCTGGTGAGCGAGCTTCGCCAGCCTGCCGTGGCCTGAACCCCCCCCCTAAAAAAAAAGGTCACACGAGTCGTTGTCCCCTGCTGATAAATTGCCACCACACCCTGATTGTCCCATCAAAAATGTGAGGTAGCTCCTCCCTCCCTCCCAGCCCTCCCTCCCTCCCTGCCTGCTTGCCTTCCTATCTCTTTCTCACTCTGAAAAAATTGTCATCATGATTCTATGGCCTCACTGGGATGATTCTTCGTGCACAGGTGGGTTTCTGATTGGGACGGATCCCTGTCTTCAAGGAGGTGTGCTAGTGACATGACGCGGACAACACTGCCGACAAGCAGCTTACCATCAATGGTTGGGTACCCAGATGTGGGCACCAAGTGCTGGTATTCTCAGGGACGTCGCGTTACAGAAATTCCTTCTGTCTTTGGTAGGATCTGGTATTCGCAGTCATGTAGGGTTTTTACAATTCATTCACTACGGGACAAACAAGGGAGAGCAAGGGGCATTGTAGAACTGGACAGCTCTGAACCCAAGAGTTATCTCTGAGCATGACAGTTTCTTCAACAGCCTGTTTACAGCCTTTTTGTGTTTGAGCCAGAGGAGCTTTTACAAATGTGAGGGGACGTTTGACTGGGTGGTCAGGTTGCCATCCAGCATCATGGTGCACGTGGAAAGATGTTCGTCGTGCCCTGGCGCTTTTGACTGGGTTCCCCCGCCTGCCCATTTTGACTTCAGCACTGAACATGATGATGTCTCCTGGTGGCGTTGCTGTCCACTGAAACACAATGCCACTCTCAGTGGGCCCTTTGCTTCTGTATGTCATGACTCTCAATCATTGATAGTCAGTCATTGACTCAGGACACAATATCATTCACCACATTTTGAAAGATTTGGGACACATGAGAGAATCCCTAAGCATATGCCGGCATGATAGGCACAATGTGTGTCACGCAATTAAGTGTGTACAGTCTGGAAGAAGTTTCGAAAATTTTGAAAGCAATGGAGCTTGCGTTGAGAGCTTTGCGATTTGGTTTGAGTTTGCGACACAGAGGATGGAGTGCACTTTTTGTGTTTCGTCATTTTCGCCGGCTGCTTGGTGTAGATGCCCACTGCCATGTGTGCAGGACTATTCATACAAAAAACCAGCATCCCAATCTTCAAAACCAGGCAACAGCTGTTGACTTGGTCAGTGTGTAAGCGCTGTTATTGCATATTTGGGAGATTTTAATTTTCTGTCTGTACATATGATAGTAAGGAAGTTGTACTCAGCTTGAATTGGCCAGATGTAAGCATGGCCTTTGCTTCCATTTCTGCAGCTTGCCAATGTTGTGTTTGCTGTTCATACTAAAAGTGCTGCAGAATGCTTCGGATTTTGTACACCAGCCATCGAGTACGAGGTACAATTGGAGGTATCCTTTAAAACGTGGGATGGGTTGTGGAGTAGCACGAGATGTTTTATGTTGTTTTGTTCAACCACCCCTGTTGGTGGATGTTTTTTGGGGTTGCTGCACATCAGTTGGATACTCAGAATTATTTCCTGTCTAAACGTTGTAAAAGGCAGTGGACCGGCGGACCGAACGCGGTGGTTCCAGAGATAGAATTTGCTGACCGAAAGGAACATAGATAATGCTTTACCATGCCAAAGAGTCTGGTGGATGGTTCACACCAACCATGCATCCTGTGTTTCAAACAAGGTGGGGTATTTGGGTACCCAGAACACATTGGGAAGGTCAGATTTGGCCCGGCCCGCAACTGTTGGTGTCATTTGCGCAAGTTGCAGACCTGCATGTCTTGAAAGATGTGGTGGGGGCATCGACAAATGGATTTCTTTGGTTCGTCACTCAACCACTCCATTCAAAAAGCGAATTATGGCCTGGCCAGCCCCCCAAGGCGCCGTCAAGTGCAAAAAAAAAATTCAAAAAGCGAATTCTCATACAGGCCCCATGTGAGAGACTTCACATTACCAAAGATCTGATAAGTTTGTGAGCATTGGTGGGTTTGCAACACACAAATGCAATGAGAAGTGTTGGACCTTGCTGAAAACCTGGCATGCTGGTTGCTTTGGTGCAGTCACCCAATCCGGAAAGTTGTGTATGTCAACTGCTGACATAGGATGCACCACTATATAGTACAGCATATGTCATATTGAGTGGCCCGTCAGACATTTGGAAGCAAAGGTATGAAATCATGCTACAAGCAGTATTTTTAAACAGCGATTTTAACTTTGCTTGTCCGCAGTTGCTAGTGCAAGATCAACCAAAAACTGAATACAGTGAAAGTTAATGCTTTTTTCTGCTTTGTCCATTAGTCAATGCAAAATTTTTGTATGCATGTTGCCCTCCTATTTGCCATCTCTCTGCTACCCGCTTTGTGAAACGAAACTCCCCTAGCCTCTTCTGCTTTGTAATCGCCCACCACCCCTAGGTGCATAACCCCCGCCCCTTTTCTCCCCGATTTTCCTTGTACGCAACATGGTCATTACCGTTTCGGCACCACAAAAGGCCCCCCTCCCCCTCCATACCCCCCCCACTCTTTGGTGCAGAGATCCAACCTCTATGCATTGTGTTGAATCTCATTCTGTTTTTGCCCTCAAGTGATCATTTCTTTATCTTTTTCGACAACTTATACGTGGTCAAGCTCTTTAACTTTGACACTTTGCAGAATGTTGGGAACATGGGTTTTTGCATGCATATTTGCAGTGATACATCTCTCCGGAGTAAAATTGATTTAGAGAAGGGGACATTCAACGCCCCTTTTCCCCGCTCGGATCAACTTTATGGTAGAGGATTGTAACATCGCAAGCAGGCATGTAAAACACCCGCCCTGCCTTGTCAGCATGTTCTTGACAGTGCTTCTACCCGGGAGGTTGATTCGTTGGTGAGAAGGGCAAAAAAATAGGGTCACACAAATTGGTTGTGCCCATGGTTGTGGTTGTGGTGGTATCCGTCACGTAGTTGTCGTTTTTGTTGATGCTTGTGTTGTTTGTGTTCTAGATGTCGTTGTTGTTGATTGACAACAGAAACCATTGGTTCGTGGGTGTTCTTTTAAAGTAGTGTCCAAGGGGCCAGAAGCAAAAAAAGTTGGGATGGGCGTTCGAATGAAATTTTTTTTTCCGCTTCAGTAGAGAAGCGGGTTGAAATGTTTCAGACTAATAGTTTGGGCCAACCTTCAAACAATACTTGAGAAAGGGTGCTGTTGAGACATAGGGGTAGCATGGACGGTGGTTCCAAACGGTCATTTTTTTGTGCACTGAAAGTAATGATAAAAACAGAGGTACCCGGAAACAAATAGCACCCGTGCGACCCGTTTGAAGGAGCTAGAAAGCATTTTTCATGATTTACTTATACAGTGGCAATCATGGTTGAAAGATACACGGATGGTTGAATGTGCATGTATTGGAAGTGGAGCATGAATGATGTGTCGGAGTATGTTACAGATCCAAGGGGTTCCGTGGAAAGAGATTGGACATTAAAACAGGGCAGGGGGGTGATTTTGGGAATCCACTTAGCACAAAAGCTAGCGATCTCAGGGTGTTGAAATCCTACATGGTCTTTAATTCATGCACAGCAAACGTTCTGGTTAGAAAGGTTGGTTTGGACAGAGACAAACAGCATCATCTAAAGGGCATCAATAGTAAGACCAACAACACGACCCACCACCACGACAACAACAATCAACATTCAATACACCATTGCCATGAATCAAGCACTCTTCGGTAACATAATACCGACTTTGGCCTCCTTCCATGCCCTACAGGTGCGTTTCTATGGACATCGCACGGGTATGGCAGGTAAGAAGAGGTGTCAAGACATGATATGCATTAGAAAAGGTAAATTTTTTCACGATCCATCACTCCGTTAAGACAATAGCATAGAAAAGTCTTTTCCATTTTCTAACATATAAGGCAAAACGGTAAGAGAGTTCAATTGGTGAGAATGAACCATGCTTTGGGTAAGAATAAAAAGCGAAGAAGAGAAAAATCTGGGCCTTACAAGGTTCGCACAATGTCCTTTGTGGCCGCAGACAGAGCCTAAGAAAGAGGTATGTGCTAGGAGCCCAACAGTAGCGCAAACACATTATGCCCACGCAACTGCAAAGTTGTGTAGTTGTGAAATCAAAACTGCCATTCATCCAAAAATGTGAACATTTCCCGCCGTTTCAATACCGTTAACATCGAGGTTTCCTATGATTGAGCACTGAGTAGAGCAGCAAAGTAAAAGCTTGCACTATGCATTGCCCATCTCGGCAAAGGTATTTTCGTTCAATGCCTAAGTTCTCTAGCCAAGACACCGTTGCATGAAGGCACCGGACACCTTCTTGGTTGACGAATAAAGTGTCCATAAGGTCCAATTCTGCCAAGTCGGTGTAACAATTTAGGCTTGGGAATCTAGGCAATGAACAATAGGTCTTGAATGCCGTGAAGCTTTCTTGGCACCGAGGTAGTAGGGCATGCATCTTGCATCATCTTGCACCTAGCATGGTATAGCGCATCCAAAGAATGTTTGTTCTGGGTCATCTACATATCCATCATAGCGAAACATCACAAAATGTTTTTGCAAAAATTGCTCCTTGGCTTTCAACCTCCTCGGTGGAAAATCTTTGTTCGGATTCGATGATGGAACATTGCGCCCAACACGGCTTGTGCCATGGGTACAATCTTGCAATAGTTGGCGATATAAAATTGCACTTTTTGCCACCAATAGTGGATGGACCTAGTTATCCAAAGAATTTGTGTCCACAAGCAGACCAATGGACAAAAATGTTGAGTTTGTTGGCCTGTCACATCACACATCTTGGTCAAATTTGTAGCTGATTTGAGAGATTCGTCCACAAGAACATGCACAAAAATACCCAAGTGGGCCATTGAACAATGTGATTTTGTTGCCTTTTGAATCCCAACCATCTTGGTTTTCGCGGGAACATTGGTGCCGGTTAGTCAACCCAGGTGTCACAACAAGTTTTGATGTTGGCAATAAATGCCCCAAAATGAAATATGTATGCTTCATGCCTGTTCAGCATTGTCAATTATCAAATTTTGTTTTCTGTTAATTTCGTTTCTTTTTGTACTTTTGTTTTTGAGATGGAAAATATGCCAATAAATGCTTCACGTTACTTTTTTTTTTCTCGGACTCGGGGATATCTTTTTTCATGCCTTTTCAGCATTCTCAATTATCAAATTTAATTGTTGGCTAACTTTTGTTTTGAAACGCAAAATGTTTGAAAATATGATTCACACTCTTTTTTCAAAATCCTATTAAGCAAAAGAACTTGCTTTAACCTGTTTTGAAATCAAATTTATGTGTTTCACCCCCAAAAACCTCTCTCTTCTGGTGTGTGCATTTTCAGCAACATTATCATATTGTACAGCTTTCACCCTGTGGCATGGTTGCGGTGTTTCTGAGATGTGCACCCAACCATACCCCCACTAAGGGACAGGCTGTAAATGAATTTAACACAACACAACACAAAGCAATGCAAACTGCAGCAAATCAATCTCATGCAATGATGGGCAACAAACGTCACCACCACTGGATCAATGCACCAGTTGAATCCATCAATCTTTCGGCAACAATCGATACTTACTGATGAACAAAAGATAACTCTGGCACATGAAAATATACATATGCAATTCCACCACCATTCACTTGTTGTTATCCCCAAGCCCCTCTTCTTCAGCGTGCGTTGAATATTGAAATCATCAATACAGATCAATCAAAATCATGTGTGAAAAATGGTGCGTATGCATTTGTGCAGTGTGCCAGAAAAAATGCAAATGGGCAATACCACTGTGCATGCATCATCCGTAAGGTGCGATCTTGCGCCTTCTCCAGCTCCAAATTCTACAAACTCTCTGCATTTCAGCACATTTACACATGCAACTGTATGTGCCCCCTTCTGAAAGACACAAAGAGCCAACAGAAAAAAGCAGACCTTAAAATCTTGTCATGCAGCATAAAGACAAAGATTGCAACTTCGGATCTCTGTATGCAACCATAGATCATTGCATAACTGAGAGACATTGATCCGAGTTGAACAGCCCAGCGCATGGTTTGGTTGAATGTACACTGTGTTTTTGCGCGTTACAGTGTCCCCTGCCTGGGTTCAAACAGAGCCAATTCAATTTAAATTGAGACTGTAATATACAAAATCTTGGGGCTACAGAAACGATTGTATACAAAGTCAGTGCTTGAGGATTCGGACCGCATGGCACAAAAAAGTGGTCACAACGGAAAGCACCCAGCACTGCGCTGCTTAGCCCAACCCACCCCTGATGCTGCTCTGGTGACACCCGTAGCATTCTTCTCTCTCATTTTGAGCCAAATACTAAACCCTGTTGTGCATCCCATGACAACCGCATCATTTTGTGCTACACCTGTGCGAGGATGTGTGAGCGTGACACTGAACAAAGGTGATTCTTGCAAGAAAAACAATGACTGTCCCAAGGTGGATCACAAACAGCAAATCAAGCACACAGGCACACAACTGCACAACAATTCTTTTTGGCGACGACTTCATCCCATGCCCTCCAGTAAGCCCCGAACAAATGCGCATGCAAAAATCACCTGACATTCACAGCAATTCAAAACAATATTTGCAGACAAGATTTGCACAATGGGCACACAGAACACTATGCAGATGCACATACGCATGAAGACACACGCCACCCCCCACCCCCCCACCACAAAAACACCCACAATGCAAAATGATTCCAACACCAACACCCTTGTCTCACGGTATCCCGGGGGTTTTGGCATGACGCCATGGTATCCCTGGTTGAGGTACTGCAGCGTTTGAAACAGTGGTGCACGTTTGGGGTGGTGGTTTTGGGGGCGTTTCAAAGCGGGGTGGGAAATTGCAGGCCTTTCTTGGGATTGCCTCCCAAAAACATCAGCGCCACTGGCACGACCGTATCATTGCGAAAAATCGGTGCAAAAAGAAGCAAGCATGCCGGTCCAACTAGGTCACACATCAGTGGAACCATGGAATGTCAATTTACTGCCGTCAGGCATGACAAATGAAATGAGAAAAACACCACAGGTGCAGGAGTGGTGGGGGCAATCCACAGCGTTCAGAAAACGCCTGAATCTGCTGTTGCCTCTGCGTCATCCCAATAAGAAGCACTGTAATCAAAATGCTGAACCGTCCCTTGACGCCGCGTTGTTGCTGTTCAACGAAATATCCCGAGACGGCTGGCAAATATGGCGACCATCGATTCTTTTTTTTCGAAATTGTACCAAATCCGCACTTGGGGCCGAAAATGGCCTAACTCCTCTTTAGCAGGCAGGCAACAGCAACCAACCAACGCGAGGGTCGGTGCTGGATGCAGAGAGCATGACACAGTGTTGCCACTGCATCAAACACTGCAACAAGCTCCTTAACATCCCCAGCCTTAATCCAACAAACAAGGGTACCGTTGACTGGTGTGCCGATACAGGCGAAAACGATTTCAACTGTCAAAAACACTGCGATGCGAGATTACTTGTGCGCATAGCATGGGAAAGTGACGCCTGGGTGTTAAACTGGCGCATCAATGCCAAATTGGTGCGCCTTCCAAAGTGATGGGTCACTCTGTAGGACAAGGCAGCCCATGTTTCAGACAACCACACATTTCGCCGGTGGCAAGGTCTGCAAAGCGTATCACGCTTGTGTAGAACCAATTATTGGTCATTGTACGCATTATGTTTGTGCTCGCAGAGCTTCCATTGTGCTGCCGGACCCCAGGGCCTTGGTGATTACATGTGATGTGGCATGGGATAGACTCCATGACATAGCCGTTCAGCATTCGCTGTGGGCCCTGCCAATCGATCGTTGAGATTGCGCAACATACGCGACCGTGCCGATTCATACTTAAGATCAAAAGGAGGGTTTTGTGGAGGTTCCCAGGAAACGCCTAGCGCCTCCAACGATGCGCGGCGCTAGGCACCAGTCCAACCATGTGGCTATATTTCTTGGCTGCCGCCTGCTGCCTGGTTCAAGAGCCAAGGCACAGCGGCCCAGTGACCGAAGCTTCATGAAATTCCCGCGTTCTACAAGAAAACCACATGCAACGCTCCCGAGGAACGTTGCATGCAAGAGAAGACGACGAAGCAAGGGGGATTTTGGCAAGAAGCCATGGTCTTGTGTTCTCGAAGCAAGGGGGAGGGGATGTGGGAGGTCAGGAGTGAAATGAGGAGTGAAGCGGATCCAATGCTGTTGGATGCCAATGCACACTTCTGAGTGATCAGGGGCATGAAATGACGGAAACATACACGTTGTATGCATGCAAGCCATGCATATCTGCCCTGGGTGTGGGGATCATCGCTCAACATCTTTCACGAATATGAGCATACTCTTTGAATAGCAGAACAGTACAGGGCTTGGCCCATGCCTTGCTGCGTGCTTCCAACCTGGCCCATCACATGCCGTATGCCAATGTCCTTCTACGGCTTCCCTGCACATGCCCAGCTCCTTCCGTGCGCCGTGCATTAGCCTATCCAGAATTACGTTCACACAATCCAACAGGAGAAGGCAGTGTAAAAACACAGAATTATATCCCCTCACACAACAACCCCCTACATCACCTCTTACATTACCTCTTTGACAGGGGTTTTGGCATGACACAGCTTGTTTGGGCGTTGAGGGAAGAGGGAAGAGGGAAGAGGACGGGCAGCCGGGGGTCGTTTTGTGAACCCCGGGGGGCGAGGTTTGGCATGATGCCATGGTTGGTTTCTCTGTGTGCAGCTGGCGGCATGGCCTATCTTTACCTCTCTACACCCCTTCCTTTCTCTTGGTAGGTTGTGCCAACGGAGCCCCCGCACTTTCCCTGTTTCACTGCTCCGTGTCAGGTCCACCCAGCCCGGTGCATCCAAGTGGACACCCCATACCGGTAGTGGGTGGTAAGTCGTGTTTTACGCGAGAACAATTGAAGGAGTCAAAAATTCATATTTGTCTGGCGGCATACCTTGGTGTATCTCCATCTTCCAAAGAGACACGTGCACCTGTGTGTGTGTGTGTGTGTGTGTCAAACGTAATGCAAAACTCAACAAACGTGTGTGCCTAGCACCATGCCAAAGCACCAAAAGGTCTATCTACAGTTCAAAAAAGGTATGACCTCTAATTCATTCGTTACAATGGTTCACAAGCGTTCCACAGCGCCCTTTAGGGCGCCTTAACCTCTTGATTACACGGCGAACTTAGGGCCAGGACAACAAATCAACGGTCTTGTGTGCGTGCGCACGCGCGCATGCGTGTGTGTGCGCGCGCACGTGTGTGTACCTGCCTCCCTTGCCCATGGATGACGCCATTAACACTCCATTGGCCCTCCACTGCTGCAGCTGTTGGTATTCACACAGGGCTAGTAGACCCAACCCCTCCAGCCAGCATTTCAAGGGCATGTGCCATGTACCACCATTCCCGTTGACATGCTTTGCAACCATGGCATTGCAAACCCAATTACTTTCCCCCTAACATCATGCTCGCGGCAACGCACCGTGTTGCACAGGGTTAGGGACTTATGTACAAGGGCAAGCGCCATGGACCGCAGCACGGGCACCGTGAACTGCGGCATAGGTGCGCGATTAAAGGACCATCGATCGGGCAAACGGTTCCACATGTCAGGTATTAGGTATTGTACGATGGGGGGATTGGTATGACACCTTGGTGTGTTTTGGTTTGTGTTACGATGGGGGGACAACCGCCACCCCTTTGATGGTCAAGGACCGCCTTTGGGGGTGCTTATCACAACACATTCTGAATGCAAAAACTAGCCCTTAGGGTCCCATTTAAAAAGGACCTCATACAGTATGTCTTGAAAGAGGATCACAAAGTCACGCACCGTGGGGTGCATCAAGGCAGGCTTATTGCGATGGTGTGTGTGTGTGTGTGTGTGTGTGTGTGTGTGTGTGTGTTTGTGTGTGTGAAACGCAATTGCACAGGCAACGAGCCAAAGCTCGTGTGTGTGTGCGACGCCATTTTGTTATCCTCCTTCTCCTTCGTCGTAAAAACCATCGGCGTTGCATTCTTGTTGGTTGTATGCGTGTGTGCAGCATATTGCCCAAGGCAACGAGTGCGCGCGCGCGCACGTGTGTGTGTGTGTGCGCGCGCGTGCGTGCGTGAAGCGGAGGCAATCCCTTTCATGCCGGCACCATCAACTAGTTCCTTACTGTGCATAGTAGCAAATTCGATTCCCGCTAAGGCTGGAACTGAGGCCTACGGCTACCAAGGCGATAAGCCCCCTTCCCCCCTCCTCAATGCACACACAGAGCTGGTCCTGTTGGGCCACGGCGGCCTGCTCGCGGTCCATTAGCGTGGCCAAGACCGCCAAGTTCATGCGGACAAAGGCAAGCACAGCCTCGCGGCCGGCGTCCGGTGTGGCGGCAAACACAAGGAATCGCATGCACAACGTGTAGAAGGCAAACCCAACAAAAAGCAACCGCTATTGTCGGGATCAACCAAACAATGTCCTCATTGCAGCATTCAATGCAACCTCGGTGCGGATTGAGCACTTGTCTCATGCGGCGCGACCATGAGCATCGAAAACGCCTTGCTTCACGTAGTGCAATTTGTACTAGTGTGTTCACGCAACCGGGTACGATGCGGCGCAATGACGTTGGCGATCTCGTGCCGGTGCAAGTCGCCACTTAACTCCACATTGCAAGCACACGAAATATGCGCATCCCTAGGCAAGATCACGGGGCGGCGGTGTGCAAGAAGGCGGGGCGGCGGGCACTTCGTCTTAGCTAAATTGGTGGGGCCCGAAGGCGACCTTGTGGAACGCTAAGCGAATCACGGGGGACATAAGGGACACGACCTGTTTCGCTCTCAAGCGCTTCCAAAACCGTTTGTGCACGCATCTTTCCCCATCAACAAGTCTCGTCGGTGGTGCCGCATTTGGGGACGACGGAGACACCACGGCATCGATCGAACCATCCGTTTGCGGCAACCCGCACCCGCTACTTGGCGACGGAGCATACTCAAGGGTGGGCGCGGGATATTGCGGGTCAAGCATGCTGCCTTGCGGCTCCGTAAGCGGGGCAGGCATCGGGACCGCGACCATCACGACTTTGTAGGTTTTGCCGTCGGCCATGAAGGTGCCATTCGGGGTGGTGATTGATGAAGGATCGTACGCTAGGGAAAGAAGATCATCGGAGAAATCACGTCGAAAAGCGGTCGCAATGAGAAAAGTGGATCGCGTCGGATGCGGAAACGTGATGATGGTACCGTCACCTTTCCCATTTATCCGGAAGAAGTGGAGGTGGAAGTGGAGAAGACGATTGCCTTACAACAAACAACAAATAACAAACGACAAATAAAGGTAATGCTTGCTCATACGTACCTTGCATCCCTTGCATGGGCATCGCACCGGAGGGCGACAAAGGTATGCCCAAATAATTTGAAGGATCAAGCGGAGGCGGTGGCGGTAATGGAACACTCGGTATGGGCGCCGGCGAAAAGGGCAAATTCAACGTTGATGAATCAAACGGCGGAGGAGGCGGAAGAGGCTGTATGGGCGCCGGCGAAAAGGGCAAATTCAAGTTTGATGGATCAAACGGCGGAGGAGGCGGAAGAGGCGGAAGAGGTGACGGCGGTAGTGGCATGGTGGGCATAGGTGCGGTGGTCGACGGTGAAAAAGGCATCGCCAAATGAAAAGGTGACGAATCCAATTGAGGAGGAGGCGGCGGCGGTGACAATGACCACGTAACATCCGCGCTCGGATACAACGCCGCCGGTGGGGACCATGGGACCGGCGGTGATGAACTTTCGATTGCTTGTCGGATGTTGGGGAAAATATTGCACGCTTGGGTCGTGAGCAAGTGTTGCACATGTACGTCGGAAAACAAGTCGCCGTTGAATTGCGACGGAGACATCGTGACGGGTTTGTTGTACACTTCACTATCGCGCGTCGCCGCTAGGATGTAGTCTTCGTATGGTTGCAGACCATTGTCGTGATAGTTAAGTGCAAACGGGCTGTTGTTTTGGAAAGCGGGCATATCCACGGATAAGGGCGCAGGTCTCATATCTGAGAAACCGGGCCCAGAAATACTTCCCAAAATCATGTGAATCTGAATTAGAAAAATTACAATCGTACAATCTTGGTTCTGGGAGTATATCGGAGAGGCAACTCTTCTAACAAAATTTGCTCGCTCCTGTGCGGTTCTTGGTGTATCGCCGTTTCCCCTCCGCGCGCCGCGTGCTCTTACCCATCAGGCAGAGCCAAATTCGAAACGCCTGCACGATCTTATCATACTATCTCTGTCCCTTTTCGCTTCGCCATACTTTCCAGAATGCACAACACCTATCAATTCTCCCATTCCCGAATAATGTGTTGCGTTTATCTCTGTCTCTGTGCCTCAGGGGGATTGCTTGAAAAGGCACCCGTACTGGGCTCCGTGAATGCACGGTTCCACACCAACGCTTGTACATTGGGTGCAAGTGTGCGATAATCAAGGTTACAGAGGGGTGAAGGTGCACGGTTCGCGGGGCGTGTGGTATGGTGTTTTGGTCACCATGCCATACGGCCCACAACATTTAGTGAGTAGGATGTAGGAGTCGCATTTGTGAACACATGAGAAACCGAGTTCTTCGGTAAGGCGAACCCTGCTACTGATGATCAGGTGGTGCAAAGCCGCGCAACCCCGAAAACGATTGAATTTGTTCCCGCGGGACGGTCTGCTCCGTTGGCACAACCTACCAATGGAAAGGAAAGGTGAGTAGAGAGGTGCGGCCCAAAAATACCGAAAACGCACAGCGCCTCACCGTAGTGGCCTTTTCCATCGTTGTTTTGTTGTTGTTGAGGGGGGCTAGCGGCCAACTTGTTCCATTGGTACCCTAGCTCATCTTCGGAAACCTTGAGGTTGCAACCACCCGACAATGGTAATGAGAGGCATGGGAACCATTCTAAAACATGGTCATGAGAGGCATAAGAAACACCATTCTACAACAATTCTGCCTAAAGCTGTGCAAGGTGCCAAGCAACCAATGGAATTATGTCACGCTTTGAATCTAGCATTGCCTCATGCATCTTGATTCTTTTTCGTGTCCATTGCACCATTGCAATCGTTCTTCCTTTATTTACCCTGCTTTTATCCCTTGCCATTTGATCAAGGAGAGCGACATGGTCCAAATTCCCACATGAGCACAACGACATAACCACATCCCGAGGCACATGATGTTATGTGACTAAGCACCATGGCAAGGCACGTGGAAGGTCAAGAAGTGTAAACAAACCCTCCCATCACCATCATCCTAGTGCCAATACACTATGCTATTACATATGTGGTGGTTTGTTAGCTAGACTAAGTGAACCGCCTAGCTAGCACAGCTCCATAGGGAATGAGCTTGAGGTTTAGACAATTCTTGTTATTGGGTGATATGTTGCAAGATCAGGGGACAACTAGGAAGCGCGCATGGCAAGTGGTTGCCTTGGTTCGCATTGCGTGTTGTTTCCCATCGCACACGACAGCATAGCATGACATCGCCCATTGCAAGCTATTGCCGGAAATTCTCGCGCATTTCATTTGTTTCACACAATTTTCCGGAGCGCGCACAGGTTGAACTAACTCTCGAAACCGCACACAAAACCTCTACTGAATGCTTGATGATCGAGCCAAATGAGGCACGAAATTTGCACACTTTTCAACACATCTGCGAAAAGGTGCTTCTTCAAACGTGCCAAGTATACAACATGTACATATATGTGCAAGTTTTATTGGACTCGTTCACGTTTTCACTATTCACTCCCCGACGGGGGGTGGGGGAGGGGGACGGGGGGCGAGGAGTAGGCTTTCAAAGGCGGTCAGCCATGCCAGCCGCGGTTAGGCGCAGCTCGTGTATTGCCACTATCCCGAGGTGCCTTGGACTTGCATGCACCTCCTCGGTGCGTTGCTTCTACACATCAAAAATCCTTCCAACATCCGTTTAGGTTGAGGGATAAATGGGCGGGGGGGGCACCGGACACACTTTCGCTAGAAAATATACCGCCCTCATTGACCTCCACAATATGGCGAAAAACATTACATGGTTCAAAACGTCGTTTGCTTTCGTACAGAAACGCGCGACCAAGGGTCCAGCACAAAGCTTCTTCAGTGGGAGTCCCAAAATAATACTCTGCAAGGAGTGGCAATAGTGCTTTCTGCATCGTGCCTAACCTTGACTGCTTTCCCTCCCAACAATGGGGCGGTGCACTTGCAGCTTTGGCCCCACGAAATTTGACCTGGGGTAGATTCCCAACATGAGTGAAAATGGATAGAGACAATACCATGGTGAAGGAATAGGTGGTGGAATGCGTCTTTCCCAGGGAGTGTTATGGAGGAGAACACCAATTGCACCTCCGCACCTCCTACTTGTGCCCCACTCTCTTCCCTTGCCCGCCCCTACCCCTACCCCTACCCCTACCCCGATCCGTGCCTTGAGGCCTACCCTTCCCCGTGCCCTTGCCCATGAGACAACTCCAAATGGGTCAGCATTGGAGTGCGACAAATGGCCGCCCATTGAGAGTGGGACCGCATCAGCGAATTGAGCAAGACACCAATGGCATTTTTCAACATTTGTGCTCAAGGGTAGAAAGCACACTTGCCAACAGTGTGCTTTCTGCCCTTGAGCACAAATGTTGAAAAATGCTATTTATGGTCTCTTTTGGTGGGAGCAACATGTGCACTTCGTGAGTGCGTAGCTTTTTTCGCCCATGGGTACCTGTTGAGATCTGTAGCCTTGGTTTGCTCGCAAGCCCCATTCTTGACCATTTTTCTCCACTTGCCGACAATGGATCGTGAGGGGGGATGTAGTGGAACTCGGGGGGGCGGTTCTCAACCTCCTGGATCTATCAAAGGTCTCAACCACTCGAAGGATAGTGGACGACAGAATAATCATCCTGTTCGGCGCTTACGGGGGTTGTTTCGTGGCTCCCTCGAGCAGACATTTTGGATTCGACAAATGCGCCCACGTTTCGATTGCAAACCCGAGCCGTCCGAATATACTTTTTGATGTCATTTGCCCGTCGCCGCTGTTGATAGCGTCTTGTATGTCGTTTCGATCCGTGCCCTTGTGACATGCCTCGAGGGCTGCCCCCCCAAGAGCCCACGGGCGCGCACGGGTGGTGGCGGTGGTTGCTCATCCCCGTGCTGTTTGCGGTCTCGGGCCTGGCAGTACTTTTCATGAGGTTGGCCGACTTCGTGGACAATTCCAAGTTCGTTCCCGTACCTAGACCTGGCCCCGTCCTTAAAAAGGGCCGCGCCCCCGTTTTGAAGTCAAGCCTTCCCCTGAACGCGACGAATTGGACCCCGTACCGCATCCACGCCCAACCGTTACCGATATTGCCCGAGCAATGCAAAGGCTACGTGACAATCAATCCCGATACCGCGGGCCTTGGGCACTCGCAGGTGCGTGCATGTGTCGTGTGAGCGAGGGGGGTACCCGCCACCCCTCGCACGGCGGCTTGCCCTCGGCACGGGGAAGAAGGTGCAAAAGAATTGCCTCTCGCATTCGCTTGTTGAGCCTCCAAATCTTGCTCCCCTCCCACCTTTTGAGCCGGTGTTTGTGACACATGCCGTACCATAGGGGACTCGCAACGCGGCGTTGTTGGTGGCGCTGGCGACGGCGGACATGGGCTTGTGCTTTGCGCACCCGGTGGTCCGCACGCAACACCTCATGTGGGAGAACTATCTCGGGTTCGGGGCCGGGTTCTTGCCGGCGGAGCAATTGCAAAGTGGTTGGCATCACCAACAAGTGCCCGGTAACCGCTCGTGGCCCTTGCAACACGTGATCGCCGATGTGCGGGAGATGCAGCATCAATTTGTAGCGGCGGCGGATGGAGTGCCGGCAGTCTACCACTTAGGACAGCACCAAGACACGTTCGACCACTGCCCCTCTGCCCCACTCCTCCGGCGGAACTACCTCGCAAGCCGCACCCAAAAGCCCACCGCTCCGCTGTGGAGCGACGATTGCTGGAGTGTGGTTTTCCATATCCGCCGGGGGGACGTGAATAAGGCCCATAAGATCGGCGCTGGGGCGCGGGTGCAATCAACGGAGTACTTCGTGGCGGCGGCCCAAACGTTGCGCATGCTGCTCACGCCGGACGTGCTCAACGGTCGACCTGTGTGTTATCACGTGGTCAGCCAAGGAAACGGTATGAAACTATATATCCAGAACGGTGCAGACGCACGTGTGCGGCGCATGTGCGCATATGCCACGGCGTATGTATGCGCGCATGCGCGAGCGTATACGGCGCGTATTGACACGAACGGAGGGAAGGAAGGACGACCCACAAACGCTTGCAATTCTGCACGCGTCCCCGGGAGTTTCATGTGCCTGCCTGATTGCCCGTCCGCCAGTGCACGAAACACGGCGCGACGGCGGCGCATGCCTTGTGACGTAGTCCCTGCCCAAGCTTTTGCTCTCTTCTGTAGAGCGGCTGCGGCAGAATTTGACCGCAGAATTTCCATTCGCGACAGTGCACATGAACACCGAGGAGCGCCGCACGTTCCACTCGTTTGTGGTTGCAGACGTGTTTCTGGGCAGCCGCAGCCGCTTCTCCCACTTGCCCGCGATGCTCAGCGACGGCATCAAGCTGATGTATTGGCCGTTCCACTACGCCTTTTGCGACGACACGTGGGTACGGCTCAACGAGGAAGGGACATTTGACACAGCACACTTCACAGCGTTGTGGCGATGGTATGCGCAAGAGCACAAAGCACCACCGCCAACCGGCGAGTGATCCCCTGCAGTGTTGGTGTGCGTTCCGCAGTCAGTCCGGTCCCCATGTATCTTACGCCTCTTTCCCCTCTGTGCGCCCACGTGTTCCAAAGTCATGTATCGCGCGGATCGCCAGGATTCTGCATACAAAAGGGGGGACCGATTGAAGCAAAGAGGGACCATCGGACCCGATTCTCTCGATCATGAACGACGAGGCTGCTCCTGGATGTCGAAATCGAGTACCGATACCGTCGGACTTGGCCCCCGAGCTTTACCCACACCACAGTCAAAAATACGTCAGGGCAGCCGTCGTGCCACCAAGACTCTGGACTATTGGATGCCGATGTCCGCGGCATCGCAGTGGTCGTGCATTACCGGCTCAGTGCCGGGGCTCATGGCTTCGCGCCATCGCGGCCCGTGGGGCTGAGGCTGTGTGTGGAAAGGATGGCGGAAAATGGGACGTGGGATTTTGGTTGTCTGATGCCTGTGAACCCCATTGCTTCGCGTTGAGTGCGGGACGAAGTGCTCAGGCGCCCGAATGACTGGGTTTCGTGGGGGTTTGGGTTGCCCCTGGGTGCTTTGACCACACGTTCATCCTGGACATGGGCGGATCATGGGAAGGTGGTGTCTTCGAAGCGCAGGGGCCGATTTGGCACTTGGCAGAGTAGCGGGTAAGAAAGGGTGGTGCAAATGTGCCATGCCGATTCCCCGTGAGTGTGGCACGGGATCTGCGGGTCGTCGATGGCGCAATACGCGGGAGGGTCTTGGCCGCGGTCGAGCCAGCGGGCCAAGAGGAAGCCGATGCGGGTCCCGGCGCCCGAGGGTCAGCAGGGGATGCGGACAGAGCATCCGTCCCCGAGTCTGCCTCTTTGCCGACGTCCGAGCTGGACCCTGCAACGAGGGCCGCCCCCAGGGAGTCCTCTGAAGAGGACTCGGAGGCCTCCACGGCTCCATGTTACCATTGAAGCAAGAAGAACGAGGCAGTGCGGCGTGTGCCAAACAGCAAAGGGATGGATGGGTGGGAATGAGCCTCACGGCTAAAATGGCTTTTGCAGACGCATGATTCTGTCATTGTGGCCCGACAGTCGGTCTGGATGTTATGACACATCACCGCCCTTTGGGTGCGGTGGGTTGCCTGTAAACCCTGCCTCGCCTGTTTCTCCCCCTCCCCCCGTACCTTGGAGGAAACGTTGGATTGTACGTCCTTGTGTGTCCTCGTGTAAATTGTCCTTCTCCGTGTTTTCCCAGGTGGCAATTTGTGCAAAAGGTATTCCCATGAGTTTCGTGTTTGGAGACGCGAAAAGCGGTCCATTCACCCGGGGCCGTCCCGAACAGCGAAAAAATTTCTGGCGTCCTCTGCGCCCAACCCGACGGTTGGGGAGTAACCGACAGCCGTTGGACAGCAACCAACTGCGGTTGGGGGCCAGCCGACGGCGGTTGTAAGGGGCCAAACGGGGATGGACGGTTCCTAACGGCTACGAGGAGGTAACGAAGGGCGGTGCTACCAGTGCACAAGGGTTGATTTTCTGGGGATGTGTACACAGAAAGGGAGTGGGTGCCGCATTTCTGGTCCTTTTGAAACCAAAAGGCCCTGAGACATAGAGCTCATGCCACGGGTTTCACTTTCCGCAGCGTGTCGTGCCATGTACAGGCCGCGGTTGCCCCGCGTGGGTACTGTTCCTGACCTGCCAAGTCTCTCCCTGAGTCGCAAATCCCGGGTGCCCAACAGTCGGTCGTCGGGCGCAATCGTTGTTGATGGGCCGCTGAGGGAGCTCGACAGGCCGCAGACCACTGGCCCACACGACGCGCAGGCGGATACCGAGGGGCGGACGGAGGGGCAGTTCGGCGTACCCGGACCGGACGACTGCCCTGCCGTACGTAACATCCGCGAGACCCTCGACGCAGAGGGCACGGGCGACACCGAAGAAGGGGTCCTTTGCGAACCCCCGAGCGCGACCGCGGTGCGTACAGCGCCACCGGGGGATGTTCTGTCTTGGCCCCTCTCGATGCCAGGGGCTGACCCCGAGGGTGGCCCGTGCCTGACGTCCCGGGCGTGTTGGTTCCTCTCGACTGCAGGGGCTGCCCACGAGTCTGCCTCCCCCTGGGCCCCACAGCTCCGCTCCATGCCAGCCATCCAACGCAGGCCATAGCCATGCGCACCAGGAAGCAGAGGGGACGCTGGGATCAGCAATGTTTGGAGACAGGATTGGTACAACCACGAATATATTTTCAATTCAGGCCCTGCCGGCAGACAAGTGACGGTCAGCCCTGACAGCGCTTCTGTCCGCCTCCGACCGCTTTCCAAACAGTCTGTGCCCACCAGAAATGTGGAAGCCCCCGACTCTTGTCGTAGCGGAGGGTTTCCTCGACGGAACTACGCCGATGAGCCGATTCTGTCACTTTCCTCGAGCGCAGTCCCCGGCGGCCTTTGACGGGGAGGGTTTCTACAGCGGAGCGCAAAGTGGGTACAGGGGGTTGGGAGGCCGTATCATGGCTGAGGTCGTTGTGTCCCTTCTTGAGGCCTTAACCCACCGTCTCCGAGAAACCGAGAGTCGTCATTTACAACGAAAAGCCACGAACCGAACCAAATGCATTGGAATGCAGGAGATGACATTTTGGCAGAGTGCTGCTGCGCTGTGGTACTATGTTGGCTGCGGATGATAGGGGATAGGGGTCAGGCTACTGAGCCTGACAGTGGGCTTCCACGTCCCAGATACAAGGAATAGGGGATACCGCCGCATATTGCACCAACTGACCCAACAAGCGAAAACTGCTATCGGCCACATGCCGCATGCCGGACACGGGCGAGCATTCGCTTTGAATGGGTGCCGTTTGCAACAGATCAGCTGAACACAACCAAAACTGCGAAAATTGCGAAATGGGCAGCACAATGGGCGGCGGGGGTGGGGGGGCTGGGAGGTACGCAAACACACAATCCATGAAAACAGCAAAAACCACAGGAAAGCAGCAAAAAGCGCTGAGACAAGAAAACTCCTCAGGAGCTGCAGAGCTGCCCTAGACGTCTTTTGTTCTGTGATGGAGAAGCAGACAAGAGGGGTTGTGGTGTAAAGTGGTAGCCGTGCGTATTTTAGCTGTGTGGGTTGCACATATACACCCACATTTGATACACCACAGCATGGATCAAGAGCAATTGACCACCGACGGGCTGGTTTGCAGCACAGCACACTGCTTCAGCCTTGTTGGCCCAGCAGAGCAAGAAAATTGTTTGTATATGGTGTGAACCTCAACCTGCCTTTCCTGTATAAAACAAGTTATTTTTCAGAGCGCCGTGTCAACCTGTGTTAGGTGCTACCAACAACCAAGATCCCTGCAGTGGATCAGGAGTGTCGGGGCATGATTGCAGGATAGGCAGATCAGGGCACCACTGTGGTGCATACCCCTTAATGATTATGTAGCCATTTGGCCCACATGAGAGCCACTTCGGATTTTCTGCCCGTGCTGAGCAATGGAGACCTCCGAGAGGGCAGGGGTTATGTAGCCACTTCTGTTTTTATTTCCGTGCTGACCACTGGGGACCCACAAGAAGGCGGGGGTTATGTAGCCATCTTGCAGACATTTGCAGACAGCACTGGGGACCTCCGAGAAGGCACGGAATTGGTAGCCACCCCCCCCCCCCCCCCAGATTTGGCACCCCAAGACAGCAGGGGTTAAGTAGCCAATTCTGATTTTCTCCCCACGCTGAGCAATGGGGACCGAGAATGCAGGGGTAATACAGCCACCTTGCCCACAAGTTGGCCATTTCTGATTTTCTCTCTGTGCCGAGCAGTGGGACCTAAGAAGGCCACGCTTCTGTGAATCTTGCCCACATGAGGGTCCTTTGTGATTTCTTCCCGTGCCAGGCATTGGGGACCCTTGAGAATGCAGTGGTCATCTAGCCATTTTCCCAAGACTCGGGTCCCTGAGACGGCAGGGGTTAAGTAGCCATTTTCGATTTTCTCCCGTGCTGAGCACTGTAGACCCCCGAGAATGCAGGGGTTATGTAGCCATTTTGCCCACATGAGGGCCACTTCTGATTCTCCCCCGTGGGTGGTGAGCATTGGGGACCCCCGAGAAAGCTGGGGTTATGCACCCATTTTCCCTAGATTTGGGCCCCCAAGATTGTAGGGGATGAGGAGTCACTTCTGATTCTCTACCCCTGCTACGCACCGGCAACCCCCGAGAAGGCAAGATTGACGCAGCCATCTTGCCCACATGTGGGCCGCTTCTGAATCTGTCCCAATGCCAAGCACTGGGGGTCCTCGAGAAGGCACGGGTCATGTAGCCATCTTGCCCACATGAGGGCCACCTTTGATTTTCTCCCCGTGCTGAGCACTAGCCCCAGAGAAGGGGGTTATGTAGCCTCTTCCGGCTTTCCCCCCTTGCTGAGGACCACGGATCCCCGAGAATGTAGGGGCTATGCAACCAACTTGCCCACAAGTAGACCACAACCCCTGCCTTTTGGGGTCCTAGTGCTCAGCACGGGGAAAAAATCAGAAATGGCCTACCCGTGGGCAAGTTGGTTGCATAACCCCTGCATTCTCAAGGACCCCAATCCTCAGCACTAGGGGAGTTAGAAGTAGCTACATAACCCCCTTCTCGGGGGTCCCTAGTGCTCAGCACAGGGAGAAAATCAAAGGTGGCCCTCATGTGGGCAAGATGGCTACATGACCCGTGCCTTCTCGGGGGCCCCTAGTCCTCAGTATGGAAAGAGAAGCACAAGTGGCCCTCATGTGGGCAAGATGGCTACATAACCCGTGCCTTCTTAGGGGTCTCCAACTCTCAACACGGGGAGAGAATCAGAAGTGGCTCCTCATCCCCTGCCGTCTTAGGGGCCCGAATCTAGGAAAAATGGGTACATAATCCTTTCCTTCTTGGAGGTCTCCAATGCTCAGCAAAGGGGGGGGTCAAAAGTCGCCCTCATGTGGGCCAAATGGCTACATAACCCTTGCCTTCTTAGTTGTCCCTAGTCCTCAACATGGAAAGAGAATCAAAAGTGGCACTCATGTGGGCAAGATGGCTACTTAACCCTCGCCATCTCGGGTGCCCTATTTAGTAAAAATGGCTACATAACCCCAGCTTTGTTGGAGGTCCCCAATGCTGAGCACGGGGGGGGGGGGATCAGAAATGGCCTACGTGTGGGGAAGATGGCTACACAACCCCTACCTTTGGGGTCCCAATGCTTAGCACTGGGGGGAACTCAGAAACGGCCTACTTGTGGGCAAGTTGGTTGCATAGCCCCTACATTCTCGGGGATCCGTGGTCCTCAGCAAGGGGGGAAAGCCGGAAGAGGCTACATAACCCCCTTCTCTGGGGCTAGTGCTCAGCTTGGGGAGAAAATCAAAGGTGGCCCTCATGTGGGCAAGATGGCTACATGACCCGTGCCTTCTCGAGGACCCCCAGTGCTTGGCATTGGGACAGATTCAGAAGCGGCCCACATGTGGGCAAGATGGCTGCGTCAATCTTGCCTTCTCGGGGGTTGCCGGTGCGTAGCAGGGGTAGAGAATCAGAAGTGACTCCTCATCCCCTACAATCTTGGAGGCCCAAATCTAGGGAAAATGGGTGCATAACCCCAGCTTTCTCGGAGGTCCCCAATGCTCACGGGGGAGAATCAGAAGTGGCCCTCATGTGGGCAAAATGGCTACATAACCCCTGCATTCTCGGGGGTCTACAGTGCTCAGCACGGGAGAAAATCGAAAATGGCTACTTAACCCCTGCCGCCTCAGGGGCCCAAATCTGACGGAAAATGGCTCGATAACCCTTGCCTTCTCGGAGGTCCCCAATGCTCAGCATGGGGGGGAATGGCTCTCATGTGGGCAAGATGGCCTCCTAGTGCTCAGCACAAGGAAAAAATCAGAAATGGTACCATCTTGCCCGGGCCCCTTCTGATGTTCTCCCCATGCTGAGCATTGGGGAAGGCAAGGCAATAGTTTTGTGTAGCCATTTTCCCCGGATTTGGGCCCCCCAGACGCATGGATTAAGTGGCCACTTTGGAGTTTCTCCCCGTGTTGGGCACTGGGGACCCCTTGAGAATGCATGTGTTTTGTAGCCATCTTGCCCAGATTTGGGCCACTTCTAATTCTGTCCCCATGCTAAGCACTAGGGTCTCCCAAGAAGGCAAGGGTTATGAAGCCATTTGGTCCACATGTGGGCCATTTCGGATTTTCTCCCTGCTCCGAGCACTGGGGACCCCCGAGAGGGCAAGGGTTATGTCCCCATTTTCCTTGAATTTGGGCCGCGGAGATTCCAGGGTGAATTGGCCACTTTTGATTTCCTCTTATGCATTTTGAAGTCAAATGGGCCTTGTTGTCTTGTCCTTTTGACCTTGTGTATTCATCATTTGATCCTTATTTTTCTTTTCCTTGCCATTGTTTATGTTTTCGTTTGGTGGTTTTTCTTTTTGTACCTGGCAAACCCTCGTGTCGGACGTGTCGAAGGGGGTCCGCGATCCTGTATGGCAGGTACTGCAGAACCCCCCCCCCCCCACCCTCCCACTTATGCACACCCAACCCTCTGATTAGATGGGTGGCAAGCGACTCCACCACCACGTGGCTGAACCTGATGGAGGAATCCCCCCTCTCCACTCAAATGTTGAGCAGTTCTGTTCATTCTACAAGTAAAATGTAACAAGAAATCAACACATCAACAACATTATAGAACACCATGTAACATCAATGACATAACATAATGTTCAACAACAACCAATAACAACTGTGAATGGTCCTAAGAGCACCTGCGGCAAGCCCAAAACTGAAGACCAGGACGAGGAGTTTCAATTGAGACCACCAAATTTTCGCGAGTGACCTGACCCCTGTTGCATTAGCCAATCCCTGGCCTTGACAAGGCAACGTGGGCCGGGGCGCTGATAGGCAGGGGCGAGATGCATGGCGCGCTGCCAGAAGGATGTGTGCACAACTGCAATCAACCGTGCAAACATGTCGGGGATGTTCTCATTGAATGGGCATGACAAGAAGCCGGCTGGCGAGTTTTTTTTGAACGAAAATGCAGCTTGGCAACCCAAAATTAATGGGGTGTCCCCAGAAAAGCGGCAAACAGCCACAGGCAACCAAAAAGAAGCCAAGACCGTGCCACAAACACCGGAGAACAAGCCAAGGCTGTGATGCATTTCTTGCCAGCAGCTTGCTAACGGTATAGATGCCACAGGGCATTGCCTTTCTCTGGTAAGATGAATACCGGAGCAGGACCGATTCTCAGCAGCATGGGCAACAAGATGTGCTGTCATCTATCCCTGAGAAAGGGAGCTTGGCAGTCAAGTTCGGTCATTGTGCCTGGGTTTTGACGTGGTCTTCTGATATATGGTGTCAATAAAGGATAAACAAAGGTGTTTTGAATAGAGCAAGAGGCGCTCTTTGCAATGCACTTCGTGACCAGTGTAATGGTCACGTGCTGGGAGGTATAGGTCACACCAGGAGGGGTTTTGAGGGGACTGTTCTGGGCAAAACACCCCTGCAAAACTTGGTTGGCCTATGGGAATGCTAATCCTGCTGTGCGCCCTGCAGTGCGCAATTCGGGTGTTTATCATGGAACAGGGAAAATTGTAAACCTTGTGAACCGTATTTTGAATTGGGGCTTATCACAACATTTGTGTGCATTTTGAGTATTATGCCTCGCCATTTTGCCCGTTTGACCTACTTCCTTCATGGGCCATGACCTGCTGTTGGTTGGCATTTTTTGTTTTGGCCATGGGACTCTGGCATATTGGCCTTAGGTACCCTGTTCTGCTGTCCTGGTTCCGGCCCCCCAGCAATGTGCACCTTCCCACAATAGGCCTACAGACATTTGCCTCCTCTCGGCCCCCCGCCCGTACCCCACGGAACGGTGCAACTGAGGGCAATGCTCACCCACGCTGCTCTTCTCAGTTCCCAACCGTCTCTTGTTTCTGTGCTGGCGCCTTCGGGGGTTACGTCTCCGCTCCTGATGGAGCGAGGAAATGAGGATGCTGCCACGAAGACCCCCGCGGGCCCTGCGGGCTGGGGAGGTCGGATCTGTTTGCTGCTGCTTGTGGCCCTGCTCATCGGGGCCATTGCCTGGAACTTCGACGACCTGAACGCGCTGCTGAAGAAGTTCGCCGCATGGGCCAACCGGGACATAGTGGCCGGTGCCCTCGTCTTCATCGCAATCTACGGCGTGGGCACTGTGCTCTTCTTCCCGATGTCGATCCTGACGATCGCCGCGGGGTTTGTGTGGGGCTGGCTCGCAGTCCCACTGGTCATTGCCGGGGCAAGTGTCGGGATGTCGCTGTCATTTCTGGTGGCGAGGTACCTGCTTTACCCTTGTGCTAGCGGCAGTATTTTCCACTTGGGCAGACCAAATGGGACGATTGTGTAGAGGGAGGGAGCGCGGTCCTGTTGTGGGCGGGGCGCTTTCTCTCTCTCTCTCTCTCTCTCTCTCTCTCTCTCTCTCTCGCTGAATGCATTGAGACGAGACATCGTGGGTCTTACCCCCCCCTCCCCCTTGCGCAAGCACGGCCTTGTCTAAGCACGGGGTGGGCGTTGAACCGCTGTTTTTAGGAAATTTTGGGACCACTGTTTTTGTGGTCCCGGATGTAACATGGGGTTTAAAAACAGTTTACCACACATTGCCACCCGATGATGTTTGTTTTGATGTGATTCTTAGCCATTCCTGATAATCCCCTTCCACAGCCTATCGCCATCTGCATCTGAGGGATCTCCTGGATGTGGGCGATCATGTGTGTTTGCCATCATGTGTGCCACACGCAGGCACGGCCTTGTCTAAGCACGGGGTGGGCGTTGAACCGCTGTTTTGCCTGGTTTTTTGGGACCGTGGCCGTGCTTGCGTAGGGGGGGGTGCGGGGTACCACTGGTTCCTTACACGAAAACTGCAGGAAGTAGCCCGGAAGGATCCACGCTGGATCGCAGTGTGGAGAACCCACAGACACACATTGATGAGCGTTCCCAAGCGTTGAGGCGAGCCCATTCTCCGTGATCCCTGTTGGACATGCTCAGCATTTCAGGGCTCAAGCATTTCCGCCAGAATACATGGCGCACGCCACCTGTTTCTGAGAGGACGGGTACGCACAACACAACATACGGCCTCACAAAGGTGGTGGTGGTGGGGGCTGGGCTTTCTGCGCTTTGTGCTGATCGCGTCTTGTGCTCACGCACCATAGCCCAGAGTTCCTTCGGGGGGCTGGTGTCTCAGGACTTGGACACCATGCCTCTTGGGGGCGTTTAAGGGTTTTTGTGATGCAGACCCCCTCCCCTTTTGCACACAATTTTTTCCGAAGCTGTGCGCACTCAATTTTACAAAATGGGCATTTTGTATTACTTCTATTAATTGTCATTATCATCACCTTTTTTTATTGTTTTGTTGCTATTATTGGGCGGGAAGAAAATTGCTCTGCGGGGGGGGGGGGGGGGGGTGACACGGAAGCCCATTTTCCCAACCCCCCCCCCCCTCCTTGGCCGCCGTGACGGGAGGGGGGGGTTCAGGGCAGGGGTGCCCGACCTGCCGTGCCAGGGGGGGGGGTCCAACCCAACATCTATGTCTCAAAATGATACCCACGTCGCGCTGATCATTTTGACTACTCAAATGTGGGGGGGGGGTGGAATTATTGGTGGAAAAAACTTTTTCGGGCCAAAATTTGTGTTCCTGCGCCTTTGGCGCCAACATCCGTTCTTACACAAAACAAGGGGCCCGACACGGAACCCCATTTCTCCAACCCCCCCCCCCCCTCCTTCGGCGGGCGTCCATGTCACCCCCCCCCCCCCCCGCACAGCAATTTTCAGGTCGCCTTGGTATGATTTACGTGGCCATTTCCTCTTTGGACTGGCTCGGCCGCTGTCTTTAGTTTTGCATTCGGTATTTGTGGATGGAACATGGGTACCACACGACCACCGAGGCTCGAGCACCTGCAAATGTCGTCACTCTCTCAGGACAGTTTTTGCCATTTGAGTTGGGTGCCGAGGGGCACCCTGTTCTTTGTTGGACTGGGAGGTTCGGGCCCCGGCATGAATTCAGTGGTCGTCGCATTCATATGCATTCAAGATTGCTGTGGCGAGGAGAAAAAAGAGAATGTCCCCAAGCCGTGTTCCACCACTGCTCCTTGGATGCTACACATCCGGTTTCACTTGACGCAAGGTCATGCTGCTGTTGATTTGGAGAGCATTGATTCCGATGATCTGTTGATGATGGTTTGTTGCAGTTCCAAAAGGACCCACAAAAAAGGCAAAATGCCAGGAACACGATTGCACTATTGCGACCTCGTGTTGCATTGAAAGTGGTTGAGGCAGCCACAAGCAGTAGTACCACACACCACACATCTTTCTTTGGGGCATCTATGGGGTTCTAGTGGCAGCTGAGATCGATAGTGACAGTGCAAGCTCACCCTCTAACGAGGGCTCTGATTTCAGTGGCTCCATGTATGGATGTGTAGGTGGTTGTGAAGACCCAAGGAAAGTCTCAAGGAAGGGGGCTACTCCCACAGTGCCAAGAAAAAGGCACGCTCTGCAACACGCTGGTGCTGCATTGCAGCACAATTCCATAATGTTTGAATGCCTTTGTATGATGCATTGAAACATGGAACTGATTGTGTAAAGCTTGATTAAAACAACAATCCATTTGAAACGCGAAGCCGTGCGAAACCACCGCAGTATGGGACTGGGCACCTGCTGAGACGGTGGTACAAAACACAGAACACGACGAAACGATTGCCTCACAGAGGGTCTGGGCGGCTGCAACCACCATGACATTGGCGAGGAGGTAGAGTGGAGGCCTCTGTGTTGCATGCTTCTTTGAAAACCTGCCAGGAAATGCACCGCACTGAACGGATGAATGGATCCGCAGTGTGTGCAGGGTGGTATAGAGAAAACATTGGAGGGTTCCCATTGCAACGTAAAGCACCCTGAAAACTGCCACCAACCCCCCCCCCCGTTCTTTTGAAATTCCCGGGAGGTGACTTTTAAGCATGGTATACAATTTTTAAGAAACTGTCTGCCCCTGAAGCCCTCAAACCCACGGTGTCCAGTGCTTTTGCTTCGTGCATGTCTTCGTGTGTGCCATGTATCGCTGGATCATTCCCCCTTGGGGGGGGGTTGTTATTTTGGCCATGTTCACCAGGGTTTGCGTGTGTGTGGGGGGGGGGGGGCTGCTGTGGCGTGTAGGAGGGGACTGGACGTGGGTGCAGAGAGGTGGGAGTACATTGGGCAAGCCAGGACCCAGGACAAGGATGATGCAAGGAAAACGCCTCCACCGAACAAAACACTGCATTCCAACGCACCCCCGGAACACCACGGTGCACTGCACAGTCATGTCGGCTGGGGAAACCGCGCTCCAGAAAACGGTAAAGGACAGTTGATTGATGGGCTTCGAAGGAGACCATTGGTGGGGCTTCATTCCGCACCCAAGGGCGTGTGCCGTGCATGCGCCGGTTGCGCGCCCTCTCAGGCCGTGGTGCGACGCTCATGGTCAGCGATGTGACAGTGACGTGAACTCAGGCTTTGGTTTGCCTCTAAAGTCAGTCCATTGAGTGCCCATTGCATCCACCACAAAACGTTTGGATGGCACCGGGCGATACCCGCGCACAAGCGGTGGATGGGCCGATGCACCGCCGCCGGTACACTTCCGTTTGGCTCCGTTTGGGTCTTGGGTCATGGAATGCACATGGCCCCCCCGCTCACCCCACCCTCTCCCTATTTTGTCAGCCCCTCTGCACGAGAGCCCCCCCCAGCCGCCCCCCCTGTGCCCTCCTCCGTGTGGACCCGACACGGGGGAGTGAAACAGGGACAGTCCAGGGGCTCCGTTGGCACAACCGACCGAAGGAAAGGGAAGGGGGTGTAGGGGGGTGAGGACAGGCCAGGCAGAGGGAGAGGGAGGGCACGAGGGGGTGAGAGGCCGATGGGCACCGCCGCTTACGGAGGGAAAGGGTTCAAGGAAAGGGGCAAGGGTACCCCCCACCCCCTTTGTCCAAGCAACCCAATGTCCGACCAACACGAGGCGTTGGTCCCGTCAAGTTTCGCACGGTGGATTTTGGCGGTGCAGTTGTTCAATCGGTCCTACCGTGTGCTACGTGTGCTGTGTGATGGGGTTTGAGATGCACGATGTTCATGTCTTGTGTCAAGGAAGTTGATTGGGGCATGATGGCCTTTGTGGCACATTGTGCCCCTTTGGTTTTCAGAACAGTACCCCATGTCTGTCCGCATGCACCATGTCACAGTGTAACGAGAAAGCAACGCCCTTGTCCAAGCCACACTGGGCGTTGGTTCCGTCCATTTCTGGTCATTTACCGTTGCTTGGACGAGTGGGTCAGTGGCGAGAGGCCAATAGGCGCCGCCCGCTGCAGACAACAACACGCCCCTAGAAGCCCCTGTCAGGAAAGTTATTGTGCAGATGCACACCCCAGCGCGCACAAGTCAGTGCTGGAGCCGGCAACCCCCGCATGGACTGGGAGGGTGCACCTGGTCAACGGCACGGGCAACAGCCCTGTCTCCGAGACGGCCGACCCCCGGAGTAGTCAAACAGGACAAGTCATCCGGGGGCTGCGTTGACACAACCAAAACACGTTCGGGCCCACGGAGGGTCAGAATGAGCAGTGGCGAGAGGCCAAATGGGCGCCGCCAACGGCACGCAATCAGATACCGAGGCCTTGTGCCACCCCCCCCCCCCCCCCATGTGCACCTGCGCCGCAGGTACGTCCTGAGGGAGTGGGTCCAGCAGCGGCTCAGCTCCAACCGGAAGTTCGCGGCGGTGGACAAAATGGTCGCGGTCGACGGCTGGACCATCGTGGCGCTGCTGCGTCTCGCGCCGGTCGTCCCCTTCAACGTCCTGAACTACGCGCTCGGGGTCACGGGGATCCGCTTCTCGTCCTACATCACCGCCTCGGCGCTGTGCGTGGCCCCCGGGTCCGTCCTGTTCGTGTACTTGGGGCAGGCGGCCGCGAGCCTCGACTCGATCTTCTCCGGCTCCAGCGGCCCGGGCCGCGCGACGCGCATCGCGACCCTCGCGGTCAGCGGCGTCGTGCTGCTGGTTCTCGTGATGTACGTCACGGCCCGGGCGAAGCGCGCGCTGCGGGAGGCGGCGGAGTCGGCGGACATGGGCGCGGACTCGGACGCCGGAGGCTTGACGGGATGACCGCCGTGCCCACGTCCTGCGGGCGATGGGGGGGTCAGTTCCGCGGGCGGGGGCGTAACCGCCGGCGGTTGGAGGTGAAGCACCGGCGGTTGATGGTGCGTAGCGGATGATGAAAGGCGGTGAGGGCACGGGGGGAAGGTGGTCGATGGCCCGCCTTCTGCCGTCGGTTGACGGTTGCGCGGCGGTGTTTCCATCGGGTTTCCGTGAGTCGCCAAGGCCCTCTGCGTCTAAAACGGCAGTTGTCTGCGTCCTCGGCTCTGCCATTTGCAATGGCCAAAGCCGCTTCTGCCCGTTTCACTGCTCAGAGCCCCTTTCCCCCAAGCGATTTGGGCACGTCTGCCACAAGGCCACAGTCCCACAGTAAGAGCGGGGGTCAGGGGATTGCTCAGTGCCTGGCTGATACTGTACCGAGGGGGGGGGTCTGAGGGTGGGTGGGCGGGTTGGTCTGGTTTCCCCCCCGATTTTGGGAACAGTGCAGGTATCCCCCCCCCCCCCCCCCGGGGGGGGGGGTGCTGTGTCAGCTCTTTTGGGTGGGTGGGTGGGTTGCTGAGCTTGGCAGACCGCCAGCGTCGTGCCTGGGCCGAGGTTGTGTGCCTTCGTCTTCTTGTGGCAGGCTTTGTTTGTGCCTGAAACAACGCTTTGTCCATCGCGTTGACCGCTCCGAGGCCGGTGAGACGAGTGTTCCCGCGGTGGGGGATGGGCTGGGCATCCTCCAACGGCAGGACCACTGCTCTGGCCCCTGGGCCACTGACTGTGCCTGGCATGCCACTGCTCAAGGGCCATGTACAGACCGAAGGGTGGGATTTCCGGGGGAAATGGCGCTGTGCCCCCCCCCCCCCCCCTCCTAAGCCTCTGAGCACGGTCATAGTAGAGGCAGTGACTGGCCCTCCCCTGTGGTAGCATGGCAGACCAGTGGTTTTGGTCGACAAAACACGGCAACACAAGTGCTTCAGCGGTCTGACACTGTACATACGGCGAGCGGTGCACTCTTTGGATCATTGAACTGCCTCCACATTGCTGCACATGCAGACCAGGACGTGTATGTGTGGAGCGCTTTGTGACCTGCGTGCGCCCCCCCCCCCCCCCGGGAGTTTGGATGACCCACCCTCCCTCCCTCCCTCCCTCCCTCAGGGCAATTTGACCCCCCCCTCCCCCCCCCGCCTCCGCCCGGTATCACTCATCAATCCCCCGGCGGGGGACTGCTTTTGTTTTGTTTGAAGCACCGCGTCGACTCCGGCCGGCCCAAGAGCGCTTTCCTCCCCCGGGGCACGTGTCTCGGAGGTGCGGAAGGAGCGGCCACCGGCACCGGCACCGGTCCTTTTACGCGGGGCAGCGGGGGCACGGCATCAGCGGCGCCGGCGCCGGGGACAGCCAAGCGACCGACAGGACACGGGCCATCAACGTCTTGGCCCCTGCGGTGCCGGACCTCCGGAGGCACTGCGTTCGGGGGAGGCGCGTGGGCCCACATGTGCGTTCTGACATGCGGTGCCCCTGCGAGTGTGACCCGTGCAGGACCCGAGGCAGGTCGCCCCCCAGCCACCGCCCGCCCGTTTGGTCGTCCCGTTTGCCGCCCCAAAGCGCCCCCGCCCCCTCCGGCCAGACGCCGGGGGTGCGCTGCGGGGGCCGGGCCACACGTCGCGTTGACGTTGTTGACGCTGACGTGGGGCTGCAGAACGCCCCCCAGAGAACCTCAAAACCCGTTCCGAACAAAAGGACCGCACGGCTCAACGCTTGTGTAACGTGTGTGACGTGTGCCATCCGTCAATTATGTGTGAGTCTTGCCATCGATTCAAGGGCCCGCCTCCGCTTGTCCCGCGTTGTGCACTGCCGATGGGAGACAGTGAGAAGGCCGTGGTCGTGTGTGCGTTGCGGCCGCAGCACAACGCCCCAAGGCCCTGTGTTGCAGCAAACAAAAATCGACAAAACTCGCAGTAGTTTCGGCCGCCCCCCGACCTCCCCGTCCTGACCTCCCTCCCCACCCCCTGCGGCCTGGGTCTGGAACACGGTTGAAATGCGTTGACGGGTTTGCAGCGCAGGGCGAGCCAGTGCCTCTGTGTACCTGCGTGCATCGTGGGCAGAGGAGTGGGAGTTATAGGGGCATTTTGCCGGCATTGGCTCTGGGGGGTCCTCTAGTTATGGCCGGGCTGTGACTACTCTCTGGCGTCCTCTCAGAGTCCCGTCAGACTCTTGCCCTTTCCTATAAATAGAGGACGGTCCGCTGTCCTGTGGAGTTGATTCCCCATTCTCTTTTTGTCAGCTTGTCACATACTGTTTGCTCTGCTTGCTCAAGGGTCACAGGGGACGGACAGTACCCCTCTTTTCCCTTTGTACCACAACACACAACAAAAAAACAGACCTTTGGGATTGCAGCCTGCGCCAAGACCACATGTCTGCGGCTGTTGGGCTCCGAAATTCCCTACGCTTTCAGAGCACAGAGTATCAATGAGGTCTCGACATGGTTTCGCTGGCTTCAAAAGATGGTCCAAAAGCCAATTCAACAACGTGGACCCCACAGCCATGGAGGACCACATGGAAGCCAGCGGCTAACGTGAATGCTGGCACATGAACAAATGCAGCGGTCGGCGCATAAAGAGTGCAAATGATTGACCTGGCGAGACGTGCACCAGGCACAAAATTTTCGTACATGAGACACGAACCCTCACGGAAACCGTGTTGTTTGAAATGTGCAGCAACGGCTAAACCCCACCCCACCCCACCCCCCAATTTATCAACCCCCCGGTGGTAGTAGCATTGCGGATTGGTGGAGGGTCTGGGTGTGTGTGTTATAAGTGGGGGGGGGGTTTATAAGTCCCTGGGTGGCATGGATCCAGACACATTTGCACCTTCAGATGTGCTCTTGAGTGTGACAATGCCAATGAGCAGCGCCCTGCCAAGAAACAGGCACAGGCCTCATTGATGCAGCTCTGGAACACGTCCACTTCCATGTCAAGAACGAGAAGTAACAGATTCCCGATTATTGGCAATCTATCCGCTGGCATTTCTTGTTCTATGCTTGTGTGCTGAAAAGGGGGGGTTATAAGTACCTGGGTGGCAGGGATCTCCGGGGGGTGGGTGGGTTATAAGTGGGGGGGGGTTTATAAGTGTGGGTGGGGTTTATAAGTGGGGGATGGGGTTTATAAGTGGGGGGGGGGTCTATAAGTGGGTGGGGGTTTATAAGTGGGGGGGGGTTTATAAGTGGGGGGTGGGGTTTATAAGTGGGGGGGGTTTATAAGTGGGGGGTGATTTATAAGTGTGGGGGGGGTTTATAAGTGGGGGGGGTTTATAAGTGGGGGGGGTTTATAAGTGGGGGGTGGGGTTTATAAGTGGGGGGGGTTTATAAGTGGGGGGGGGTTTATAAGTGGGGGGGGTTTATAAGTGTGGGGGGGTTTATAAGTGTGGGGGGGTTTATAAGTGTGGGGGGGTTTATAAGTGTGGGGGGGTTTATAAGTGGGGGGGGGTTTATAAGTGGGGGGTGGGGTTTATAAGTGGGGGGTGAGGTTTATAAGTGGGGGGTTGTTTATGAGTGGGGGGTGGGGTTTACATGTTGCCCTGTGGGCAACATGTAGCAGGGCAGGGTTGCACAGGGGCCCTGTGGTCCATTTGCCATGCTCCAGGGTTCCAGCGACACAGCAATCAATGTCCGATGAGAGCCGTCAATGCCCCTGATCTCGGCAGGCTTTTGCGAACGCCACCAGACTGTGACCATGCAACTTGGCGCAAATAGCACTGACGAGCACAGGAATGTGCGCCCACGACGGCACACTTCTAATCTCATTTGTTGTGCTGCTATACACACTCCCGATGTGGGTGACATTCATCGACGAGTGCGGCCTCTTTCTCAAACGTCCTTTTCAGGGCCAGGCCTCATGACAAAGGCGCTTTGGGTCCCATGGTTTGCAGCAAAACAGAGGTGTGACGGAGAACTTAACAACACATTTTGGGCCTTGAGGGAGGGCGGGGGCATTCTGTTGCCTGAGAAACTGGATCACGTCAGAGTGAGTGATGAGCCTGTACTACTGCCGTCAGGGGGTGCATTGCAGTACTACTGCCGTCAGGGGGTGCATTGCAGTACTACTGCCGTCAGGGGGTGCATTGCAGTACTACTGCCGTCAGGGGGTGCATTGCAGTACTACTGCCGTCAGGGGGTGCATTGCAGTACTACTGCCGTCAGGGGGTGCATTGCAGTACTACCGCCGTCAGGGGGTGCATTGCAGTACTACTGCCGTCAGGGGGTGCATTGCAGTACCACTGCCGCCAGGGGGTGCATTGCAGTACTACTGCCGTCAGGGGGTGCATTGCAGTACTACTGCCGTCAGGGGGTGCATTGCAGTACTACTGCCGTCAGGGGGTGCATTGCAGTACTACTGCCGTCAGGGGGTGCATTGCAGTACTACTGCCGTCAGGGGGTGCATTGCAGTACTACTGCCGTCAGGGGGTGCATTGCAGTACTACTGCCGTCAGGGGTGCATTGCAGTACTACTGCCGTCAGGGGGTGCATTGCAGTACTACTGCCGTCAGGGGGTGCATTGCAGTACTACTGCCGTCAGGGGGTGCATTGCAGTACTACTGCCGTCAGGGGGTGCATTGCAGTACTACTGCCGTCAGGGGGTGCATTGCAGTACTACTGCCGTCAGGGGGTGCATTGCAGTACTACTGCCGTCAGGGGGTGCATTGCAGTACTACTGCTGTCAGGGGGTGCATTGCAGTACTACTGCCGTCAGGGGGTGCATTGCAGTACTACCGCCGTCAGGGGGTGCATTGCAGTACTACCACCGTCAGGGGGTGCATTGCAGTACTACTGCCGTCAGGGGGTGCATTGCAGTACCACTGCCGTCAGGGGGTGCATTGCAGTACTACTGCCGTCAGGGGGTGCATTGCAGTACTACTGCCGTCAGGGGGTGCATTGCAGTACTACTGCCGTCAGGGGGTGCATTGCAGTACTACTGCCGTCAGGGGGTGCATTGCAGTACTACTGCCGTCAGGGGGTGCATTGCAGTACTACTGCCGTCAGGGGGTGCATTGCAGTACTACTGCCGTCAGGGGGTGCATTGCAGTACTACTGCCGTCAGGGGGTGCATTGCAGTACTACTGCCGTCAGGGGGTGCATTGCAGTACTACTGCCGTCAGGGGTGCATTGCAGTACTACTGCCGTCAGGGGGTGCATTGCAGTACTACTGCCGTCAGGGGGTGCATTGCAGTACTACTGCCGTCAGGGGGTGCATTGCAGTACTACTGCCGTCAGGGGGTGCATTGCAGTACTACTGCCGTCAGGGGGTGCATTGCAGTACTACCGCCGTCAGGGGGTGCATTGCAGTACTACCACCGTCAGGGGGTGCATTGCAGTACTACTGCCGTCAGGGGGTGCATTGCAGTACTACTGCCGTCAGGGGGTGCATTGCAGTACCACTGCCACCAGGGGGTGCATTGCAGTACTACTGCCGTCAGGGGGTGCATTGCAGTACTACTGCCGTCAGGGGGTGCATGGCAGTACTACTGCCGTCAGGGGGTGCATTGCAGTACTACTGCCGTCAGGGGGTGCATTGCAGTACTACTGCCGTCAGGGGGTGCATTGCAGTACTACTGCCGTCAGGGGGTGCATTGCAGTACTACTGCCGTCAGGGGGTGCATTGCAGTACTACTGCCGTCAGGGGGTGCATTGCAGTACTACTGCCGTCAGGGGGTGCATTGCAGTACTACTGCCGTCAGGGGGTGCATTGCAGTACTACTGCCGTCAGGGGTGCATTGCAGTACTACTGCCGTCAGGGGGTGCATTGCAGTACTACTGCCGTCAGGGGGTGCATTGCAGTACCACTGCCGCCAGGGGGTGCATTGCAGTACTACTGCCGTCAGGGGGTGCATTGCAGTACTACTGCCGTCAGGGGGTGCATTGCAGTACTACTGCCGTCAGGGGGTGCATTGCAGTACTACTGCCGTCAGGGGGTGCATTGCAGTACTACTGCCGTCAGGGGGTGCATTGCAGTACTACTGCCGTCAGGGGGTGCATTGCAGTACTACTGCCGTCAGGGGGTGCATTGCAGTACTACTGCCGTCAGGGGGTGCATTGCAGTACTACTGCCGTCAGGGGGTGCATGGCAGTACTACTGCCGTCAGGGGGTGCATGGCAGTACTACTGCCGTCAGGGGGTGCATAGCAGTACTACTGCCGTCAGGGGGGTGCATTGCAGTACTACTGCCGTCAGGGGGTGCATGGCAGTACTACTGCCGTCAGGGGGTGCATTGCAGTACTACTGCCGTCAGGGGGTGCATTGCAGTACTACTGCCGTCAGGGGGTGCATGGCAGTACTACTGCCGTCAGGGGGTGCATTGCAGTACTACTGCCGTCAGGGGGTGCATTGCAGTACTACTGCCGTCAGGGGGTGCATTGCAGTACTACTGCCGTCAGGGGGTGCATTGCAGTACTACTGCCGTCAGGGGGTGCATTGCAGTACTACCACCGTCAGGGGGTGCATTGCAGTACTACCGCCGTCAGGGGGTGCATTGCAGTACTACTGCCGTCAGGGGGTGCATAGCAGTACTACTGCCGTCAGGGGGTGCATTGCAGTACTACTGCCGTCAGGGGGTGCATTGCAGTACTACTGCCGTCAGGGGGTGCATTGCAGTACTACTGCCGTCAGGGGGTGCATTGCAGTACTACTGCCGTCAGGGGGTGCATTGCAGTACTACTGCCGTCAGGGGGTGCATTGCAGTACTACCGCCGTCAGGGGGTGCATTGCAGTACTACTGCCGTCAGGGGGTGCATTGCAGTACTACTGCCGTCAGGGGGTGCATTGCAGTACTACTGCCGTCAGGGGGTGCATTGCAGTACTACTGCCGTCAGGGCGTGCATTGCAGTACCACTGCCGTCAGGGGGTGCATTGCAGTACTACTGCCGTCAGGGGGTGCATTGCAGTACTACTGCCGTCAGGGGGTGCATTGCAGTACTACTGCCGTCAGGGGGTGCATTGCAGTACTACTGCCGTCAGGGGGTGCATTGCAGTACTACTGCCGTCAGGGGGTGCATTGCAGTACTACTGCCGTCAGGGGGTGCATTGCAGTACTACTGCTGTCAGGGCGTGCATTGCAGTACCACTGCCGTCAGGGGGTGCATTGCAGTACTACTGCCGTCAGGGGGTGCATTGCAGTACTACTGCCGTCAGGGGGTGCATTGCAGTACTACTGCCGTCAGGGGGTGCATTGCAGTACTACTGCCGTCAGGGGGTGCATTGCAGTACTACTGCCGTCAGGGGGTGCATTGCAGTACTACTGCCGTCAGGGGGTGCATTGCAGTACTACTGCCGTCAGGGGGTGCATTGCAGTACTACTGCCGTCAGGGGGTGCATTGCAGTACTACTGCCGTCAGGGGGTGCATTGCAGTACTACTGCCGTCAGGGGGTGCATTGCAGTACTACTGCCGTCAGGGGGTGCATGGCAGTACTACTGCCGTCAGGGGGTGCATGGCAGTACTACTGCCGTCAGGGGGTGCATAGCAGTACTACTGCCGTCAGGGGGTGCATTGCAGTACTACTGCCGTCAGGGGGTGCATGGCAGTACTACTGCCGTCAGGGGGTGCATTGCAGTACTACTGCCGTCAGGGGGTGCATTGCAGTACTACTGCCGTCAGGGGGTGCATGGCAGTACTACTGCCGTCAGGGGGTGCATTGCAGTACTACTGCCGTCAGGGGGTGCATTGCAGTACTACTGCCGTCAGGGGGTGCATTGCAGTACTACTGCCGTCAGGGGGTGCATTGCAGTACTACTGCCGTCAGGGGGTGCATTGCAGTACTACCACCGTCAGGGGGTGCATTGCAGTACTACCGCCGTCAGGGGGTGCATTGCAGTACTACTGCCGTCAGGGGCTGCATAGCAGTACTACTGCCGTCAGGGGGTGCATTGCAGTACTACTGCCGTCAGGGGGTGCATTGCAGTACTACTGCCGTCAGGGGGTGCATTGCAGTACTACTGCCGTCAGGGGGTGCATTGCAGTACTACTGCCGTCAGGGGGTGCATTGCAGTACTACTGCCGTCAGGGGGTGCATTGCAGTACCACTGCCGTCAGGGGGTGCATTGCAGTACTACTGCCGTCAGGGGGTGCATGGCAGTACTACTGCCGTCAGGGGGTGCATTGCAGTACTACTGCCGTCAGGGGGTGCATTGCAGTACTACTGCCGTCAGGGGGTGCATTGCAGTACTACTGCCGTCAGGGGGTGCATTGCAGTACTACTGCCGTCAGGGGGTGCATTGCAGTACTACTGCCGTCAGGGGGTGCATTGCAGTACTACTGCCGTCAGGGGGTGCATTGCAGTACTACTGCCGTCAGGGGGTGCATTGCAGTACTACTGCCGTCAGGGGGTGCATTGCAGTACTACTGCCGTCAGGGGGTGCATTGCAGTACTACTGCCGTCAGGGGGTGCATTGCAGTACTACTGCCGTCAGGGGGTGCATTGCAGTACTACTGCCGTCAGGGGGTGCATTGCAGTACTACTGCCGTCAGGGGGTGCATTGCAGTACTACTGCCGTCAGGGGGGTGCATTGCAGTACTACCACCGTCAGGGGGTGCATTGCAGTACTACCGCCGTCAGGGGGTGCATTGCAGTACTACTGCCGTCAGGGGGTGCATTGCAGTACTACTGCCGTCAGGGGGTGCATTGCAGTACTACTGCCGTCAGGGGGTGCATTGCAGTACTACTGCCGTCAGGGGGTGCATTGCAGTACTACTGCCGTCAGGGGGTGCATTGCAGTACTACTGCCGTCAGGGGGTGCATTGCAGTACTACTGCCGTCAGGGGGTGCATTGCAGTACTACTGCCGTCAGGGGGTGCATTGCAGTACTACTGCCGTCAGGGGGTGCATTGCAGTACTACCGCCGTCAGGGGGTGCATTGCAGTACTACTGCCGTCAGGGGGTGCATTGCAGTACTACTGCCGTCAGGGGGTGCATTGCAGTACTACTGCCGTCAGGGGGTGCATTGCAGTACTACTGCCGTCAGGGGGTGCATTGCAGTACTACTGCCGTCAGGGGGTGCATTGCAGTACTACTGCCGTCAGGGGGTGCATTGCAGTACCACTGCCGTCAGGGGGTGCATTGCAGTACACTGCCGTCAGGGGGTGCATTGCAGTACTACTGCCGTCAGGGGGTGCATTGCAGTACTACTGCCGTCAGGGGGTGCATTGCAGTACTACTGCCGTCAGGGGTGCATTGCAGTACCACTGCCGTCAGGGGGTGCATTGCAGTACTACTGCCGTCAGGGGGTGCATTGCAGTACTACTGCCGTCAGGGGGTGCATTGCAGTACTACTGCCGTCAGGGGGTGCATTGCAGTACTACTGCCGTCAGGGGTGCATTGCAGTACTACTGCCGTCAGGGGGTGCATTGCAGTACTACTGCCGTCAGGGGGTGCATTGCAGTACTACTGCCGTCAGGGGGTGCATTGCAGTACTACTGCCGTCAGGGGGTGCATTGCAGTACTACTGCCGTCAGGGGGTGCATTGCAGTACTACTGCCGTCAGGGGGTGCATTGCAGTACTACTGCCGTCAGGGGTGCATTGCAGTACTACTGCCGTCAGGGGGTGCATTGCAGTACTACTGCCGTCAGGGGGTGCATTGCAGTACTACTGCCGTCAGGGGGTGCATTGCAGTACTACTGCCGTCAGGGGGTGCATTGCAGTACTACTGCCGTCAGGGGGTGCATTGCAGTACTACTGCCGTCAGGGGGTGCATTGCAGTACTACTGCCGTCAGGGGGTGCATTGCAGTACTACTGCCGTCAGGGGGTGCATTGCAGTACTACTGCCGTCAGGGGGTGCATTGCAGTACTACTGCCGTCAGGGGGTGCATTGCAGTACTACTGCCGTCAGGGGGTGCATTGCAGTACTACTGCCGTCAGGGGGTGCATTGCAGTACTACTGCCGTCAGGGGGTGCATTGCAGTACTACTGCCGTCAGGGGGTGCATTGCAGTACTACTGCCGTCAGGGGGTGCATTGCAGTACTACTGCCGTCAGGGGGTGCATTGCAGTACTACTGCCGTCAGGGGGTGCATTGCAGTACTACTGCCGTCAGGGGGTGCATTGCAGTACTACTGCCGTCAGGGGGTGCATTGCAGTACTACTGCCGTCAGGGGGTGCATTGCAGTACTACTGCCGTCAGGGGGTGCATTGCAGTACTACTGCCGTCAGGGGGTGCATTGCAGTACTACTGCCGTCAGGGGGTGCATTGCAGTACTACTGCCGTCAGGGGGTGCATTGCAGTACTACTGCCGTCAGGGGGTGCATTGCAGTACTACTGCCGTCAGGGGGTGCATTGCAGTACTACTGCCGTCAGGGGGTGCATTGCAGTACTACTGCCGTCCAGGGGGTGCATTGCAGTACTACTGCCGTCAGGGGGTGCATTGCAGTACCCTGCCGTCAGGGGGTGCATTGCAGTACTACTGCCGTCAGGGGTGCATGCACTACTGCCGACAGGGGGCTGCATTGCAGTACTACTGCCGTCAGGGGGTGCATTGCAGTACTACTGCCGTCAGGGGGTGCATTGCAGTACTACTGCCCGTCAGGGGGTGCATGCAGTACTACTGCCGGGGTGCATGGCAGTACTACTGCGTCAGGGGTGCATAGCAGTACTACTGCCGTCCTGGGGTGCATAGCCTTACAACTGCCTTCATGGGATCATTGC
>OZ038387.1:47775351-47798869 GCA_964036045.1 Eutreptiella sp. 'Long Island Sound 2002' | reverse complement strand
GTGCATTGCAGTACTACTGCCGTCAGGGGGTGCATTGCAGTACTACTGCCGTCAGGGGGTGCATTGCAGTACTACCACCGTCAGGGGGTGCATTGCAGTACTACCGCCGTCAGGGGGTGCATTGCAGTACTACTGCCGTCAGGGGCTGCATAGCAGTACTACTGCCGTCAGGGGGTGCATTGCAGTACTACTGCCGTCAGGGGGTGCATTGCAGTACTACTGCCGTCAGGGGGTGCATTGCAGTACTACTGCCGTCAGGGGGTGCATTGCAGTACTACTGCCGTCAGGGGGTGCATTGCAGTACTACTGCCGTCAGGGGGTGCATTGCAGTACCACTGCCGTCAGGGGGTGCATTGCAGTACTACTGCCGTCAGGGGGTGCATGGCAGTACTACTGCCGTCAGGGGGTGCATTGCAGTACTACTGCCGTCAGGGGGTGCATTGCAGTACTACTGCCGTCAGGGGGTGCATTGCAGTACTACTGCCGTCAGGGGGTGCATTGCAGTACTACTGCCGTCAGGGGGTGCATTGCAGTACTACTGCCGTCAGGGGGTGCATTGCAGTACTACTGCCGTCAGGGGGTGCATTGCAGTACTACTGCCGTCAGGGGGTGCATTGCAGTACTACTGCCGTCAGGGGGTGCATTGCAGTACTACTGCCGTCAGGGGGTGCATTGCAGTACTACTGCCGTCAGGGGGTGCATTGCAGTACTACTGCCGTCAGGGGGTGCATTGCAGTACTACTGCCGTCAGGGGGTGCATTGCAGTACTACTGCCGTCAGGGGGTGCATTGCAGTACTACTGCCGTCAGGGGGTGCATTGCAGTACTACCAGCCGTCAGGGGGTGCATTGCAGTACTACCGCCGTCAGGGGGTGCATTGCAGTACTACTGCCGTCAGGGGGTGCATTGCAGTACTACTGCCGTCAGGGGGTGCATTGCAGTACTACTGCCGTCAGGGGGTGCATTGCAGTACTACTGCCGTCAGGGGGTGCATTGCAGTACTACCGCCGTCAGGGGGTGCATTGCAGTACTACTGCCGTCAGGGGGTGCATTGCAGTACTACTGCCGTCAGGGGGTGCATTGCAGTACTACTGCCGTCAGGGGGTGCATTGCAGTACTACTGCCGTCAGGGGGTGCATTGCAGTACTACCGCCGTCAGGGGGTGCATTGCAGTACTACCGCCGTCAGGGGGTGCATTGCAGTACTACCGCCGTCAGGGGGTGCATTGCAGTACTACTGCCGTCAGGGGGTGCATTGCAGTACTACTGCCGTCAGGGGGTGCATTGCAGTACTACTGCCGTCAGGGGGTGCATTGCAGTACTACTGCCGTCAGGGGGTGCATTGCAGTACCACTGCCGTCAGGGGGTGCATTGCAGTACCACTGCCGTCAGGGGGTGCATTGCAGTACTACTGCCGTCAGGGGGTGCATTGCAGTACTACTGCCGTCAGGGGGTGCATTGCAGTACTACTGCCGTCAGGGGGTGCATTGCAGTACCACTGCCGTCAGGGGGTGCATTGCAGTACTACTGCCGTCAGGGGGTGCATTGCAGTACTACTGCCGTCAGGGGGTGCATTGCAGTACTACTGCCGTCAGGGGGTGCATTGCAGTACTACTGCCGTCAGGGGGTGCATTGCAGTACTACTGCCGTCAGGGGGTGCATTGCAGTACTACTGCCGTCAGGGCGTGCATTGCAGTACCACTGCCGTCAGGGGGTGCATTGCAGTACCACTGCCGTCAGGGGGTGCATTGCAGTACTACTGCCGTCAGGGGGTGCATTGCAGTACTACTGCCGTCAGGGGGTGCATTGCAGTACTACTGCCGTCAGGGGGTGCATTGCAGTACTACTGCCGTCAGGGGGTGCATTGCAGTACTACTGCCGTCAGGGGGTGCATGGCAGTACTACTGCCGTCAGGGGGTGCATGGCAGTACTACTGCCGTCAGGGGGTGCATAGCAGTACTACTGCCGTCAGGGGGTGCATTGCAGTACTACTGCCGTCAGGGGGTGCATGGCAGTACTACTGCCGTCAGGGGGTGCATTGCAGTACTACTGCCGTCAGGGGGTGCATTGCAGTACTACTGCCGTCAGGGGGTGCATGGCAGTACTACTGCCGTCAGGGGGTGCATTGCAGTACTACTGCCGTCAGGGGGTGCATTGCAGTACTACTGCCGTCAGGGGGTGCATTGCAGTACTACTGCCGTCAGGGGGTGCATTGCAGTACTACTGCCGTCAGGGGGTGCATTGCAGTACTACTGCCGTCAGGGGGTGCATTGCAGTACTACTGCCGTCAGGGGGTGCATTGCAGTACTACTGCTGTCAGGGGGTGCATTGCAGTGCTACTGCCGTCAGGGGGTGCATTGCAGTACTACCGCCGTCAGGGGGTGCATTGCAGTACTACTGCCGTCAGGGGCTGCATAGCAGTACTACTGCCGTCAGGGGGTGCATTGCAGTACTACTGCCGTCAGGGGGTGCATTGCAGTACTACTGCCGTCAGGGGGTGCATTGCAGTACTACTGCCGTCAGGGGGTGCATTGCAGTACTACTGCCGTCAGGGGGTGCATTGCAGTACTACTGCCGTCAGGGGGTGCATTGCAGTACCACTGCCGTCAGGGGGTGCATTGCAGTACTACTGCCGTCAGGGGGTGCATGGCAGTACTACTGCCGTCAGGGGGTGCATTGCAGTACTACTGCCGTCAGGGGGTGCATTGCAGTACTACTGCCGTCAGGGGGTGCATTGCAGTACTACTGCCGTCAGGGGGTGCATTGCAGTACTACTGCCGTCAGGGGGTGCATTGCAGTACTACTGCCGTCAGGGGGTGCATTGCAGTACTACTGCCGTCAGGGGGTGCATTGCAGTACTACTGCCGTCAGGGGGTGCATTGCAGTACTACTGCCGTCAGGGGGTGCATTGCAGTACTACTGCCGTCAGGGGGTGCATTGCAGTACTACTGCCGTCAGGGGGTGCATTGCAGTACTACTGCCGTCAGGGGGTGCATTGCAGTACTACTGCCGTCAGGGGGTGCATTGCAGTACTACTGCCGTCAGGGGTGCATTGCAGTACTACCACCGTCAGGGGGTGCATTGCAGTACTACCGCCGTCAGGGGGTGCATTGCAGTACTACTGCCGTCAGGGGGTGCATTGCAGTACTACTGCCGTCAGGGGGTGCATTGCAGTACTACTGCCGTCAGGGGGTGCATTGCAGTACTACTGCCGTCAGGGGGTGCATTGCAGTACTACCGCCGTCAGGGGGTGCATTGCAGTACTACTGCCGTCAGGGGGTGCATTGCAGTACTACTGCCGTCAGGGGGTGCATTGCAGTACTACTGCTGTCAGGGGGTGCATTGCAGTGCTACTGCCGTCAGGGGGTGCATTGCAGTACTACTGCCGTCAGGGGGTGCATTGCAGTACTACCGCCGTCAGGGGGTGCATTGCAGTACTACCGCCGTCAGGGGGTGCATTGCAGTACTACTGCCGTCAGGGGGTGCATTGCAGTACTACTGCCGTCAGGGGGTGCATTGCAGTACTACTGCCGTCAGGGGGTGCATTGCAGTACTACTGCCGTCAGGGGGTGCATTGCAGTACTACTGCCGTCAGGGGGTGCATTGCAGTACCACTGCCGTCAGGGGGTGCATTGCAGTACTACTGCCGTCAGGGGGTGCATTGCAGTACTACTGCCGTCAGGGGGTGCATTGCAGTACTACTGCCGTCAGGGGGTGCATTGCAGTACTACTGCCGTCAGGGGGTGCATTGCAGTACCACTGCCGTCAGGGGGTGCATTGCAGTACTACTGCCGTCAGGGGGTGCATAGCAGTACTACTGCCGTCAGGGGGTGCATTGCAGTACTACTGCCGTCAGGGGGTGCATTGCAGTACTACTGCCGTCAGGGGGTGCATTGCAGTACTACTGCCGTCAGGGGGTGCATTGCAGTACTACTGCCGTCAGGGCGTGCATTGCAGTACCACTGCCGTCAGGGGGTGCATTGCAGTACCACTGCCGTCAGGGGGTGCATTGCAGTACTACTGCCGTCAGGGGGTGCATTGCAGTACTACTGCCGTCAGGGGGTGCATTGCAGTACTACTGCCGTCAGGGGGTGCATTGCAGTACTACTGCCGTCAGGGGGTGCATTGCAGTACTACTGCCGTCAGGGGGTGCATGGCAGTACTACTGCCGTCAGGGGGTGCATGGCAGTACTACTGCCGTCAGAGGGTGCATAGCAGTACTACTGCCGTCAGGGGGTGCATTGCAGTACTACTGCCGTCAGGGGGTGCATGGCAGTACTACTGCCGTCAGGGGGTGCATTGCAGTACTACTGCCGTCAGGGGGTGCATTGCAGTACTACTGCCGTCAGGGGGTGCATGGCAGTACTACTGCCGTCAGGGGGTGCATTGCAGTACTACTGCCGTCAGGGGGTGCATTGCAGTACTACTGCCGTCAGGGGGTGCATTGCAGTACTACTGCCGTCAGGGGGTGCATTGCAGTACTACTGCCGTCAGGGGGTGCATTGCAGTACTACCACCGTCAGGGGGTGCATTGCAGTACTACCGCCGTCAGGCGGTGCATTGCAGTACTACTGCCGTCAGGGGGTGCATAGCAGTACTACTGCCGTCAGGGGGTGCATTGCAGTACTACTGCCGTCAGGGGGTGCATTGCAGTACTACTGCCGTCAGGGGGTGCATTGCAGTACTACTGCCGTCAGGGGGTGCATTGCAGTACTACTGCCGTCAGGGGGTGCATTGCAGTACTACTGCCGTCAGGGGGTGCATTGCAGTACCACTGCCGTCAGGGGGTGCATTGCAGTACTACTGCCGTCAGGGGGTGCATGGCAGTACTACTGCCGTCAGGGGGTGCATTGCAGTACTACTGCCGTCAGGGGGTGCATTGCAGTACTACTGCCGTCAGGGGGTGCATTGCAGTACTACTGCCGTCAGGGGGTGCATTGCAGTACTACTGCCGTCAGGGGGTGCATTGCAGTACTACTGCCGTCAGGGGGTGCATTGCAGTACTACTGCCGTCAGGGGGTGCATTGCAGTACTACTGCCGTGAGGGGGTGCATTGCAGTACTACTGCCGTCAGGGGGTGCATTGCAGTACTACTGCCGTCAGGGGGTGCATTGCAGTACTACTGCCGTCAGGGGGTGCATTGCAGTACTACTGCCGTCAGGGGGTGCATTGCAGTACTACTGCCGTCAGGGGGTGCATTGCAGTACTACTGCCGTCAGGGGGTGCATTGCAGTACTACTGCCGTCAGGGGGTGCATTGCACTGCCGTCAGGGGGTGCATTGCAGTACTACTGCCGTCAGGGGGTGCATAGCAGTACTACTGCCGTCAGGGGGTGCATTGCAGTACTACTGCCGTCAGGGGGTGCATTGCAGTACTACTGCCGTCAGGGGGTGCATTGCAGTACTACCACCGTCAGGGGGTGCATTGCAGTACTACCGCCGTCAGGGGGTGCATTGCAGTACTACTGCCGTCAGGGGGTGCATTGCAGTACTACTGCCGTCAGGGGGTGCATTGCAGTACTACTGCCGTCAGGGGGTGCATTGCAGTACTACTGCCGTCAGGGGGTGCATTGCAGTACTACCGCCGTCAGGGGGTGCATTGCAGTACTACTGCCGTCAGGGGGTGCATTGCAGTACTACTGCCGTCAGGGGGTGCATTGCAGTACTACTGCTGTCAGGGGGTGCATTGCAGTGCTACTGCCGTCAGGGGGTGCATTGCAGTACTACTGCCGTCAGGGGGTGCATTGCAGTACTACCGCCGTCAGGGGGTGCATTGCAGTACTACTGCCGTCAGGGGGTCCATTGCAGTACTACTGCCGTCAGGGGGTGCATTGCAGTACTACTGCCGTCAGGGGGTGCATTGCAGTACTACTGCCGTCAGGGGGTGCATTGCAGTACTACTGCCGTCAGGGGGTGCATTGCAGTACTACTGCCGTCAGGGGGTGCATTGCAGTACCACTGCCGTCAGGGGGTGCATTGCAGTACTACTGCCGTCAGGGGGTGCATTGCAGTACTACTGCCGTCAGGGGGTGCATTGCAGTACTACTGCCGTCAGGGGGTGCATTGCAGTACTACTGCCGTCAGGGGGTGCATTGCAGTACCACTGCCGTCAGGGGGTGCATTGCAGTACTACTGCCGTCAGGGGGTGCATAGCAGTACTACTGCCGTCAGGGGGTGCATTGCAGTACTACTGCCGTCAGGGGGTGCATTGCAGTACTACTGCCGTCAGGGGGTGCATTGCAGTACTACTGCCGTCAGGGGGTGCATTGCAGTACTACTGCCGTCAGGGGGTGCATTGCAGTACTACTGCCGTCAGGGGGTGCATTGCAGTACTACTGCCGTCAGGGGGTGCATTGCAGTACTACTGCCGTCAGGGGGTGCATTGCAGTACTACTGCCGTCAGGGGGTGCATGGCAGTACTACTGCCGTCAGGGGGTGCATTGCAGTACTACTGCCGTCAGGGGGTGCATTGCAGTACTACTGCCGTCAGGGGGTGCATGGCAGTACTACTGCCGTCAGGGGGTGCATTGCAGTACTACTGCCGTCAGGGGGTGCATGGCAGTACTACTGCCGTCAGGGGGTGCATTGCAGTACTACTGCCGTCAGGGGGTGCATTGCAGTACTACTGCCGTCAGGGGGTGCATTGCAGTACTACTGCCGTCAGGGGGTGCATTGCAGTACTACTGCCGTCAGGGGGTGCATTGCAGTACTACTGCCGTCAGGGGGTGCATTGCAGTACTACCGCCGTCAGGGGGTGCATTGCAGTACTACTGCCGTCAGGGGGTGCATTGCAGTACTACTGCCGTCAGGGGGTGCATTGCAGTACTACTGCTGTCAGGGGGTGCATTGCAGTGCTACTGCCGTCAGGGGGTGCATTGCAGTACTACTGCCGTCAGGGGGTGCATTGCAGTACTACCGCCGTCAGGGGGTGCATTGCAGTACTACTGCCGTCAGGGGGTCCATTGCAGTACTACTGCCGTCAGGGGGTGCATTGCAGTACTACTGCCGTCAGGGGGTGCATTGCAGTACTACTGCCGTCAGGGGGTGCATTGCAGTACTACTGCCGTCAGGGGGTGCATTGCAGTACTACTGCCGTCAGGGGGTGCATTGCAGTACTACCACCGTCAGGGGGTGCATTGCAGTACTACTGCCGTCAGGGGGTGCATTGCAGTACTACTGCCGTCAGGGGGTGCATTGCAGTACTACTGCCGTCAGGGGGTGCATTGCAGTACTACTGCCGTCAGGGGGTGCATTGCAGTACTACTGCCGTCAGGGGGTGCATTGCAGTACTACTGCCGTCAGGGGGTGCATGGCAGTACTACTGCCGTCAGGGGGTGCATTGCAGTACTACTGCCGTCAGGGGGTGCATTGCAGTACTACTGCCGTCAGGGGGTGCATTGCAGTACTACTGCCGTCAGGGGGTGCATTGCAGTACTACCACCGTCAGGGGGTGCATTGCAGTACTACCACCGTCAGGGGGTGCATTGCAGTACTACTGCCGTCAGGGGGTGCATTGCAGTACTACTGCCGTCAGGGGGTGCATTGCAGTACTACTGCCGTCAGGGGGTGCATTGCAGTACTACTGCCGTCAGGGGGTGCATTGCAGTACTACTGCCGTCAGGGGGTGCATTGCAGTACTACTGCCGTCAGGGGGTGCATGGCAGTACTACTGCCGTCAGGGGGTGCATTGCAGTACTACTGCCGTCAGGGGGTGCATGGCAGTACTACTGCCGTCAGGGGGTGCATTGCAGTACTACTGCCGTCAGGGGGTGCATTGCAGTACTACTGCCGTCAGGGGGTGCATTGCAGTACTACTGCCGTCAGGGGGTGCATTGCAGTACTACTGCCGTCAGGGGGTGCATTGCAGTACTACTGCCGTCAGGGGGTGCATGGCAGTACTACTGCCGTCAGGGGGTGCATTGCAGTACTACTGCCGTCAGGGGGTGCATTGCAGTACTACTGCCGTCAGGGGGTGCATGGCAGTACTACTGCCGTCAGGGGGTGCATTGCAGTACTACTGCCGTCAGGGGGTGCATTGCAGTACTACTGCCGTCAGGGGGTGCATTGCAGTACTACTGCCGTCAGGGGGTGCATTGCAGTACTACTGCCGTCAGGGGGTGCATTGCAGTACTACTGCCGTCAGGGGGTGCATTGCAGTACTACTGCCGTCAGGGGGTGCATTGCAGTACTACTGCCGTCAGGGGGTGCATTGCAGTACTACTGCCGTCAGGGGGTGCATTGCATTGCGGTGCGCTTGGTCTGCATACGCCCAGGCCCAGGCAGAGCAATGGTGCAGCACCTCCCGGGTACTGGCCCGTGCATCTTGTTCCATGAACTTCACATCATGTGTGAACAATGGGGCCCAACGGGGCCCAAATGGCCCGGAATCCGCGCAGTTCAGGCGACCAACAAAGATGAGCACCGAGGACCCGCACAGCGGTGCCCATTTCGCTGCGGGTAGCAGCCCATTTGAACTTGATGGGGGGTCGCAATGGGGTATCTGGTGTCCACCGGGGCTCCAAAAGCATTTTTTCCGAAGGTGAGCCACTGGGGACACATGATTGACCCGTGTTCACGCCGTCTTTTGCCCCATTTTGGCCCCTTAAAATCAGCCGAACGCTGTCAATAATGGGCTGTTTGCGCACCAAAATAGGAGCATGAATCTTCGTAAACGTGGTACCAGTTCAACACTTGAATGGCAGAGGCAGTGATGGCGCGCGCGCCTGCCGCCTGGGGACGGCCTACACCAGACCATCCGACAGTCCAACCCTCCGGACTTGCCAGAGCCCCGCACTTCTGCAATCCCCCCCATTTTGTTAAGATTATGTCCCGCCCGGCCGCGTTCGGGCTGCGGCTCGGGCTGCGGGTGCTCACTGCGTTCATGGCGTGCGTAGTCTTCTTCCAGGCGGCGACCGCGCGCTCCGCCCTCGGCCTCGAGCGGCGCTGTGCCCCCAATGACCCCCGCTGTCGCCGCCGCCGCTGGCGCGCCCGCACGACGTGTCATGTCGCGCGGCAGTTCGCCTCGCAGCTGCCGCCCATGGCCTCTGCCCCCACGTGTCCTCCGGAGGCGGACCTCTGCATTCTGCCCCAGCCCGCGCAGCTGACCAGACGCGAGGGCCATTTCGAGCTGTCGTCGCGCACGCGCATTTTCGCCGACCCTCAGGTCCCCTGCCGTCCTCTGACACTGACCGGTCTCCATGAGTGGGGCACGTAGGGCGCCCCACCGGACCTCCTCCGAAGCTCCCATGCCTCCCTCGCAGAAGAGGGCTATGACGGCAGCGACACAGACGTGTGCACGCAAGTGCACCCGTGTCACGCGTGACGATTTCGTTCGCCGGGCACGTCATGTGTGACGGTTTGGCCAATAGAGTACAGCCCCGTGGGGGGGGGCACCTGGGCCTCACAGAAACACAGCGAGGCAGGCTACGGACGGCCTGTGGACAGAGGTGTGTGGACAGCGAAAACAGTCAAACGACCCCGGCAACAACCAGCACATCCTCAATACGCCAATTATTGGGCGCCGCTGACGCGCAAACGGCACACCATGCCACATTCAGCACAGCCCCGGCACACCAACTACTGGGCTCCGCGAACGCGGAAACGACACCAGCAAGAGCACCGGCCGCAGCGGCCGACAGAACGCAGCGACCCGACGCAACATGCGAAGGGACGAACGGGTGACTGTCCAGGGCCCCCGTAAAGGAACAACAACCCGACGGAATGTCACACAGGGGGGGGGGTCAGGCAACGGACATTGGGCCGACAGCCACAGCCTGACTGCGCGGGAAGTGCAATGCGATATGACGGCAATGCGGATGCATTCGGAGCAGAATGCGGCAATGCAGAGCCCGAGTTCACGGGGGCGTCCGGGAGCAAAACCGGGACTGCACCCCCCGGGCCTTGCCCCAGCCCCGCTTTGCTATTCAAGACCGCTGCTCTGCATATGAGATACGTCACATCTTCTGCGGATGTGTCGCGACGACGATAACGCCCCTTCCGTCTGCTCGTACCGCTGTGCCGCCCCTCTCCCTCTTGGGGCACTCGTTTGCTTAACGCCTCTCTTCGTGAGTCTCTCCCTCTTTCTTTGCGCACCTCGCGCTGCCTCTCGCTCCTTTGCCCTGCTCCTGCGCTCGTTGTCTCCCGTGCTGCTCGTCCACGGCTGCTCTCACATCATCTTCCTCTCTTCGTCTTTCTTTCTCACCCCCCCCCCCCCCCTCTGAATGGCGCAGAAGATATTACTGCAACGCACCACCGGCAAGTCACACATTGGTGAGCCAGCACCCATGGCCTTGTGTGACATTCACGTTGCGGGTTGTGGTGAGCACCTCCCAGCCTGGGGGTGTTCGTGATGACCGCATACCGGGCACTGATCAGGCCGTCAGGGGAGGACGCCATGGGCAGAAGTTGCATTCGGGATCCCCCCCCCCCCCCAGGCAGGGGGATGCCCGCGGCAGTGCGGATGCCCGCAGTACTACTGCGGATGCCCTGCTTGTCATGGCAGAAGGTTCAAAGGCGAGAGGCCAATAGGCGCCGCCACAGGCTACCAGAGCCAACCACCAAGGCCTTGTGCCAAACCCCCCCTCTGCATCCCTCAGTCCGCCTGGTGTACTGTGCTCCGGATTATCTGAAAGGCGCAGAGTAATCGTGGGGCCAGGCCATCCCTTTGTACTTCGAGGAACCGTGTCATTTGCATCCCTCGTTGCAGTGGCCCGTTTGGATCCCCCTCCGGCGCAACCAATGCTTCTGCCACACAACACGAGGCCTTTTTTCTGCAACTTTTGGCGTCGTGCATTTGAGCGGTTGCGGTTCTTGTTGTGGCGTCGTGTGGGACGGTGCGGGTCAGGGGTGGCATCTTGTTGGCTGTGCTTGCCCGTGCCCAACCCCTTCATGGATGTCAACATGATGCTGACCAACTCGCAAACGATGCCCAAGCGGTAGACATCGCGCGCATCGGCCGTAGACGACCCCTGTATCCCGGCAGCACTGGGAATAGTTTCCAGAACTTTGAGAAACGGTGAGGGCTGAGCAAAGCGATGCCGGGCGAGTCCCAAGTCTGATGCAACGTTGTGGAGGAGCTGTCGTCCGCACGCTCGTTTGCGTGTCTGTTCTCTGGTTGCCTTAGCCCTGGGCACACTGGGACTGGAAGTGGAGGAACAAGGGAGCATCGCTGTTTGCCCCCAACGCATCGCCGATGGTTTCTCTTGCCACTGCAGAAGCGTTGGGTGCAGGGAATCGCTTGTTTCAGAGCCGTTGGCACTCAGTTTTTTCAAACCCATCCCCGGCCTACGCCGGTGGCCGCGAGAGGGTCGCCCTGTCAATGGATCCGCGGCGTGAGGCCTCAGTACAATGGCGTGTGGAAGTGGCTATCTGCGTGCGATAGTTGGTCCGATAGTTTCGATTGTGCTCCATTACACATGCCCCGCCTACACACGGATACGGAGGAGCATGTGCCGGGTCTAGACACATGCGATTTCATTGGGTGCATGTGTATGAGCCCTGGCTCATAGCGAAGCCACGAAGATGGGGGGCCCCGCCACGTCTGTCAACACAGCCGGCCGTTGCATGTCCCCTTTGAATGCCGTGCCACCAGCCCGTTCCACGCGGCGCATCCGATTTGCCACCTCAGGTCCAGTACGTGGTCGAGCAGTGGCAGACGCTCCTCCGATGCGATCTGGGCGTGTGGGCCAACGCCACGGCCTCCCGCAGCAGCCCCGACACTATCTACGTGGCGCACGACTCGCGGCTGCCGCTGGAGGGGTACGGGCTCCAGATCGACCCCTTCCGCATCAGACTTGCCGTGGCGGCCCCGGTCGGCGCGTTCTACGCTTTCCAGACACTCAAGCAGCTGCTGCCACTGCGCGCGTTCGCCGCCCACCGGGATGCGGGGCGGGCAGGCGCACAGCGGCAGGAGCGTTGGTGGGTGCCGGCGGTGGACATTCGGGACTGGCCGCGGTATCACTGGCGGGGGCTGATGCTGGACAGTGCACGGCATTTCTACGGCGTGGACCATATCAAACACCTGCTGGACCTCATGGCTATGCACAAACTGAACATCTTCCACTGGCATTTGACGGACGATCAGGTCCTGCTGCGTGGACAGGACCGTTTCCTCACATCGGGGGGGGGGGGGGGGGGCAGCCGTAGGTACCTCGTACCACGGGCTGGAACAAAGATTGAAAGGGATAGGACCGAGCACATTTAGGCACAGTCCATCGGTACAGAGTGCCCTCAATTGCTTGCATACCCTGTTTGGCGTTCTTTGCTGGTATTTGCCTAATAATAGTTTGTTTCTCTGGGCCGTCGTATCATCCCCCTCTATGCCGCAAAGCATGCGCTACAGGTGTCGCTGATATGATGCCAAGGCCCTCCCTGCAACCACGTTGTGCGGTTGTGGGCATGTGACAACAACCCCCAGCACCAGCAATCTGAGGCACACCAGCAGCAAAAGGGTGCGCTGCTCAAGCATTTGGTTCCAGCGTCCCACATTCCTGCGGCTCCAGATTCTGTTGATGATCTCAAGCCCCAAAGAAGTGTCAGTAAGCGTCTGTGCGCCTCTGAAGATTTGGTGCCAAGCATCCAAAAGCCTCTAGGAATTAACAGTCAGCATCCAGACGCCTGATAACAGTGATACTTAAGGAACAGTGGAGGTGTTGTAAATGCAATTCTTGTGGCACTTTGCGAATCAAACCGGCATTCCCCACCTCTATTCACGGAGACCTTCACACATGGCTTTTCGATGCACCACTGCATAGGTCCCATATTAATGCGGACTGGACATGCGATATCATGCGATGCATGTGCATGTTTCCGGGGGTGTACCCAGGAGCATTTGAACTGTCACAGCAGATCAGTCAAGAAAAGGGACGCATGTGAAGGTCGCCTCTGATTTGTTGTGCAGAGCTTTTGAGTAGTCGAGGGTTGCTGAGGGTTGTTGATGGTTGGGGAGGGTTGTAGAGGGTGAGTGGGGTGTTGGTGTTGCTGGGGTTTGGATGGTTCGGGGGGGGGTATGGGGGACGTGGAAGGGGTGCTGAGGGATCTGGAGGCTGCTGTTGGTTGGTTGTTGAGGTATGTGACGTTGTGGCCAGGGATGACGGCTTTTCCAACCCCCGTCGGGCCATCGGACCGCTCTGCCCCTCAGAATGTCACTCTCAGCTTGCAGAGCTCCGTCCTGGTCACGATGAATGTCTCCAACAGGGGCCTCCCATGGGAGCGCTTCCCCACCCCCTCGGCTGTGCACGTGAACACGTGATGAACTGAGAGGGCGATGAAGGCCGTGGGGCAAGCGCAGCTGGAGCGATAGTGGCGGGTCCACACCTGACGGATTGTGGCCCTCGGCTGTGCAGAGAGATGTCCATTGTAATAGCTCCAGCGTGGGCAGGGCGCCGACGGGTGGATCGGCACAGCACTCGAGGATTGCCCAGTGGCGGTCCCTGACGAAGGCCGGCAGGTTGGGAATGATGGTGTTCTGTCCAAAAGAGGGTCGAGGCAGGCCGAGTCTGTGGATCTGTTGGTCGGGTAGAGGGAGTTGCGTAGTTCGAGGGCGGCGGCTTGCCATTCCAGACCAGCCAGAGCGCTGGTGCAGGTGTTTGGAGGGGTGTCGCGGGTGTGTTGGGGGGCTGGGGGTGGCCAACAGGGGTTTGGATTCAGATTTGGATTTGGATTTGGTGGCCGATCTTAAGGGTCACAGGACGGCCGGGGGGTGCGCGGGGCCAATTAGGGAGGAGACTGCAAGAGGGGGAAGGAAGCGCACCCCATGACTGCGGCAGGGACCCGGGGCCCGGGGTGGAGGGGGGACCGCAGGGGGGGCCAAGGAGCGGGGCAAGGGCTGCAAGGAGGCGCGCCGCACGAGTACAGCGTGGCCTCAGGACTGCGGCAGGCGGCGGAGGCTGAGAGTGGGGGGGAGATGCGGCACCCCCGAGGCACTGCCCCTGCCAGCATGGCCCGGGGGCGGGGGCAAGGGCAGGGCACGGGGCTGCAGGAAGCCGGGCCCCCCTCGCCAGGCGCGGGTCTGGCCCGGGCTCTTGTGGTGGGAGAGGGTGTCATGGACTTTCATGGGCGGCGGAAGTGGGCGGCGGATTTGCTACGCCGCTCAGCACGTCCGGGGCCGCCGCATTGTCAGCGCCGATGACGCCTTCGCAACTCTCCTCTGTCATATTTGAGTGCCACTCGTTCAGCTTATCACCCACGACGCGTGCGCACGCCCATCACACAACAGCGTGGAAGAGGGACACTGCCATACACAAAGCGCTTCGGTGCACTGCCCCGTTTCAGCAACACGACACCGACAATGGGCCCTCGCCCTCGTTGTGCTGGGCCAAGAGAGTCGAGGCCGGGCTCCGAACTACCCTCACTACCGGCGGCGCCCAAGGGCGATCCGATCCAACTGCGCACAACAGAAACGAGCTGCGGATCGACACACAACCCGATGCGAATGGGATGCGCTGTATGGATGAGAGGAACAGGGGGTCCTTAAGGAAGTAGATTTTTTTTAAGGACCCCCCCTTAGGGACCGCCCCAGAGGACCATCAACCGCCAACCACCAACCGCCACCAACCGCCAACCACCACCAACCACCAACCGCCAACCGCCGCCAACCGCCAACCGCCGCCAACCGCCAACGGCGACCAACCGCCAACCGCCAACCACTGCCAACCGCCATCAACCACCAATCCCCAACCACCAACTGCCACCAACCACCACCAACCGCCACCAACCGCCACCAACCACTAGTCGCCAACCGCCAACTGTCCACCGCCAACACATAGTGTGCCCGCGGGCTTTTTTGGGAACACTGTGTAACGGAACACTTTTTTCCAGTTAAGGACCGCCCTGGAGAGTAAGCAGTGGCTCCAGAACATTCCAATCCGACCCACAACCATCGGGGGATAGCCTGATGGTGCGGTTGTACAGCGGGTGGGGGCGTGCGGCACACCCACAACCCCGGCAAAGAGGGGGCGTCCCAGGGAGGGGGGCTCCAGCTGCTGCATCGACTTCCGGAGAGCTTCAGTGTGGTTCCGCTCCGGCAACCGAACCAGCGACCTTTGGGCCTCCAAAGGGGGAGCGTTAGCGCACAGGGCAACTTTTTGGGCTATTTCCGATCCCTACCCTTATGGGTGAGGTAGCCACTTCTGATTTTGTCCCCCTTTGTAGGGGATCCCCGAGAATGCAGGGGTGACGTAGCACTTCCGCCCTCTTTTGGGCCCCTGAGAAGGCTGGGGTGAGGCAGGAGTGTGCTTTACCCAATTTTGCATCCTCCATACGGTAATGGTAAACCTGGGGACTCAATCGGGGAAAGTCATCATAAAAGTAGCGCGCAGGGCGCACACAGGGCGTACGCAGGGCAAACACTCCCCCAAACTGCCTCAGCTGACCTCCATTGGTGTTTCCAACACACGTGGCATCGAAGGGGTTTGAGGGAAATACTGCCCACATCGCAATGCCATCTTTGCCCTTGAACGATGTAGCCTACTGACAATCAAAGCAATTTCTCTTTTCTTTAGATAAACACCACAAGTGAATCAATGGACAGCCGCACATGCTGCCGCCATCCCAGTGTTGAAGGTAGTAGGAGTTTGTTGAGCATTGCAAAACTGTGAATTTCAATGCGATTCAACGAAAATAGACCGCAATTTGCTTCATATTTCCATATTCTATGCAAGCTGTATGCAAAGTACTCTAGCAGCCACTTGACAAAGCTCCCTTGACATCACAAGCGCGGTGAGGGGAAAACGGTAAGAGTTTGGTGACCAGGAGTGAGGTAATCGCCGTCGGAGACGAGGGAAACCTACATTCCCAACAGGTATGTCAGCCTCTGTCTCACGCCTCTTCAGACATCATACCATGGCAGCGCGCCGGTCGTCGATAACGGGTGCCGTCCTCTGTGCGAGGGAAGGGAACCAGCTCTCCCCATTTAGTCCAGCAAAGACCTTGGCCTTGGCGGTGCTGCAGCACTTTGTGGTGCATTTCTCATGACCTGTTTGCAGGTTGTCTCTTGCCTTTATAAATACATCAGGGGGTCGTTGGGTTAGATTGCACACAGTGCAGCGCTGTACCCTCGCACTCCGCCTCCATAGAGTCTTGCCCTTCCAGCCTCTTGTCCCCCCGCGCCCTCGTTCTTTGACAAAAGGTGTGCCCATGCATGTGTAGGGGTGGCGTATCGAGATCCAACGGCACCCGGAACTGGCGGAGATTGGGGGCCGCCGCGGGGCCTCTCTGAACCAGCCCTTTGCCGACCCTGACCGCCCGGTGTTCAACGGCACCGCGTACGACCGCCCTCAGTACTACACTCAGGCGGAAGTCCGCGATATTGTGGCGTATGCCGAGGACCTGTTCATTGAGGTTGTGCCGGAGGTGGACGTGCCGGCGCACACGGCGGCGTTGATCGTCGCGGCGCGGCAGGCGAAGGTCCCGTTGGATCTGGGGACGTTGCAGCTGAACGAGGGGTGCCAGTACCCCGGGGGGCCTGCGGCGCTACGCGGCGCGCCCAACTGCATGGGAGGCACGCACGGCATCGTGCTGCCCACCAACGCGACCCTCGAGTTCCTGAAAGGGGTGCTGACGGAGATTTTTGACCTGTTCCCCTTTGAGTTCATTCACTTGGGAGGCGATGAGGCGGGGCAGTTCCGCGACGCGGCGTACGACTCGGCAGAGGGCCAGGCATTGAAACGGGACTTGGGAATCGGAAACAATGCGCGGCTGCAGGTTGCTGTGTGCGTCAGGGGGGTGTAGGTGCGCTGGTGTGTGTGTGGGGGGAATATGTGGGTGTGGGTGTGTGTGTGGGTGTGCGTGCGTGTGTGTGTGTGTGTGGGTGTTTGTGTGTGTGTGTGTGTGTGCTTGTGTGGCTGTGGGTGTGGGTGTGGGGGTGGGTGTGGGTGTGGGTGTGGGTATGTATGTGTGTGTGTTTGGGTGTGTGTGTGTGTGTGTGTGTGTGTGTGGGTGTGTGTGTGGGTGTGGGTGTGGGTGTGTGTGTGTGTGTGTGTGTGTGTGTGTGTGTGTGTGTGTGTGTGTGTGTGTGTGTGTGTGTGTGTGTGTGTGGGTGTGGGTATGTGTGTGGGTGTGGGTGTGGGTGTGGGTGTGTGTGTGTGTGTGTGTGTGTGTGTGTGTGTGTGTGTGTGTGTGTGTGTGTGTGCGCTTGTGTGGGTGTGGGTGTGGGTATGTGTGTGTGTGTGTTTGGGTGTGTGTGTGTGTGGGTGTGTGTGTGTGTGTGTGTGTGTGTGTGTGTGTGTGTGCGGTTAGGTGGACGCACCTAGCACAGGTTGCATTTGTTGACGGGACAACACGACCTCCTCCGTAGGTGAAATTTGTTGTCTGCCATGAACGCTGCACGATTCTCAGGGCAGGTCAGGGAGCCGGATCCGAACTGATGATATGCAGTGCAGCACATTGCCGCGTTTCCTGACAGACCAAAAGACGTCTAGGGCAGCCCTGCTGTCCCTGAGGAGTTTTCTTTCACCGTCTTTCTTGCTCTGTTCTTGTTTTTGCGGTTCTCATTGTGTGTGAACGTGCTATTGGCAGCCGGTTGACCGTTTAGCAGTCCGTGTTGATCTCGTTGTACAATGCAACCTCCGCCACCACGTTCCTCCTCCTCCTCTCTACTCCCTGCGGGCTCACCGACCGTAGCACCGCCGCCGGCATCCAGCGCTGGAGTCTCATCGGCCGTGCGATCAGGCGCTGAGCTGTTTGCCTCCCTCCCCGCCCCACCATCCCCAAGCCACGGGCAACCAATACGGTTTGGTCCACCACAGTGCCCAAAGCCACAGGCTGCGGCGGTGCCGCGCGTGCCTGCCCTGTCTGCTCCACAGGCCCCGCCGAAAGTGTGCGCCGTCTGCCACGAAGGAGGCCATTGGGCGCGGGAATGTCCGGCTGCTGGCCGAGCGGGCCAAGGCGATCAACCATATCACAATACTACTAACGCGCCGCCGGATCCATGTTGGGCGTGCCCGGGGGAGTATCACTGGGCACACAGCTGCGAAAAAAGTATTGCACGTAGGGCCGCAGGCCTTTGTGTCCTTTGCGGGGAACCGGGACACCACTATAAAAAATGCGCTCTATACGACCCAACAATTCATGTATCACGGAACCGCTGATCCGGGCCGGCGACCACTGCCGCCCCGACAGGGCCAGGGCAGAAGTGGTGCCTCCGACACGGATCCTCCGATCACGCAACGTCAGCATGCACCAACACCAGCGCTCCTGTGCTGCTCCCTCCTGACCCCCAACATCTGTTTGTGGTGCAACCTGTCGGGACACACGATGCCAAACTGCATGCGTAGAGCACCAGTACTGGCACAGGAGAACACAACGTCCATCAATGAATTCAAAACTGAGATGGGGTCCATCCGGAAGGCAATTTCTGAAGTACAGGAGGCCCACCGTGACTTACCGGACATCCGAAGACGGCTTCAAAACATCGAGTCCTAGCAGAGCTCGGCACAGACCCAGATGACGCAAATCGGACAAACGGCAGAGCAAGCGTCCCAACAAGCGTCAGCAGCATTACCACAGTCGTGTTTCAAGCAGTACCTACAGAATGATTTCGGAATCACCCTGGCACGCATCACAAAAGTGGAAGCCACGTCAGCAATGGCCCTCCCAATCTCCAAATTTGAAGAGTACCCGCGGGGTGATTTCCAGAGCACACTAGACATACTGTCGGTTGCTGAAACGGTATCACAGGCTGCTTTGCCATATGAGTCGTTCAATGACTGGCCGAGGAGATTCCAAGCCTAGGAAGACCCATGGCAACCGTTGCCGAGGAGCACAACCCGCAATGAGGCTGCGGGAATTGACGCGGGGCTCGGGTCACTGACACGTCCGGTGACGGCGACCACGTCAACATCCTCCTCCTCCTCCCCGAGCCAGGCAGCAAGCCCCGGCCCAGCCAGAGGAGATGCAGTGATGATGGGGAACACAGGGATTAAGCGGGGGGCGGCAGAGAGAGAAGACAGCCAGGACGAGTCCCATCGCCGCACGCGGGCGCGCTCTGCTGATCCAAAACAGCCCCCACAGGCCTGGGATGCAATCCCACCCCTCCCCACAGACATATGGAAGCAAGAAATACTTGACCTGTTGTTTTTCAAATGGAACACAGACAAGGACCACCGCCTGCTTACATGGGTAAAGAAACACAGCAGTCCCGAAATGATCGCCATAGTGGAGGCCACTGAGGAAGGGGGGCTCACAGCAGACAAACGTGCCGCAATTACATCTGCGCTGCTGGCCACAAAGATGAACCCCCGTGTTTTCAGTGATGTCGTACCAGCGGCATAGAAGGGTCATGCGCCATACGCCATACGAAAGTACAGGGGTGTTATCCGGCGGGGATACTCCTGACAGTGAATCTGCGCTGACTGACAAAGATGATGTTTTACAGACAAGCCTGACTCTTAAATACGTCGAACAAAAAGTAGGACTGGCCGGGGTGGTTTTGGCTGCTGCAGTACAATTTTCTGCGGTCTTGCTGTGCACACCCTTGACGGCGTGTCTGTGTGGTTCAACCCGGTGTGCCGGGTAGTTGTACAGCACTTGCCCTTGAGACCCCGGCCCCCGCCATAGCCACCCCCTGTGATACACACGGACACACACTATGCTGCTATTTGGTCTAATGTGTATGTTCACATTTTCTCCCTGTTCATATGCAATGACAACCTGTGGGTATGGGCTCCTGCGCACACGGCTTTGGGGGATATGCAACAGTTCCGCAAGGTGTGCGCCATTGAGAGGCACGTGCTATGGGCAACCCCTGCGGCTATCCGTAACACGGAGGCCACCCAGGCCCAGAGGCTCCATATGCTTTTCTAGGAGTACGCAACAAGTTACCTTACACACACACCCCCTCCCCACAGGGAAGCAATCCCGGCTGCGCTTCAGTACCAGATGCACCGGGCTCTGGGTGACACAAACCTTGGCCGGTGGGCAGAACTCATGCAGGCCAGCATCCCCTTCTGGCCGTACACCACCCTTCCCTCCCTTCGTACCGTCCGCCGGAAGGCGCACACAAACGCATGGTTTGTTCATGTTCCACCCCCACACTTCGTCATATATGTATGTATAAATCTCCGCACCGGTGCCGTATACGTGGGACAGACAGGTCAGAGCCCTGTTCAACGGTTACGCAAACACCACACTGATGCGCGGGCAGCGGTGGACAGTGCCACATTTCATAAACTGCTGCTCACAACGAACATGTCTGACTGGGTAACCATCCCCGTGCAATATTGCGAGTCTCTTTTCCAAGCAGGGTTGGCTGAGAGAAACTGGTGGTCGGACCTGCGACACTGGGCTCCCAACGACATACCACCCGGGATATCCGAAAACGACACCTCCAACACAAAAGGAGCATACATCACAAGCACAGTGCTTCACGTGCTACAAGAACTACGTCAGGCAAAACAAGAAAGGGATACACCACGGGTAAAAGCGCTGCAAGTGTTTCTGCGCGACACCGCGCAACAGCTCGCCCTGCCCTTCCACCTGTGCGGGACTATTGTAGTCCCCGACCTCACGAAATTGCAGAAAACCGTCACCACAAACATTGTACGGAAGATCCTACACACATCCCCACTGAAAGCATATGAACGCCAGGCTCCGAAACACACTGTCAGGATTGTGCGATCAAACCCCCACACAGTGAAGTCACTGTTCCAAACACATGCAATGCGCCAGTCTCGACAAATACAAAAACCCCCTTGCAGGTGCCGCGACTTTTCTGCCGGGGCTTCCGAGTTTGGGAAAGTCGTGCACATTGATGGGCATGCAGCGTTGCTCCCTGCCGTTTTTGCGGTGGGGCGACACGAAAGCCTACGCCCCAATGATCCCGTGCCCGTCCCAGGCAGACGTGCCCGGGCATAGGCAGTGCCAGGAATCACAGATTTCTGCCAGCACCTGCAGACTGCGATGCCGTCCCTCGACACCTTACTCCCCATATCTTTGTTTCCGGAATCCGGTAACTTGCTGATCCAGCTCAGCCGTCTGTCCCGATTCTTGTCCCGTTCACAGTACGTGCACATTGTGGACAAGGGGGCGGGGGAAATGTGGGGGTTTTGCGCAGCCTGGCTCTGGGATCAAGTGGAAGAATTCATGCGTAAAGAAAAATTCACCCTCGCGGGTTGCACCGTGGACCAGTGGAATATCAGGATAGCTAAAGTGGTGAGAGACATGAGTCTGCAGCGCAACCCAAAGGGCAGGCTGTGCATCCTTTAATTTCTTGCCAAGGCAAAATCCCTCCGCAGCGGGAAATGGGTTTTCAGGGGTATTTCGGCATCCCCAGCGCGTGTTCTCAACGGCCAGCAACTCCGTTTGGCCGCTCGGTCCTTTACCTGTATGCTGCGACTGTTACAGCAAGAAATCACCCACATCTTCCAGTGTGCCGACATAAAACAGGTGTCTGGGTGGTTCCGGTTCATTTCTCAAAAAGGTGCCCTATCCCTAACTGAAATGGACTGCAAAAAACAGTTTGATAACATAAACCCACGCGCTGTTCTGAAATCATTTACTGAGGCTTCAAACTGGATTTACAAAAAACGTCGCTGGCGCCAAGTGAACCTGCAGTGGTCCGTCAGCAAAGAAAGCGCAAAACTGGACCGTTGCGGGCAAGCCACGAACACACGATTTTGGTGTATCACACATGACCTGCTGTTGCGGCTGCTGAAGTTTGAACTCACAGAAAATAATATGCTACAGGCAGTGGGAACCCTGTGGAAAAGAGAGGGCAGCATTCCGATGGGCGGCCCCTTCGCAGCCCAGAGTGCCGACCTCCACACCCTGTGTAAAGTAAAGAAGGCGGGGAAGAAACTGCGTGACTGGGGTGCGCTCAACATTTCCGATGAGGGGTACATTTACGGGCAACGGGGCCCGCTGTGGTTCAGCCTCTGCTAGTTTCGTGACAATATTTTGTTTGCGTCCAACCGTAGACCAGGGGCTCACACCGATATCATCCAGACAGTCACAGAAACCCTCTCCCGTGTATGGGACCTTGAGGTCCTATGCCCATGCACCGACGGGGGAGACGACTGCTGTGTGGGTAACTGCCTGACCCAGACAGCCCAGGCCCTGGGGATCAGCATGACCGTTGGGGCGGGGGTAGGACTCAGCTCGACCCACCCTTCAGTGCTCAAACCAGACTGGGATCTGCGGTTTGGGAAACCGCTGATGATACCAAGCCGTGCGGCACTAGAGTATTTGAGCTGTATTTTCACAAGCAGTCTCACGAGTGCGCAACCATGGCTCCATAGTTGGAGTGCACAAATCCTGTCCGCTGTGTCCTGGGTCCAGGTAGCATGCGCCTGTGATTACAAGCGCATGGCTGTGATGCGCGCGATGCACAAAACAGTGCGCCGTGTGTACTCGGCATCCCCGTGGATGGGCTGAGAACACTATGCGTGCGGCGTACACGATAGGCCACCACCAGCCTTGCCCTCAGGCCACCGCAGTCGATAAATTGATGCACTGGCTTTTTCGCAATGCAGTGTGGGATGGCAGTAGCTATACCGACCAGGTGATACCAACTGAGTTACAACTGGAGAGATACACCCCAACCTGGTGCACTGACATACACCTGCTTCTGGCACGCAGTGCCACATTTCAATCCGCCCTCCCCTTTGCCCTACCCCCTGTGTGTGTGCGGTTAGGTGGGCGCACCTAGCACAGGTTGCATTTGTTGACGGGACAACACGACCTCCTCCGTAGGTGAAATTTGTGGTCTGTCATGAACGCTGCACGATTCTCAGGGCAGGTCAGGGAGCCGGATCCGAACTGATGATATGCAGTGCAGCACATTGCCGCGTTTCCTGACATACCGAAAGACGTCTAGGGCAGCCCTGCTGTCCCTGAGGAGTTTTCTTTCACCGTCTTTCTTGCTCTGTTCTTGTTTTTGCGGTTCTTATTGTGTGTGTGTGTGTGTGGGTGTGTGGGTGTGTGGGTGTGTGTGTGGGTGTGTGTGTGAGTGTGTGTGTGGGTGTGGGTATGTGTGTGTGTGTGTGTTTGGGTGTGTGTGTGTGTGTTTGGGTGTGTGTGTGTGTGTGGGTGTGGGTGTGTGTGTGTGTGTGTGTGTGTGTGTGTGTGTGTGTGTGTGTGTGTGTGTGGGTGTGGGTGTGGGTGTGGGTGTGGGTTTGTGTGTTTGTGTGCGTGTGTGTGGGTGTGTGGGTACAAGGAGGGACGGGTGGAAGGGTGACAGCCTGGGCTGTAAGCCTTGCTTGTTTGCCGCAGGCCTCTGCTGGTAGAGGCTCACTCATCATGCCAACCTTGGTTCAGAGTGTACCCGTCTTGTCCCCTGTACTGCAAAAAGGCGCCTATTGGCGTTGGACATGCCGTGTCTTGTTTGACGTCCAAGTGACGAGGATTCTGACACTCGGAACTTGAGTTGTTGCCCGTTTGTCTCGCAATAGTGGGCGTGTCGGTGTGTGTGTATGTGTGTGTATGACTGTATATACGCATACCCTATTGCAAGCTACCACGTGGCCCTGAGAGCGCCGCCGTTGTGCCCTACGCCACAGTACAGAGTATACGGAGAACACCAAGTCCA